>VZTI01004832.1:3208-30567 GCA_013397865.1 Struthidea cinerea
TGAACAAGGGAGGTTTGGTGCGATAGAGGCCAGACTTGCGTTCACCCAGTTCCAACCCCGGGCTTGGAACTGTGTCTTTTTCGATCGTGGCATCGCGTTTCCGATATTTCGGACTTTTAATAAATTTTATGATATAAAATTTTAATATCGAATTTGGCTATCAATTTATTTCAGCAGCCGATCCCGGTGCCCCAGCACAACCCTTGAGAACATCAGGCTGGTACAGCAGGGATGAGCACAAAATCCCGGGTGGTAGATGAGATGTATCAAGCTCCACATCTGCAGTGGGAACCCCCAGACCTCTTGGCAGGCAGGGGGATGCAGGGCGACAGTGTAGCGAAGACTCACAGCAGTGGCAAAGGAAGGGCGGGGGCGGGGAGGTGGTGGCCTGGCTCCCAGTGGGGCAGGGAAAGGCAGGCTCGAGATCCCAAGGTTTTCCCCTGAGGCACCCCAGCAGATAGTGAAAAAGTCCCTCTTTTAGAGAGGTAGGGTGTTAAATAGGGTCCCAGTGCAACAGCTGCTCCAGTGAGCAAGCTCCACTTACGGTAGAAGGCAGGCAGCAGAAGGCAGAACCCTCCAGTGGTGATGAATTCTCCCCACAGCGACTGCAGCTTCTCTCCCCTCCCAGTGCTGAGAGAACAAGAGACCATGGGGCTTCACCCAACGCCTTTTTCCCAGTCCAAATCTCACGGCATCTCTGCCCTACACGAGAAAACCCCAGGTAAAGGAGAGTAGCCAGCTAGACCCCTCCCCTAAGCTGTGGCCAGGTCTTTTGTCTCTCTGAAGTATCCAGTCGTTATTGTCTCCTAGGAACACATATGGGGAAAATTCTTTAAGAGAAAACAAACAAAAGGAGAACTCCTAAAACCCCAACACTATGGAACATACAAGATTGATTTATTTTCTTTCTCTATTAAAGAGAACTGAAAGTTCTGAAATAGGGAAGTTCTGTCTGATAAATGCAATGTAAGCTCCAGGGCCAGGCAGCATATCTCTTGGAGCAAATGGAATCTGCAGCTTGGTTTAGTGCTAGTCTGTTTTTCCTTCCCACAGCAATAGTCATACATGGGAAAGACCAGAGGGTTCCAGTTCAAAGCCGCTACTTGGTGCTTCAGAAACAGAGAGAAGCTGGAGCCTTTGGACATGTTATATGTTGAAATAGCTTTTGTTCTTAAGGCAGTGGGTTATTTTGGATCCAGGTTGCTGGGGAGGGCTGCAGATGGAGGAGGTGGGGGCAAAGGCTGCATATTCCCTTGCAATTCCCTTCCCTTACTTTCTCATAGTGTCTGCTGCTGAAATGCCTTCACAAGTGTCTGTGAGAATCTAATGCAGTGTAAAAGAGGCCAGCATGGCTAATGCTCTGCTTGACCCACTGGTCGCAAGCAGAAGGCAGACAGTACCCGGTGGAAAAATACAGCTCTAGGCAGTAGCTTGAGCTGCAGTAGCCATAAGGTGGTGGCTAGATTGAGGATTTGCAGGAAAGGTGGGAAGGTGAAAAGCCAAGAGCTTTCAAGAAAGCAGACCTGAGATTTTTTTTGAAAATTATTAGGCAAAACAAAGGGGAGTGATGCCCAAGAGAAATGGAAGGTAATTTTTTTTACAGCAGCTATCTTTTTGTACTTCACTGTGGCGGCATTTCTTTACTAGTTTTCAGTGAAATGTTTTCTGATTGTGCTTTAGTGGAGTAAATAAGGGCTATGGCGGAGAATTCTGGATGATATAAGTATCTGTCTTGGTTTGAAAGACAGGTGTCTGCCAAGGAGGGTGGGAACCTCCCTTGGAATGGAGAAAATGACCCCCTTCCCTCTGAATTATCCTAACTTTGAAATTAAGGGGCTTTCAGGCAAAGATATGAGAAAAGGAATAGCAGTTCTTTACTAATATGTATATGTATAACAAGGCAAACAAACAACAACAGCAGAATCAACAAACAGAACCAGACACCCAGTGACAGCTTCTCTCGGCCGTGGGCCCTTTCCTCTTTGGTGCAGTTCCGCTCACAGCCGGCAGGGGCGCTGGTGGCTCCCAGCCAGGCAGGGTGATACAGGGGGCTTAGGCTTTAAGGGTTAATTGCTGATTGTGGGAATTGCTGGTATTGCTAAATTTTGCAGCTGCTTGCTAAATAATGTATATCACTTGCTCAATACTTACTACGCTGGTCAGGTAAAAGGGAAGGATGCAGGGGAGGATAAGGGTAAGATGCCCGACCATTGATAAGAGGAAGAAACCGTGACCAAAAGATCCTGCTTTCGGACGCTTAAACCAGCCTTGAAGTTTGGACTTGGACCAGGAACTCAGTGAGCACGCGGCAAGGGGACAAGGTGAAAAGTTCAGCCCGGAAGAAGACTTGTTTACTTCATCTTGACACCCCTGCCCACGACCACCAGGAGGCACTGCACAGGCACAGGGCATATGGAAATGACTTTTGAGCTCATTATAGTACAAAGCGGGGCTAGACAATAAATATGTATAAGCGTATTGTGTAATCTAATGCATATGTAACTTGTAACTTGATATATACCAAGCTAAATACCGCGAACGGTGTGCATGTTTTTGGAGGAAAGATCCCCCATGCTTCCTCAGCTGATTAAAACATACCTACTTTACAACTTTCGAGTTGTGAAGTCTTTTCTGCGTATCAAGGGCGGGTGCAATGATTCCCCTGCGGCTGCAGGGGGCGCTGTGGCGTGAGTTCAGCCACCTCTTCAGGTGGGTAATGCAGACGCAGCCGGCGGATGAGGTGGAAAAGGGGCTTCCTTTACAAACCCCCCGGGGCAGTTGGTCTCGGTGCCCCTCTGGATAGCGAAATGGGTTGCAGCAGGGACCTCAGAAGCAGCAAGGTGGAAGGGCAGAGGCGAGCAGATCCTGGATTAGTAAATTAAATGTTATCAGAAACTCCGCAGCTGNGGATTTGTAAATTAAAGTTTTTCCGAAACTCCGCAGCTGTAGCAGGAGCCGCGGGGTGTCTTGGCAGGCAGGGGGTGTGGCATTACAGTGTAGTGAAAAACCCGGAGCAGTGGCAGAGAAACAGCAGGGTTGG
This sequence comes from Struthidea cinerea, assembly GCA_013397865.1. Taxonomy (NCBI): domain Eukaryota; kingdom Metazoa; phylum Chordata; class Aves; order Passeriformes; family Corcoracidae; genus Struthidea; species Struthidea cinerea. The sequence continues at coordinate 6,249 of VZTI01004832.1, forward strand.
GCAGCGGCAGCCTAGCTCCCGAACACAGCTGAGAGAGACTCCCTTGGAGGGGTGAGGGGCTTGGGATCCCGGGTTTTCCTCTGAGGCACCCAAATAGATGGTGAGGGTCCTTTCTAGTGAGGTTAGGTGTTAATAAAGTCCCANTTGGTCTCGGTGCCCCTCTGGATAGCGAAATGGGTTGCAGCAGGGACCTCAGAAGCAGCAAGGTGGAAGGGCAGAGGCGAGCAGATCCTGGATTAGTAAATTAAATGTTATCAGAAACTCCGCAGCTGTAGCAGGAGCCGCGGGGTGTCTTGGCAGGCAGGGGGTGTGGCATTACAGTGTAGTGAAAAACCCGGAGCAGTGGCAGAGAAACAGCAGGGTTGGGCAGCGGCAGCCTAGCTCCCGAACACAGCTGAGAGAGACTCCCTTGGAGGGGTGAGGGGCTTGGGATCCCGGGTTTTCCTCTGAGGCACCCAAATAGATGGTGAGGGTCCTTTCTAGTGAGGTTAGGTGTTAATAAAGTCCCAGTCCAATGGCTGCTCTTACGAGCAGAGCTTCACTCATGGTAGGAGAGGACAACAGGAGACGGAACCCCATAGTGGTGACGAATTCTCCCCACAGCGACCACAGCCCCTCTCCTCTCCAATGTCGAGAGCGAGAAAGAGCTTGACGCTGTGCCTAGCCCCTTCCCCTGACCCAAAATCTCATGGTAACTCTGCCCTTCCCAAGAGAAAAATACCCTCAGGTAGGAGAGTAGCAGCCAGCTGCACTCCTCCCCCTGCTCTGTGGCTACATCTTTTGTCTCTCTTAAGTACCGGTTGTTACTGTTTCTTAGCAACAAATGTGAGAAAATTCCCTAAGAGAAAGAAAACAAAAGGANTAGGTGTTAATAAAGTCCCAGTCCAATGGCTGCTCTTACGAGCAGAGCTTCACTCATGGTAGGAGAGGACAACAGGAGACGGAACCCCATAGTGGTGACGAATTCTCCCCACAGCGACCACAGCCCCTCTCCTCTCCAATGTCGAGAGCGAGAAAGAGCTTGACGCTGTGCCTAGCCCCTTCCCCTGACCCAAAATCTCATGGTAACTCTGCCCTTCCCAAGAGAAAAATACCCTCAGGTAGGAGAGTAGCAGCCAGCTGCACTCCTCCCCCTGCTCTGTGGCTACATCTTTTGTCTCTCTTAAGTACCGGTTGTTACTGTTTCTTAGCAACAAATGTGAGAAAATTCCCTAAGAGAAAGAAAACAAAAGGAAAAATCTTAAGCCCCCACCAGTATCCCTTCTTGTAACTTACAAAATGAATTGAACAATGGATGATTTTGAGATTAAAATCAAAGCATCCTTTGATTTCCCTTGTATGATATTTTCTATGTCTATGGTGCTGTGTGCCTGTACATAATGCAGAACTACATAAGAAGGGTGATTTACTTGTCTTGAAAGTTTATCCAAACAATCTAAAAATCCTGATAAGAAATTTTAATAGCTTTAATTATTCTTTTATGGTGAGGGTGAGTTGAGAAACAAACTCTCTAAGTGCAATTTTAACATAATGTTGCATTGTTTCAAAAATGCTGACTTGCAGGTTCCAGTATTAGCAAATAATGTATTTTATTGTTCATGATCACAATGAAAACGAAGGTATTTCTTGCCCTGATGTAAAGCATGTTGGGATTTTTTTTAGTCTTTGCCATGGCCCCACACCCCACTGCCCTGTTTTTGAAGACCTGGACATCAGGAGATGCCTGGAGAGGGATCTCGGGTCAGCAGGAGAGCAGCACAAAGGAATCCAATCAGTTTCATCAGAGACCCAATCTGAAGACAGTCAGCATCAGGGATCCTCAATGCCTCTATGCAGCATGGGGAATAAACAGGAGAAGTTAGATTCACATACATCTGCAGGGCTGTGATCTTATTGGCATGGCAATGTGGTGGGATGGATCCATGAGTAGAGTGTTGAAGTAGAATGCACTGAGGACTACTCCCTTCTCCAGGCATTAGGTTGGAGCAAACCCTGGTATCAGTCCAGGCTGGGGATGAGCAGATGGAGCAGCCCTGCTGAGAAAGACTTGGAGGTGCTGGTGGATGAGAGGCTGGACATGCCACAGCCGTGTGTGCTGGGACCCAGAAATCAAGCATGTCTTGGGCTGCATCAAAAAAAGTGTGACCATCAGGTTGAGGGAGGTGATTTTCCCCCTCTGCTCTGCCCTTGTGAGACCCTACCTGGAGTTCTGCATCCAGCTCTGGGGTCCTCAGCATGAGAAGGATGTGGAACTCCTGGAACTATTTCAGAGGAGGTCACAGAGATGCTCCAAGGGCTGGAGCCCCTCTGCTCTGGAGCCAGGCTGGGAGAGCTGTTCACCTGGAAAAGAGGAGGCTCTGGGGAGACCTTAGAGCTCCTTCCAGTGCCTAAAGGGGCTCCAGGAGAGCTAGAGAGGGACTTGGGACAAGGGTCTGGAGTGTCAGGACAAGGGGGGATTGCTTCCCACTGCCAGAAGGCAGAGTTAGGTGGGATATTGGGAAGGAATTGCTCCCTGTGAGGGTGGTGAGGCCCTGGCACAGGTTGCCCAGAGAAGCTGTGGCTGCCCCTGGAACCCAGGAAGTGTCCAAGGCCGGGTTGGGTGAGGCTTGGTGTAACCTGGGATAGTGGAAGGTGTCCCTGGCCATGGCAGGAGGTGGGACTGAATGAGCTTTAAGGTCCCTTCAGACTCAAACCATTCTGGGATTCTATGAAGATAGCATTTACTTTTTTTATTATACAACTTTCTATTGTGATTATTATGCAAAACTCCAAATATTTTTGCATTTCAAGTGCAATTAAACAGGACATCTGTTACACTGGGAATATGAGAGAACATTTTTATTATGCTGAAAAGATTTTTTGCGTATAACTAAGTTTTTATATATATATATATATATAAAATGGTTTGCATTACCAATTGTATCTTGAGAAGTGCTCATCATTGAAGAGTTGGCACATGGATCAAAGGCCAGAGTAGCAGCTGCAGTGTAAAAGCATTTTATCCCTGGAGCAGGAATCTGTCTGGTGTAATCACATAGCTATTGGTTCATCATGCATTGTGTGTTCATGGCTCCAACTGTTAACCTGGTTTTTGCAGCCCTTTCCTCTGAAACAGTCTTTGATGTAAATTCTTTTGCAATAAGAAACATGGAACAGCTGAGCTGATGCAGTAGTGGACAAGGATTTTCTGGCTGAACTTGGTGTGAAAACTGAGATTAAGGCCAGACAATTCCTACAGTACACAGGGCGTCACCTTGAAAACACATGAAATTAGAGAGAATTGGAGCTCTGGAGAAAATGCCATAATTGAACAGTTGGAGCCTGACCAGGAGTCCCACCACTGGAAGATGGCAAGAAAATCAGGGAATAGGGGACTGCAAAAAGGAGCTGCATCTGGCTTTGCAATTATATATGCTTGGGTTGTATTCATCTCTTTTGTCATTACACACAGGACATAGTGTCAGGGATCAATTTGTTTCACTGTGGTTTCTGTGTAAGTTTATTTTTGGTGTAGCTCTGAGGCTTGTTAGTATATATTTATATACAGCGTTAGTGTAAGAAAAAAGGGAATTAAAAGGCACCCAAAAAACAGACTAAATGTCGGAGAGTGCAACACACATTGAGAGGACTGTATATATGATACATTTCCTTTTGGTTTAGTTGACCAGCTTTTCCTCATCTTGGAGAGTTTGGGGATCTAAATTAACAATTTTCATACCTAAACTAGCATATTTTCAGATTGCTTGTTAATTTATTGATTATTAGACTATTTTTCTTTTCTGAAGGAAAATGCCTGCAAGTAGCAATGTAGTGGTGTTGGAGGTTAGGGTTTTTCCTTTTGTTTTCTTTCTCTTAGCGAATTTTCTCCCATTTTGTTGCTAAGAGACAATAACGACCAGGTACTTAAGAGAAGACAAAAGAAGTTGCTCTGGGAAGGGTGTGGCTGGCTACTCTCTTATCTGAGAGTTTCTCTCAGAGGGGCAGAGATAGTGTGAGAATTGGGGCTGGGAAGTGTCAGAAACACGACAACTCACTTTGCTGTGTAACCAAAGAGATGTTTATTTGAATGGCCACAACAAAGTGTCCGTGGATCCAAAAGAAAAAAATAATTAGCAAAATAAGCAATAATTAAAATAAAGGAAAATAAAAGTATAAAAGCCGGGTCCGCAAAGATCGGACACCTGGGCCACCACACGGCTGCCCAAGGCGGGGGCTGTACGGTGCCGGAGGAGAAAGGACTTCAGTTGGGATCGAAATCCTACCAGAGAAAAAAATAAAGGTCTCTATAAAAAGAGATTTGAGGCCAGGCTCCGCACCAGGCTTCCAAGACCAGGCAAGTGCCGAGTGCAGCCACAAGCCAAGGCTAAAAAGCGAGCTTTGGAGGTGCACTGCCCTTTTTTATAGCCTGATGGTCTCTCAACTGCCCGCCCCTGTCCGGCCCCCATGGCTCCAGCCGGTTGGTGTTTGCTGGAATGAGGTAAGGCCTTCCCACCAATCGGCTCATGTGTCTAGGGGAGAGTAGGCTGATGTCATTGCCTCTGAGCAAAAGGCGGGAAGGCTCCTCATCAGTATTCTGCGTTGCCATGGAGGCAAGTTACAGGGGCGGCAGTTGAGGGCTATTTTTAGTAAGTGGCCGTTAGAAAGCCCAGTGGAGCTAGCTCAAACCCCCAGCTCAGGGAAATCAAAGGTTTAAATAAAGATTATATAAAGTCTCTTAAACATCCATAAAACATTGTCAGAACAACATCAGAACATATTAACAATTAGAACATGAACTTGGGGAGTCAAGGCTACCTCTGGGAGTGTCGGGGATAGACTTGTGGCGATGAGATAGCCTTTAAAACTTTTAAAGTTAACAATAAACTTATAGGAGAGAGGGCTGCTCCTGGGAGTGTCGGGGATAGACTGGCCTTGACGGAGCAGCCCTTTAGCAGCATTTCATAGTAATTAATATTAACATCAACAAGTCTCAACAATTAACAATAAACAATTAACCAATTAACATAAAACAAGTAACAATTAATTAAGTAAAAGAGGCCAAAGATGGAGCAAAAGACCAATCATGGCTTTTCATTTATGACAGGAAGAAAGGGGTTGAGTGGAGCTCCTACTTCTCTTGTGCTCTTGGCTTTGTGGGAGAACGGTTGAGCTGCTGCTTGAGGGGTGGAATTCGCTTCCACTGTTGGAGTCCAGCCTGGTCCTGCTTCTTCTGCCGTGAGTAAGCCTTTGCTTGTGAGAGCAGCCACTGAACTGGGACCATATTAACACCCTACGTCACTAAAAAAAGGACTTTCACCATCTGCTGGGGTGCCTCAGGGGAAAACCCTGGGATCTTGAGCCCTTTCCCCCTGGCAGGGAGCTTTTCCCTGCCCTGCTCGGAAGCCAGGCTGCCGCTGTCCTGCCCCCGTCATTTTTTCACCACTGCTCCATTTTTTTTGCTACACTGTAGCCCTTCACCCCCTGCTTGCCAGGACACCCCGTGGTTCCAGCTGCAGCTGCGGAATTTCTGATACATCTCGTCTACCACCCCTGGATTTTGCTCATCCCTGCTGTTCCAGCTTGCTGCTTCTGAGGTTCCTGCTACAGCTCCTTTTGCTATCCAGAGGGGCACCAAGACCGACTGCCCTGGGGGTTTGTAAAGGAAGCCCCTTTCCCACCTCTTCCGCCGGCGTGTCCGCCATTGCTGCCTGAGGGAGAGGCGGCTGAGCTCGTGCCACAGCGCCCCCTGCAGCCCCGGGGGAACCATCGCACCCGCCCTGCCCGGCCGGGAGCCACCAGCGCCCCTGCCGGCTGTGAGCGGAACTGCACCCAAGGGGAAAGGGCCTGCGGCCGAGAGAGGCTGGCACTGGGTGTCTGGTTCTGTTTGCTGTTGCTGCCGGTGTTGCTGTTTGTTTGCCTTATTATACACATACATACTAGTAAAGAACTGTTATTCCTTTTCTCATATCTTTGCCTGAAAGCCCCTTAATTTCAAAGTTATAATAATTCAGAGGGAAGGGGGTCATTTTCTCCATTCCAGGGGAGGTTCCCACCCTCCTTGGCAGTCACCTGTCTTTCAAATCAAGACAAGTAGAAAGTGTTAAATTATCACAACTAATTTGTATCCCAGATAACAGAATCACAGAATGCTTTTGTTGGGAGGTTGTTTCCACGTGGCTGGCTTCAAGTTTTGCTTCAACTTCCAAGTCAGATCAGATTGCCTAAGTCCTGTCCAAAGACCGGGTATTTCACAACTTCTTACAGTTCCAGTGTTTGATAACCCTTTTGTGAAGTTTTTCTGATGTGGTGGTTGTTAGCATTAAGATTCACCACTGAGTTTCCTCTTTGGATGATTAAAGAAACCCATCTCTCAGCCTCTTCTCTCAGGTACCATGGCAGCCCTTGATCATCTTGGTAACCCTCTACTGGACTCAATCCAGTGCATCCATGTCTTTCCTATGCTTGGGAGCCCAAATCAGGACACAGTAAGCCAGATTTAGCCCCAGTAGTGGAAAACCGAGAGGAACAATCCCTTTCTGATACAGGATGGAGATCTTGGAGTGTCCAAGGTGTTAATGATGCTAGGATACAAGGCTGTTTTTGTGAGAAATATGGATCGTAACTATGGATTTTGTGAGAAATATGGATCACAGCCTTAGTGCTGTAAGTCTCCATCCAGAGTACCATGTGTGTGTCTGCACAGATTCATGTAGGCACACAGAAGCTGCAAAAGAGATACACAGTTTGTGTTTTTGGATATAAATCTGGGATCTGATTTCCTTTCAGAATTAAAGAATGTAAAACAGTTGGAACTATTGGCTCTGGTTTATATGTGAAAGAGTACTGTTCCTCTGCATTTTTAGCAGTTGATTTGTAGATTTGTTTTATACCTTTGTCACATAATTAAGAGCTTCTTGAATGGCCCCTATTCAGCAGCCATGCTGTAAATTCAAATGTGTTGGAAAAGCGATTATTTCCTGGAAGCTTTCACTTTGATCTGCTGCTAAATTTGATATCCCTAGTTTGAGTCAGATTGATTAGCCACTCTCATGACTAACTAATGCATCGAGTTGTTAATGATCAGCGTTAATCATTATCATCTAAGCAAAATGCACATTATTCATTACTCTGGTTGTGGTTATGACAGACAGCTGTCAGGCAAATGAGCACGTTTCTCCTGGCAAATACAGAAACACAGTCCTTAATTTGTGTTTTTTTCCCTGATTAGAGCAAGTTGAAGTCTTCAGCCGAGGAGAGGTGGATAAAGTGCTGGGTAAATGGCCATTATCTTCAGGGAGATGGCTCAGATTGGAAACTGGTGTTCCAAACCAAGGGAAACCCTACAGAGAATAGGGAAGGAAGATTTATTCCACCATTTGATGTCAGTTTATGCTCACTCTTAAAACTAGATAAAATTTTTTTCCTTTCCATGGCAACTTCTGGGTAAAGGCCATTTGCCACCTTTGTGAGTGTTCGTTGCTGTCCAGATGTTATTGAGGCCAATTGACCGAGGAAGTAGATAAACAGTGGTGAGGATGATTCTCAAATGTTCTCACAAGTGCTGCCTGCTTTCCCTTGGAGAAGAGACTACTTTATTGTAACAGAGTAATGGTTTCTAGGCTTAGGGTGTTTGTGGGGGACTTTACAGATGGGAGTTCATTACTTTTCAAGGCACTTGGAGTAATCTCAGTCATTCATTACTTCTTTGATGCTCTGTGTTGAGAAAACTGCCTTCTCATCGCACATTTTTTCTGTAGCAGCCCCTTTTTGAGGCCTGTTCTCTCATTCCTCTCTCTGCTTCGAATTTTGGTGGAGATACTGAAAAATTCCACTCTTGCCTAAACTGATGCCTGTCCCATCCCTCAGCTTTCCTTTTGAGCCATTGCAATGCACAAGTAGCCAGGGAGCTGGGTTTGAGCCTTCCCTGGATCTACACCAGCAGAGGAGGCAGCTGTATCAAATATCTCATGTCTAACCTTTGACAAAATTCCCTCTTTGCTTTCTACTAGACTGAGTCTATCATTACAATTACTAATTGCCCTATGAGTACTTCTCTGCTCTAAATGCTTCCTTTATTGTTAATGTGAGCAATTTCTTTGATAATATAGTCCATTGGAAAATGAAATTGAGATTTAAATAGAAATCTGTTTGGTTCCAAATAGTTTAATTTTTCTCAAACAGAAAAGGCAGTTTTGTAATATCATTCAGTACTTAGTTGTGTTGGGAAGATGATTTTCCTGAGTCTCTATGTTCACAAACTTCTATTTGCATGTGTCTCGGGGTGACTTTGTGATGTTGTATTCCCTATCCTTGCTCTATGCCCAGAAATTAATTTTGTGCCTTTTCTGTGCCTTTAAACTGAGCCTGAGAGGGGAGAGAGAAAAAAACTGAACAAACTTTTCAAAACAATCATTCAAGGACGCGGATACACTGCTCGGTTTTGGGCTGCGGCAGCAAGAGCGGAGGGAGTACCCTTCTTGCTTCTCAGCCAGGTTTTTTTTTAAGCTCCTTTTCTCTGGAGAGAGAGATGGAGAATTGAATTTTGTTTTCCTGGGACTTTGGTTTTTCCCTTTTTTTCTCTTCTGGACTGTTTCAACAACATCAGAACACCTTGGGAGAATTTTTTCCCGAGGCCCAGAGGTGGGCCCACGCCCTCGCCGACCCAGCTCCAAGGAGGAGAGGGACCACACCTACAGAAGGACTCTGAAATCTTCCCAGGTTTCTCTCCACAGTGAGAGATTTCATTATTTAGCATTATTATTCCTTTCCTGTGTGTTTGTTAAATAAATAGTTTTTATATCTTTCACTTTCCTTCAAGGAAAATTTTTTTCCTGAACCTGGTGGGGGGAAAGGTGGTTGTAACCTGCCTTCTATCAGAGGATATTTTCCTCCAAATTTGTCCAAACTGGGACAGCATGTCAGAATAATTGTTTTCAAATAATTAGTACATTTGACTTGGTGTTGACATTTAGTAGTCTTTTAAATATTCTTTAAGCCTTTTTCATCAATTGTAATAAATCACTCATTTAAATTGGACACAATTTTAGATAGAAAACTCTGTCATTCCTGGGGTTTTGAAAGCTGCTGGAAGGAAAAATGTGCAGCTGAAACTGAACTGAAATTTCACAACTAGTCATAGAAATGTGGGACTGGATTCCCTGTGACGTCAGAAGAACAAGATCATAGTGACTTCAGAAAAACAAGATCATTGTTGGCACTGCAGCCAGCTAGGGAACTTGTAGAGACTGGAAAAATACTAACCCTGACAATGCTCGATGTGTTATCTAAATGTTCTCAGTTAAAAGTAAGTATCTATAAGAAAGACCAACAAAGTAAAAGCAAGCATAGGTTATGACCTAGGTCATCCAACCAAAATGTCTGAGTAAAACTTCCAATATGTTTGAACTAAATAGGCACTGCAGGTTTGGGAAACATATTCTAGTACCGTGAAGGTCTGTTTGCAAAAGAGTAGCAAATCCCAGGTTGTGGTTTAAAGTTATACCCATTAAAATGCCAGTAGGATTGAAATCTGGTTTTAAAAAAATAAAAGTATTTTTGGATATACCAGCACATGGTGATTTGTTTGGAAATCAAACACACTTTGAGCATCAGTGTTGGTGACTCAGTGGCTGTAGTGGAGAGAGCCAGAAACCTGCATTATGTGAATACTGCAAAATACCACCAGAATGCCACATGCTACCCAGCTCAGACCTGCTGTGCCTGTAGGCTATCCCAAAGGAAGGGTGAATATTCCTCCCTCATCCCTGGTAATGTTACTTCCTTTCTCCCTGCATCTGTTACGCAAAACATCCCTTTTAATATAAAAGCAAAAACCATTAGCTAGTCATTCTGCATTTTTCTACTGCTTAGCTATATGATGGCTGGGTCATTGCATGATTGTTGTTATGGGATATTTACTGGAAGACAATGGGACCCTGGGATTTAGAGTCAAGCTAAATTATTAGTACTTTAGTATCTCATTATTCCTCCTCCTTCTGTGACTCAGTACCATTTTCAAAGCACCATCTGGCACCGTGGAATCAGCACCTCTGCCACTGCAGGCATTAATAATGATTGCATGTATTGGCAATCATTTAGCTTTGCATGATTGGTGCCCGAGCAGCCGAGGCAAAGATGAGGAGGCTGTTGCCATCAGCTGCTCCCGTGGGTAATGTCTCTTTGGAGATGTATTTTGTAGCCCTTGCTATAACCTGATGCCCAAGAGGGTGGTGTAGGCAGGTCCTGAGCAGTCTCCTTGTGCTATGCTCGGATCCAGCTGCTAGCCAGGAGAAAAATCTCCTTTGGAAGCTGTGCCCAGGTAACATGGAAGAGTGCTACCAGCCTGTGATCCTTCTTCTACATGTGGTCTGATACCCACTGAACCTTTCCAGAGCCCTGGCACCTCATCCCTCTCAAAGGGATCACTGCTGTGGCCTCTTTGCAGACCTCACCTTAAATGCTTGTTCCACGAAAATTGGGTGCAGGCTGCAAGGTAAAAATGAGACCTGTTCTTGAATCAGGCCTGTGCTTTTAAATAGCCCCGTGGAGGTATAATAGGAAACATTCCATGCTATTGTGGGGGTGTACATTTGCCAGACTTCACTGCTGAGGTCAGACATGCATCAAGCAAGAGAGCCCTCATTGTTTAATGTCACACTGAGAATTTTTATGGTGTGACAATTGCAAGGCAAGAATGGCAGACATCTCTCAAAAGAGCTGCTCCTCTACATGAATAAACCCCTCACATTTAAAACTTTAAAGTAAAAACTGTCTGCTCCATGCATACCTTTCATACCCTCTACCTTGGTCATGTGCCTTATACTTAACGTGCCTTATTCTGCTGGTTAATGTTAGAGAAGTGTTACACGTATTAGTTTTAATAAGAGTTGCAGATCAGCTTAAAAATGAACTTTTTGAGTAATTTGGTGGCATATCTTGACTTCACAAATGAGATCTTATGACACTGGCATCAGAAGCAATTAAAGCAATGTCATCCAGCAATTAAAAGAACAAGAATGTAATATGATATTTGCTGTTACTACTCTGTGCCAACCCTTCCTGTACTAAAGTAAACTTTTAGATACTTGCTTTGATTTTGTGTATAAGAACCAAAGACTCTTACGTCTGTTAGCGAAATTACACAGTTTTGGTGAAACTTTTAAAGGTAGAAATTATTTCCACATGAACACAATTGTTAAATGTAAAATGGCTTCATATAAATAACGAATGTATTAATGTATTAAATACCAGGTCTTTTTAGTATGTGATGCCTACAGAGCTGTTCCTAGCCCTGTCCCATTAGTATGGACTGAGCAGTTTTGGGCAGGAGATGCTGAAGGAGGCAGTGGGTCTTGCCCTTTAACACGTAGCTTCATGTGTGCTTATTTAATTCCTAGAGCTTTGTATGGTATAATCTTCATCTTTTTGTACATTACAAACTTTCACTTGTAGTGTGGAAAATACTTCCTAGAGTATGGGGCTGTTCATGACGCTTATAGTTAATGTATGAAACAATAAGAAAGTAGTTGCTGAATATATGTCTTCAGAGAGCCATCACGTCATCATCAGCTTCCATTGGAAAACAATTAAGGTGCTTCAGAAATTATTAGCATGCCAGACAGTTTTCTTTGTGGCTTCACTTACACGAATGGCAGAAATTGCAATGCAGGATTTTTCCCTAGTGTATTCTTTACCATTCAGTAAAAGCTGGAGTGAGAGATCATATTAGGTACAAATCAAGTAGGGAACACCATTAAGTTAGAAAACACGCATCTTGGTGGGTGTTGCTGCCACTTGGCAAATTTGGGGCCTTTCCATTGGGAGTCATTATCCTCTGCTGGTTTTTCCTGCTGCATCATCTTCTTTATACCTCTCCAGCTGCTGGTCTCTCCAAAGGGCCTTTGAAGTGTTTATTATCTCTGGTGGCATGGTTTTGTGTCCTCCCCCTGTTCTAGCAGCTCTCACAGAACTGGAGATAGTAAGAGACCACTGGTGATCTGATTGTGGGGGCTCTTATGTCACCTAAACTTCTCTGAACTAAGTGCTAGTGAATAAGACCAGTGGTCTGTGTGCTCTTTTTAGGTCCTAATATTACATTTCGTTACCAAGGAAAGGTAACACAAAAAAAGAGTAGATATACTTTCATTTGTCAGCAGCCTTGAAGTATTTATAGGAAGGTTTTGGGAAGCTTGCATCTTCTGAAGTTTTTCAGACCTCCACAAATAGAAATTTTTTAGAACTCCACAAGTTTGAAAGCCACTTACAAAGTGCATTTCTTTTTCTTAAACCATGCCATCCCAGTTGCAGAAGATCCACATCAGCCCATGACCTCTAATTCCAGCTGGTTATTACTCTGTTACTTAAAAACTGCCCTTTATTCTGCATCTGGTTTGTTGAGCTATCCTCAGTCTGGTCTGCTTTAGAATGCTGGATTCCAGGATTGTCAAATTTTTGTAGATGGCAAGAGGCTGTGATCAAGCCACCACTTAACCTGTCATTTGATAATCCAAATGGATTGATCTCCTCCGATCTTCTACTCTAAATGCATTTTTTCCAGTCTTTTACCTTGTCTATGTGCTTTGACAGACTGTGGAGAACTGATGCTTTGGGGATGAGATCCTGTTTACTGAGTTTGGAATAAAGGCCCCCCACATGTTGTTTTGTGGTTTTTTTGAGCCCTTTGTGTGCTCACTTGTGCATAAAACAAATTTTTTTGTTGTTGTTGTGTGTTATAGATTGTTCTGGCAGACTGTAAAATGTCTGATTTGCAATGATTGCCAGGCTTGACTTAAATCGATAGGAGGGAGATGGAAATGTATTTCAGGATGTTTTGTTGGTCAATAAAATGTTATACCCTGTGTCATCAAAAAATGCTGAAATCAGCTTGGAAGGAGCAGAAAAATGTAACAGTGGCAGATGCAATTTTAGTGATTTGCGGCTGTAAATCACCTCCTCTATACAAAGGTGAAATGAAAGTTAAAATAACAGAAAAGAGGTGTTTCTGTTCTTCAAAATCTAGGGTTAAGGTCTGAGGTAAAAGAGAAAATTTATACTAACATTAAGCTTATTCAACCTCTTTGCAATCAAGAGGTGGGAAAGACATGAAATGCTTCATCACCAAAATTAGTGACATTTCATTTTAATTTAAATCAAAAGTATTTGTCCTGGGCATTACCAGTTGCAGTGTCCTTCTGGAGTGGTTTGTCCCTGTTGTGACACAGGGAATGAAACTTAACTATTTTTTTTTTTTTTAATTGCTACATTTGGATGGAAATGGTGATCTAATTGCCTGGAAAGCAGTCCTTTCCCTTCTAATTACTTCCCTGTGAACACACAAATACAGATCATGAAGAGTGTAACCAGTGAAGCTTCTGGGAAGAATGGCCTGGGCAAAACTAGGAGGAAAATTAATTTACTTTCTTTTTGGTTATCTGCTATGGCAGCTGGCAGAAACCTTTTCAGGGATTGTACAAATTCACCTTGATGGGTTTTTTTGGTGTCTACCTATGTGGGAATAAGAGAATTTGGCTCAGATTTCACTGACCAGTAGGGCTTGTACAGCATTTTGGAAAGGACACTTGTATGTAGAAGTCTGGTTGTGTATGACACCTGAACTACCAAAACAAGTTGTCTGAGACAGGCTTCCAACACTGCACAAGATAGGATCTTCTAATTCTGTTCATTTGTTGTTTGCAAAGTGTAAAATGCATGTTAGTTTTCACAAGACTCCTGTGAACCTGTACTTTATTTATTTTTGAACTGTTGCTAAATCTGTGTTCCTGAGCTTCTGCCCATACAGCAGTGAGGTTAAAAGGAGAGAGTATAAATTATTCTGACTCTGTCGGCTCCCAAGTTTTTAATCTTTATCACCACTGAACTGAAAAGTCAACTGGGTATAATGAAGCTGAATTTACCTCCTTCAGCAAATCTCACTATCTCACGTACCACTATGTGGCATGTGTTCGTGACCTTCGGTGTCACAGGAGCTTTCTCTGCCGAGTTCTGAAGCCCTACTGTATTCCTGGGATGGGGTTTGGACACCACTGCTTGGACAGTGCAAGGTTCAAAATATCTTGATGGGTTTGGTAAGATGATGTTGTTTGTGGAAGGAGCAGAGTGATATTGGAAACATTGTGTGAAGGAAGCTGGAGCTGCTGATGGAGGTCAGCAGGGCTGATGACTTGTCCTCAAAAAAACCAGTTGAATATGCGATGTGGAAATGGCAAGTGTTAGGAAAGGATTTAGGGGAATAGAAAGGAATATGTGCTCCATTTCAGTAAGGAAACCATCATCAGCTAAAGCACATAAAAATTAAGTATTCAGCTTTTTGGCTGAATTGAAAATGTTACCAAATCACTGTGAAGAAGTCATACAGTATTACATGGACAATAACTCTTCTGCTTTTTGCATGTCCCTTCATTTTCATGCTGAAAAATATAGATATCTATGTTCCTGCTCAATGCTTGAATTTCCTTCCACCTCACATTTTTTCAAAGCTACATAATACAATTCTGTAGCTGTGATGTGGAAGCACCTTGGTGACTACAGGGGATCTGCTTGAATGAAATGAGAATTTTAAAAATCTGTTTCTTTTGTCATAGAAAACAAAATGAAGAGAGCAAGTCAAGTGTCAAGAGATGGCCATCTGCTAAAATTTGTGATGCTTATTGTGAAAAGCAATTTTCCAATGCACGCAGACATCCACTGGGAAAGGTTTTGATGTCACTTTGAGGTCAGCATGGAGGATTTGTTTTGAACTGTTCTCGTTTTAGATACTCAGGCATCTGATACACATATGGTTGCGAATAAATAAATCCTCAAAGAGCAGTGCTGCTGCCTGAATTAGGAACGAAGCGGGTGAGAACTGAGCAACCTAATCATAGAATACTGTCTCAACAGTCCTTTGATGGTAGGTTTGGAGCAGGACATGACTCAGACAGGTTCTGCAAAGAAAGGGTTGTGTGTAAGTCAGAGAGAACTTATTATGTAAGAGTAATTATGTAAGAGTATGTTGTGGTACCAACAGGATCTGATGTCCTAACCATAATATCTTACCGAGACTTATTATATATAGTGAGGTTTCCAAATGTACATACTGCTATTTTGTATACATTTCAAGATTATATTACCTTGTGTGAAAATTTACATCTCCAGAGATTTGTGTTTGTTATAATTCGTAATTGTAAGATTCATGCTGATATAAAGAACAGATGTTAGATTCTCATTATGCCGTTAATAGAAAGGGGATAGTTTGAGCTACATTCTTTCTGGATATACTGAAGTTTTTGGAAGTGTAAGCTGTGAATTTTAAGTGTGTAATCATATATAGAGAGTAGACTAAAGGGTGATAGATCTATAGGTTTGAACTGGAACTGGAGTTGTATCAGTACACCTCCCATTTACAACGTACCGCAAACTTACCGGAAGAAAATGTCTCAAAATACGCTTGTATTTTTGCTTTTTTTATTATGTTGGTTTAGGGAAGCTTACATGGCATATGGTACGAGGGTGCCTAAATATTGATAAAACATTTACAACACTGAAGTTATTTATCTCTGAGAAAAGACTTCAGGGTGATGGGATCAGTATGTTTGAACTGCATCAAGGATGTTAGGAAATCACTGCTGACCGTTTAGTTGAGGCTGTTGGGCAAAACAGAAGTAAAGCTTCAGATGATTGAACAGACTGCAGGAACATTTCAGACGGTGTGATTGTACACAGAGTAGTGATTATGATCTCTGAGCAATTCTTGTAAAAAGCACTTTAAAGTATAGGACAATGTAAAGCAAGAAAAGTAATTAGCTTGATTACTTTATGCTTCAGTATATGTGATAATAGGAGGGTACAAAGCCCATTACAGAGGTGTATGATAGCATTTAATTCTGAACACGTTCCTTCTGCTTGAATGCTATTACAAGTCCTTTCTATTCCTGAAGATATTCCTCAGTCTGTTGAGGATAGATGAGAGTCTAGACTTATGTTCTGTACCTGGCTCAGCTTGGTCTGCAATGAATCCAGCTACTTGATGTCTCCAAAAATAATGCATGTCCCTGGATATTTAAATGCATTCTCTGTCAGTTATCATGTTCCTACTGAATGCAACTGCAGAGTGCCAAAGCAAAGACAGAGTCTCTTATTTCCTCCAGAAAATACTGTATTTTGATCCATAAAGTAATAGAAACCTGACTTTAAGTTAGTATTATGGCTGATACATATCTAGAAGCTATATGTGCCAGGATATATTATGTGTAAATATTTGTCCTGCCTGAAATGGGAGTTACTGAGGATGCTCTACTAATGATCCAGGGCAAGCCTGAACCAAATGTGATGTTATTATATCCACTTGAAGCAAGTCCAGAAGAGTCATGACTCTCTTGTTTCTACTTTGCCTTTACTGGTTTTCATTTTACTAAAGTAGCCAAAAGTAAGGGTTTTCATTGCAGGAAATCTCTTTTTTCTTCTGACTTCTGCTATACCATGTATCCATCACTCCAAGGCACCTTTTCAATTGGAGAGCTCATTATTTCAAAAATGCTGATTTGGAGCCACCTGACCTGACCTGGAGGGAGCTGTGCTCTCTGGCTCGCAAGGGCAGCAGAGCTGGGAAGACGATTTATTCAGAGGTTTTTTGGTGGCTAGACAGGGAATGATGCTGAATGAACACAATAGACATTATGAAGCATAGTATGTCAGATGGCTAAAAGCCAATGCAAGTCTTTGAGATCTAACACTATTAAAAGAAATACTGCATATTGCCACTGTGCTAAAACAATACATCATGCAGTTATAAACAAAATTATTTGAATGACTCTTCAGTGCTATTATTAATAGTAACGTGCTTCCCTAAGTGAGGAGGAAACAGGCAGAGAAACAATGAGCCTCTGACCTGGTGGGAGCATTCTTAGTCATAATGCCAATATCATAGAATTATAGAATCAGTAAGATTGGAAAACACCTTTAAGGTCATTGAGTCCAACCGTTAACCAGCACTACCGTGTTCACCACTAAACTACGCTCCCACGTGCCACATCCACACTATCACCCTGGTATCCTATTCCAATGCTTTACAGCCCTTTCTTACAAAAATTTCCGAAGACATTTTTCCTAATATCTAATCCAAACCTCCCCTGGAGGGGGTTATCATTGCAAGGCTGCGCACACAGCTCATTTCTTTACATGGTAAGTGACTCCTTGGGTCATCCAGGCAGATGTCTGATTGACTTGGAAGACAAGATCACAATACTCACAAAAATTTCTGGAATTACTTGCAATGCAAAGCAAGATTTTTCCAGGTATTCTGCATTTATCCTGTAGGCCTAGTCTTTGTTATTCTCTTAAATCTTGACACCCTTCTTTCTTCTTGTAATGTGCACTCTATTTGAAGATGTGGGAATGGCTTGTTAAGAAAAGATAAAATAAGTTGAGTGCTTTGCTATTTGTGCCTTTTCAAGGACCTTTACTTTAGATTTGGAGATCACCCTGCCATTCAGATCACTTTATTCTTTTCCCCAGCTGCCTTTGTATTTCTTCAGCTGAACAGATGTTGACACTGTCACTGAACATCCTCTTCTATTCTGACCATGAAGCTCTCCATTAAAGCATAAGGACTTGGTCTCTTTTGAGTAATTAGTCCTGTAAGCTACTGTTGATAAACATATCTCAGTGTCAATTCTTACCTTTATTTTTAGTGTTGAGTATAAAGCAGTAGAGGCTGATGACATTTTAAGTGGTTCAATTTCTTAGTGGGAGGAGTCTTGACTGTGTAAATATTTACAGGAGCTAAATACTGAACAAGGCTGGGCAGCTACAGCTCAGTACCGAAATGAATTGTAGTTTAATTATCTAAAAAAAAAATAAATTAAACATTAATAAATAAATGCTAATTAATAAAATTAAGCATTGAAATGGTGTTACTGAAAATACTTCACACCTTAAGCATTAAATGTTTGTATCTAGACAAGACTGGTAGTATGTGGCAGCCCTCATTCAAAGCTTCAGTTATTCTCTCTTCCTGGCATGTTGTATTTTATGTAGTGCTCTCACTGAACATGGTTGGTCGTCACAGGGAGTAGGAGAAAGTTTTCATTCACTAAACCTATCTACTAAAAGGACCTCGAGAGAAAAATCTATCACAAAAGGCTTTGAAATAATACAGCAGCAAAATGTGTTCATGCTGCTGCACAAAAATTTTGATTACTGGTGGGGCATGCTCCAAAACTGATCCTGTCATCCTGGTCCATGCTTCAGCCCTGTCAGCTGCCATGGTAATACGGACTTCAGGGCCATAAGGGACGTTCTCAGCTCTGTGTGTCTCTGGGCACTGTGCCTCTGGGGACTGGTGCTGACAGTGCAGGACCTGGGCACGCTGCTCTGCTCCTGTAATCATGGAACGCTCAGCACCAACGTGAATCCTCTGCTGCACTTTCAGGGCACATGCGTATGGAATTGGCTTGCGCAGTGGAAGGGGAAATAGCATGAGATATTGGGCTATTCCCCTCCTAAATACTGAAGCTTTTTTATTTTCTTCTGGTTTCAGCTGGACTGAACTATCACAAACAGTGAAATTCAGGTAAAATATTGTGGGGAGAGATAAGATATAATTGGGTTGCAGGCTGTGGGACCTGCCTGCAGAGGCACATGGCAGCACAAAGGAGCACATGGCGGCACAGAGAGGCTTGTCTCCGTGAGACCCTGGGGGAAAGACGTGTCACACGGCAGACCCCTACAGAGAGGAGCCTGCTGGGAGCTGACAGAGGGGTGAACAGCACGTGAACACCCATAGAAGGACATTTAGAAAGTGTGTTGCTGATGTGGCAACATGGGATAGGTCACATAGTGAGAATTACCATATAAGGAAACAACCGTTGGAACATGTATAAAAGTGTATAAAACCAGCTCATTTCTTTGAATAAACGATTCAGATTCCCTGCCAGTCTGGGTCTGTGCCTCAATCACTGACAAATATATTAACTGAAATTCACAAGTACAACGCAGCTTTAGCAGCTGCTGTTTGATTCTTACTGAAGAAGCAAGTTCTCCCATGATAACTCTGCTCAGACTCGTAATATAATTGTAGTAATTTGAAGAGCTGCCAGTTAGTACACCAGGGTATTTTACTGAGTAGCCAGTCACAGCCAGGGATTTGTTTATCAGTTAAAACATATTATTTGTCATAAACTACAAGATTTCTAGATGAAGCTAAACCAAAGGATTTCTCTTTTATGATGAGTAAAATATTGTTCGGAGAATGTAAAGGCATTTTAGTGAAGGCGGTCTGAGAGAGAAAAGTGATGGCACGAATACAACATACACTGCAAGTAGATCATCTCAGGTGCACATACTGCTTTTATGGGAAGCACAAGGTCAGGCTTACTGGTAGGCTCCAGATACTTTCCCATGCTTTGGAGATTCAGAAGTGCAGTAAATCCAATTTCACCGCACAGCTGAGCAAGGTTTACAATTGCTTTGTGTCACTAGAGTGGAGCAAACCCACCAGACCTTAGGTGTGAGTGTGGCCTGTATATGTCAAAGACAGAAAGGGCACAGATCAATAGTATTCCCCAAATCCTTTGCTCAATTCACACTTATCCAAGGCTGCAAACATGCGTGTGGTTGCACACTCCCATGGATGGGTAAGTCTGTGACAGCACATGTTAAATGCATGGTTCCATGTTTGTCCCAGCATGCCTATTTTGTGGATGTTTTCTGCTTTGGGTGTTTCACCAGGCTACTGAGGCAACTGCAGCTGTTTTTTAAAACTATGAAAAATTGCAGGTTTTTTATGACAGTGCTCTAAGGCACTGTATGCAAAGAGTGTGTGAGGTAATCTCATCACTCCTTTCATCCCTGTTAGTCACAACAAAGTGATTTGCTGGTTTTCTCTCCTGCTTCCTCTATATGCACTTTTGCTTTATTTTCAAAATTACGACTCTCCATGTGTGGAGTGTAATTTTTTTCTTGTAATGTAACTCAAACTTTATGGATATTAGTTACCCTATCAAGCTGGCTAAGGACTATTAGGCAATATCAGAGACTGTAACAGCAGTAAATCTTTAACTCCACTTGTAATATGCAGAAAACGAAACCCCATAAGCTTTTTAAATGTTTGAGGTAAAAGAAGAGGTGATGTTACTGACAGTTTTATAATGTTTATATAAATGTTTCCATACTCATGGCAGAATAAAACCAATGAGTTAGAGACTTTAAGTGGATCGTATTAAGACTGTTTATTAAATGAAATGTCCCGAAACTGTTGTAGCTGAGGACAAGGAATCTAAGATTATAGGTGCCCAATTAAAAATTTGTTGTGTTTTTTTTAACAGGTCCCTTATGGCCAAACCTTTGAGGCAGATGTACTTACACATTACTCCTAAGCATTCAGAGAAGACTTGAAATTCCCTTTAACTTAAAAAAAGTATGTTAAATTACCCACTAGTGTAACTAGTTTTTTTTTTAACATGAGATTAGATAAAAAAATAAAATGAAGGTTTAATACCCAACCCTCCCCCAATCCATGGTGTGGTTGCAGGTCAGTCACTGCTTCCAGATGTGGATTCAGTCACCTTTGTTGGCTTTTGGAATCACAGCAAATTCTACTCCCTGGCCAGCTTTTCTTCCTGCACCCACACAGTCCTGCCTCACTTGCTCCTTGCTCTCCATGCTCCTCCCTAGAATTTCTCTCCATCCTTGCTGAGAATTTCTGTGCAAAAAAAGGGTCACTTAATTAGAAAGGCATTTCCCCACTCTGCTCTAAGATAAAGATCAGTTCAAAAAGCTCTTTTCAGTTGGCTTGAGATGTTGATCCTGGCCAAGAAATATCCCAGTCTTACAGCCTGAAAATAGATGCATTGGAGGTTAACACCTAGAACATGAAGAAATTAAAAAGAAAACCACCACTAAACGTGTTTGTTTTTCCTACTGGCAATCTGCATCAGAGGAGATACTTGCATTTCCCAATTCAGCTCACTATTGATTCCCTGGACACAGGTGATAAAGGCATTGGCCTTTATGATCACCTCTTTTCCTCTTGATGGGTTATCCCCACTTTATAACCACTCTCAACTTTTTGAGTCTTCAAGGGTCTTGGCAGGTTTAATCTCTTATCTGTGTCCCTTTAAGTAGAGGAAGGCTGCATCTTATCAAAGTAGAAGTAGTTTCCGCTCCATATAGATTTAAACACTTATTTTCTCTAGCAGGACTGGTTGCAAAACAACTTTCTGCTCCAGTGACATTTAAAGGTCTGTCTTCCCCCTTTGCTGGCTTCAGGCTCTGAGCTCTGCACTGAACTTTACGTTTGCTTTTAATGTGTCTGTTAAAACTTTAGATGAAGCCATCTTGCCCACCTAATTGGACATAAATACTGTTGTCTCTTAAATGAGACTAGCCATGTTCTTGACAATGGGTGTCTACCACAGCTGGTTTGGGATGCTAGGTTCTCAGTCTTTTCTTCCATAGCATAGTATCTGGGAAGTTGCTCAGATGCATCATCAATGTAGCACTACGAAGATGAACTGTAACAATTCACCTCTGCTTAGAGATGCTGTTTTTTCAATTCTTTCAGAACTTGGTGACCTGCCTGGAAATAGGTTAGGAAAAAACCCCACCTATAAGTCATTTGCCATGAGACATATGGCCATGCCAAGGTTTGGTGCTCTCTTTTGTTCAGTGTCCCATAAGGCAGCACAGAAGCTGCAGGCCAAGTTTATTAGTAATGTACTGATATGTAAACAAGAGCAACTGTAATGCGCTCAGTTACAACAGCTGCAAATCAGGTAGTGCTTTGGTGTCCTGGTTACTAGCCAGGCTATCTGTATTTAATTTGGTACATTTCAAACTATCCAGTTTAATTTTCCAGCAAGTGGACAGAGGTAATGTTACAATGCAAATTGTTTCTAATTTTGCAGCTAACTCAGCTGAAATAGATGAGTTAATCTCTTTTAAAATCTTAGCAACCACGCTGAACTCTTCTTCTGGATTGAAACCGGCACACGCGAAACTCCTTAATCTTTCTGTTCTTTATATGAAGTGCCATTCTACTAAATTGTGTTGTGAAAGGTGTGCAAAAAGCACATGATGGTTGTTGGAGTCCAGATCTAAAATAGTTTTTTAAAATTGCTTTCTGCCAGAGAATGAGTTATTATTTAATTTTCACTACAGCAGTTAAGGTGGTAGAAAAGATTCTTCTGAATGACATTTTTCATCTGACATAACCTCATTACAGCTTCAAGCTTTGCCAAATCTATAACCAGTATTCATACCTTTTTCCTGCTCTGGAGCTCTCCAGAGATCTCTAACCTGTGCCACTGTAACCTCCTGCTTTCAGTGATTTTATACAGTCTTGGAGGTCTAAAAACCTCCTCTAGGAAGAAAGTGTCAGCTTAAACTACAGTTAATTCGGCTTGCAAGAGAGAGTAAACTGGAACAAAAATATCCTATAATGCTGCTGCCTTTTCATCTTGGGTAGTCCAAAAATAAATCCAGAACCTACTGATGCTTTTGGCAGGAAGGTAATCATTAGTTACTGCCAAACATCTGCAGTCACATCATTGTGATCCTACTGAATTTTGGCTGAAGGTTCAGTGCTGTTTGGTTCATGGTACGATGTGCGTATGTTCCTCCTGTCAAGAGTGCGTCATGTCCTGTCTCCTCGTAGGCTCCCATGCTATGAAGGATTACAGCTCACCACAGCGATGAGCCAGTGCTCAATGCCTGTGTGCTGTGGTGTGTCCTTCCACCCCAGAAAAGCCCAGATGGAAATATGTCCACGGTGGATTTCTCCATGGCAAGTTTATTCTTCCGTGTTTTATTTTACCAGGTCTTTTTAGCTAAATATGCACCTTCACCCTTATGGGTAAAAGCCACCTTATTTTCTTTTAAGGTGTGAGAAACGAAGCTCACTCCTCTTTTTGGGGTTTTATAAATTTAGTAAGAGACAAAGGGGGGACAAAGGTCACTTAAAGCAAACAGCGCTGGGTGCTTAGCTCATAGCCAGAGGCACGCACACTTACACAAACTTCCCGGCTATATGCTTTCACATCATGCATACTAATAAACTACAATGCATATGTATATTTTTTTTCTGAGAACTAATTTACAATTCTTTTAGAAGGGATTAACATAGTCCCTCCCCCAACCTGCCTTTTTGAGCATGTGTATTATGATTGTGGGGGTCTTCGGGGGTCTTCTCTGACAAAGGCTTGAATTCCTCCTTGTTCTGAACTTTTCAACTTTGTCTTTGGAGCATGGACAGTTATGGTGTTCCTAGGTCTTTCTGAGTCCAACTGGTTTGAATTCCTTTCTCATTACCACATCCTGCTGCTTCTCTTACCTAGCTATACTTGCCTCTTTTTTGAGATTATTCACCTGGCGAGTTTCTGTTTATTTAAGCATTAAACGATTAGTTAACCATATACTAGCTATTACATTGTATAGAATGTTATGATTCAGATTATATAGGTATCTTATAACTCAAGCTATATAACATTTTGTAACTTTAACCCTACTTACAATGTTAACTAGTAAATATCTGCATAGTAAAGTTATTCTTAACATGCACATAATATTTCCTAACATATTCTAATACATAATATTTCTTACATTTTACTACCCGTGAAAGCCAATGCTATAATAGCTGTTTATCACAAGGGAAAAACTCTTTTGAATTCTGACTTGCCCATGGAGGACTTGGCAGTATTCTGACCAAGACTGACCCATTGTCATCCATGTTCCTTTGCTTGATTTGAGCTGCCTTTTGCTTGGCTTGTAAGCTTTTGGGGAAGAAAGCTCTCTTTTTGCTCAGTTTTTGCATGGGGGTATCACAATTAGATTCCTCAGTGGTAAAATAATGCAAACATAATAATAATGCTAATTAACTGCACGCTAAGGAAAGTTCATTGTATGTACTTGTCCCATTCCACTATATAAAGGGAGTCGGAGAAGATTCTTTTTGATAGATTTTTCGGACTAAAATAAAGTGCCAAATGTGGCAATATTATATCTGAAAACCATTTATGGATAGAAAAGGGTAAGTGATTTTACCGAAGGCGGCTAGAAAAGAGAGGAGAGAGGGAAAAGAGAGATAAGCAGAAAGAAATAGCCGATACGGACAGCGTTATCACAGGAACCTCGGGTGCTTTGTTGGCGTCAGCTCAGCAGACGGAGCGTGCGTGCTGCGAACGGCGGGGCGCCTGCGTAGCTCCCGTGGCGGGCTGGGCGCGGTCTCCAAACAGCGCCAGGCTGCGTGTCCCTTCCGTCGGCGGAGAACAGGCTGCTGCGGCTACGGGCGTGCTCCTGGAGCGGCTGCAGGTTCTCCGAGTCGGGGCGCGGTGGCTGCGGGCGGCGG
>VZTI01004836.1:0-99147 GCA_013397865.1 Struthidea cinerea
GTCCGGGGCACCGCTTCGCCGCGGCCCCGGGAGCGGGTGGGTCAGGGTCGGGCAGGTGCCGGTCCCGGAGCCCAGGGCTGCGATTCTGCCTGCTGGAGCTTGGCAGGAACCTCTGTCGTGTTCCCCTTGGGACGAATCGGGGTAGGGGCGCGCCCGGTGACCGCTCTGAGGGGAGGGAGGTGCGTGAGGGGCACCCGCCGTTCCACCGGCCGGCAAAGCTGCGGTGGGTCAGGGAGCGGTGTCCGCACCAAGGGGCGCTGCGCTGAGCCGGCCTCGTGCGTTGGACAGAGCCGCGTACGGGGGAAAGGAGCGGGATGGCCATTCTACAGAGGTTTGCTAGGATGGACTCAAACAAGTATTTGACCGCTCCATCATCACTTTTTTGTGCAGCTCGCCCAGTGTGACTGGGTAACGCCAGGGGATGTCGACTCCCCCTCTGGCTGGGGCGGGGATGCCGCCGGGCGCTTTCTCCGGGACGCAGGCTCAGGCTGCCAGGGAGGTGAACACGGCTTCCCTCTGCCGCATCGGCCAGGAGACCGTGCAGGACATTGTCTTTCGAACCATGGAAATCTTCCAGTTACTGAGGAACATGCAGGTGAGAAACAACTATTCCTTTTTATGCACTCAACTTGCCATGTTTTTATCACCGACTGCCAGTATATATAGACTCAGGAGACGCCTTAGGACGTCTAGAAAACTCGATCGAACTGCTCTAAAAAGGAGGATTGGTTGAAGAAGTGAGTACTACTCTTAATATATTTGCTTACTCCTGTACATTAAGTGAAGATAGAGAAAATTCAGAAATGCTGAATTGTCATTGCCTCCACAATAAAAAAACTCTAAATATGCTTAGTAACTGTTTCGTTTTATGTATAATGAAGTCTGTTCATATGTCAGTTAGGTTTCTCTGTTCATGTTAACATATGGGGAGTAAATTTAGAGGAATTTTCATTGATCTTTTTCTGTAATATTTTCCACCTACAACTTTTTTTTTTTTGTTAGGAAAATGGACATAATCCTTGTTTGTGTCTACTTACTGAGAAAACATAGAAACTTTTGTTGTGTTTTCTCTGTGGAGAGTACAAGATAAATAATCACTCACTCCTTCTGTATTTTCATGACTCTTGTGTCACTGAATTGAGTGGCCTGGGGTTGAGACACAAAATCTCGAAGCGTCATACTTGGATCACAGCGCTGTCATATTTAAGCATTGTGAAGACACTCACTGAAAAGTTAGAAGGATTGACAATAACCAAAGTGTGGAATACATGAGGGTGTTTGACAGCAGTGATTGAGCACATAAAATACGTAATTTTGCTTGTAAAGAAAATAAAAATTTCAGTGATTGCTATGGGAAAAGTGTGATAGTCTTATTTTAAAATATACAAAAACCTGTCTGATACCTTTGAGTTTATTTATTTTATGTCACAGAAGCTTTACTGTAATATTTTTAATATTTTGGTTCTCTAAGTTACCAAATGGTGTTACTTATCATACTGCAACATATCAAGACAGACTGGCAAAGCTGCAGGAACATCTCCGTCAGCTATCAATACTCTTCAGAAAACTGAGATTAGTCTATGACAAATGCAATGAAAACTGCGCTGGGCTCGATCCTGTTCCCATAGAAGTAAGTATCTTTATTTATGTATAAATTGCAAATCAGAATAACCACTCTGGATAGCAAATCATCCATCCTCCTCAGTTGCAGGAGATTCATAACAAGTTTTCATGATACTGGAATTCTTCAGTGAACTGAATTCTGTTTATTAATTAGAGCTCATTGAAAGATTGTGAAACTTAGTGTCTAGTTGACACGGTGTTCTGTCATAAGCTGGGCTTGATCTCAGAGGTCTTTACCAGCCTAATTGATTCTGTGATTCTGTGAAAGCAAATTTAATTTAAATTTTTTGCCTTTTTTCCTCTGGCTTCTTGGTATCTTCACCAATTTGTTTCCCCTAGGAAAAAAGAGAGGATCAGGTCAAATTTTTTGAAAAAAGTGGGAAAAAGCCTGCTTCAAGCTCTCACCTGTCAGCCTGTTCTTGAGTATACGTATTATTTACTTTCTATGGCCATTAGCCTGTGCCTCCATAGTTCCCTCACTCAGCTATTCCTAACCTGCTGGCCAGTATGAACCAAACCTAAACATGCAGTGGTGATAGAAAAGTTACAACGTAAAACTTCCAGGGAGGAGGATTGGCCAGAGCTTTTTCTTAATAAAACTGCTGTTGCTCATAAAATCTTAAATGTCATCTTCCCTCCTCGTAAGTTGTTTCTAATTTCTAGTAATAGTCTTAAACTCTGGGTTTTGTTACAATTTGAGTTTGTACTGCTCTATATTAACCAGAACTTTGAAATTCCTTAATTACTGACCTCTGGATCCTGAGGTGGACTTTTATTAATGGACTTTTGACTGTCCATTGAATTTTAATCATACAGGCATTGTATTTGAAGTTTGAGTCTCTTAACTGAATAGGAATAAAGAAATGAAGAAGTCCATTCTGTACAGTCCATTCTAGACTACTACTTCAGTTAGCAGTCGCTGACTTTTGACAAGGGTTTCAGAGAAATGTATCTGGAAACCTGACAGCAAGCAAGGTAATAAGTTAATTTTCCCATTTAAGAAAACAAAACCTGTTTTCACAGTGTGTTCACTTGTGCGCAATAACCAAATACTTGTGTCCTCTTTAAAAGTTTTTCATGTGTCTTATTTTCCCATATTAATGGAATGAGGTGGGATTGGGTTGGGGGTTTTTTTATAACTTTTCATTTTTTTTCCTGTTACCAGGATCAAAAAGAATCTCCATAGAGAAAATAAGTAGTCACTTCAGGCTTTTTTAATGCAAGATTTCACTGATAACTTAGCAGAGTTTTTTATTAATAGTTGGAGTATTTTATTTTTAATCTGCTTAGTCTTTTCTGTTCTGAAGTTAGTAGATGCCTGCCTCCTCATGTTTTTATTGGTTAGAGTGAATGGCAGTGGCACACCATTCCTCTTGGATCAGTTTTCTTAAATTCTTCTTCCAATATTTCAATAATAGTCTCAATTGTATTATTTAATGGCCAATATTCTAAGCATGTCTTTACAGAATATCAACAAAACTCTTTTTTTGCACAGTCAAGAGAAGTCCATACCTACTAGTCTTCCATTATTATTGATATAAATGTTTTCATACTTTTTGTTAATGTGTACTACTGTGTAATAGGTGTTATTAACTTTCTGTTAACCAACATAGCAAGGCATGAGGTAATTGTGGAGGAGATCTGCCTACAAAGATTACATTTCCTGCTTGTTTTGTGTATTAGGTATAGTTCTGCTTTTCTTTGTGAGTTTGTTGTTTGGTTCTTTTTTTAATCTATTACCTTTTCTGAAAGACAGGGAGGTTTTCAAAGGAAATGTTCTACTTTGAGTGCTACTTTATTTTTCCATCAGGGAGAGTTTTTTCCAGGAGCATATAGCAGCCCCACTACTTCTTCTTTATGGTCTGCAAATGTAGTAAGTGATCAACATTTACTGCTTTTTCACGGCAGGCTTTATTGTGGTAGCTTTTGTCCATTTTGCTAAGTTTAATAAGAATGGCTGCAAAAATTTTTGGATAGAAGGAAATTACATTTTCAGTGGGTTTCCAGCAGAGTGCTGAAGGCACTGAACGCTTCGTAACATTACACTCCAACCTAAGTAATGAGTTAATCCGCACTTGATGAGCAACTTGCTCCCAGGCTTTTAAACTAATGTCTTCTTGCTCACTTTTATCAATACTAGTCTTCCATTTTTCTGTAGTGTGTATGTGAACATGGATATAATTTTGCATAGTCCAGGACAGAAAAAACAATGCCAGACTATGGACTTTGTGGGTGTGTTATATTTTAGGAAATTGTTAGTAGCTTGGGAGTGTTCTGACACAGAAGCAAGTATTTGTTTTGTATCTAGTATGTTTCTTTTTTGATTCATATTTTTTAGGAAGGAAACATACAGTAGTATTCATTAAGAAATTCTTCATCAAGGATTTTTGGCTTTGTCGAAGCTTACAAAACAGACAGTGCACTATGGTCTTCTCCAGCCTAAACCAAACTATGATTCTGTGTGTCTGAGGAAATCACAGTGAGAAATACTTACAGAAAAACTCTTAGGTAACTGTGAGCCTGGTCTTAAGAGTAGCCAAACAGAGGCTCATTAAAATAGCAAGTCATAACTAGAGTATTAACCAAGTAGCTATGTAAAGCCAGTCATAATTATATTTAGTATATCACTAAAATGCTTTATAATAATGATAACTTTATGTTTGTGGTTTCATTTCTTAGTGTGGAATAGTAAATTTAAAAATCCCAATCTGCGGAGTTCAAAACTACAAGGATATCCATGACAAATATCTTATAATGAAAAGAGTGGCTTCTGCCTGCAGTTAAAATATTTCTTTGGTCTAGGCTTGGTAATGTGTGGTAATGTGTTATTTTGAAGCATGTTGTTTTCCTGGAGAACCAGCTGAGGTCATTCCAAGGCCTTTAGGTTTGAGGTGGCAAGCAGGCTTGTCTCCACTTTCTCTTGGGCAGTTAGAACCTGTGGAGAAAATGGTAGTACCTTATGTATTTCCTGGATTTGATTTTAAAACTTTTTTCTTTTCTTTTTTTTTTTTCCTTTTTTTTCCCTTCTTTTTTTTTTTCCCCTCTTTTTTTTTTCCCCTAAAGTTGATGTTTCTTGTCTTCACAGCAACTTATTCCATATGTTGAGGAAGATGGCTCCAAGCACGATGATCGTGGTGCTGCAAGTCAGCTTCGTTTTGCTAGTGAAGAGAGAAGGGAAATCATGGAAGTAAATAAGGTAACAAAGTTGTAATTAATTTGCATAAAATGAGAAATGTCATTTTCACGTTACAAAGCTTAAATTTCTAGATTGCTGTGCTAAATACAGAATGTGTGATAACTGCCGTCAAAATTGGAGATAAATACTTTTTGCGTATAAATACTTCAGAATTGACCTTTTAGTTAAACACTGTTTTTGAGCTGTACCTCTGGCAGTGGAGTTTAGGTTTCCTAACAATTTTAATTTGCCTCTCTTTTAAAACTGACATATATTCTTGTGAATACAGTGTATTATGTTTATGTGTAACCCACTAGATATTGCCAGTACAAATGGAACTAAGGTGCTTGTTGAACTTTTTTATCTTCAAAACTTACCTTAGGTGTTAAAATAATTGATATTGAATGCCAGATGTGTAAATATTATTACAATTCTGTGAGTTGGTAAAGAATTTTCAGGGCTACCTTCTGTATTTTGACAGTTTGAGGAATACTGTAAAGAGGAACATTTATTGAATCTTCCCACATTCAGAAAAAATGTATTATGAATTATAAATGTTAAATGAGTTAAAATGTTAAATTTTCAGTTTGAGTGGCATTGTGCAACTGGGTGCAATTAGTAAAGAGTGATTCAAATCTAAAAATAATTATGCTGTAGTAAATGCTAATATAATATTGAGATTAAAAATACGTCATTTTACCAGACCACAATTTTGAACATTGTTTCTTCATTTTGTAAACTACAAAGATACAATTAAATAAATATTTCTGTAGCTGTAATATCTGTAAATGCTTAGTAAAAAGGAGTTATAATCTACAAAAGTAACTGAACAAAAAAAATATATGAATAAAATGTTTATTTATGGAATGAATAATTGATGGATTTTAGGCTTTTAAAATATTTCCAATATTTTAATTTGTCTTCCACAATCATACATGTATTGAATTTTTCATAACCCATTTATTTAGAAAAATGCATGTGTATTGTACAGGAGAAAACGAGGACTACATGAATTTAGAGAAATGCCGTAGTCAGCTTTCCTCTTGTAATCTTTCTCTTCAGTGCTGATGTAGCAGGGTTGTATATATTATATTGTATGTAATATTGTACTGTGAATTTATGCACATTTATTTGCAATCTTAAAGTGTTAGTAAGCTTAACTGTCCATATTTGCTGTGGTTTTAATAGTTCTATGACATGGTTTTGCCCTTGTTGTTGTACTTGTATGCTAATATGGTTTTAAACCTCCTTGGTGTGATCTTGTGAAAATAATTTCATAAATTTTTATGAAGAGTTCTGAACCTGAAAAAGGTTGATAGTGTCACAGGACCATTGGTAGCAAACTGGTAATTAAGAATGCATTGAAACCTTCACTTAAATATGGTCTGAAATCCTGTATTTATACTTAAATGCCTAGGCCTAATTTCCAGATTTTCCACAGTAAATCTGTACAAGATAGTTGAACTTTCTCTAATATTCTTGTGGACAAATACTTAGTAACTGCAGCAAAAGAAAGTTAAGCTTCTTGTTTTTTGAAAGTTCACTGATTTTTTTTTTGTCTCCCTCCTGTTGTATAAGCACACCTACTACCATTTTCAAAGTTCAAGTTTTAATACATTACAGACTAGAAAATGCTTTTATGACTAGAAATATATAATTTTTTTTTTTTTTGCAAAGAAAAATCACTAGAATTAGATAATCAGTCTAATTTCTAACACTGGCTGCTGGGTTCAAGGAGGGCTTGCTCTGATTCTTAGCTGGCACACTTGACAGCTCTTCAGTCCTCTGTAGTGTGTAATGTCCACTTCCAACTCAATTTGATTAATTCATTCTAGGAAAATTTTAGTAATAAAAAATATTGATGAAAATGCTGTGACAGGGAAACCAACATGATAGTTAAAGAAGCTTTTTATATTCTTGACCATATCTTTTCTTCCTTCAGCTTCTTGTCCTGTTCTCACCTAATCCTTTTTGCTGTGATAGGCATTATTTTTTCAGTCTTGCATGTTATTGGTACCAAAAAATCACCATTGCAATAACCCAATACTTTGACACTATTGCAATATTTGAATTAATTCTTAGACCTGCCCTGGATCTCTTAATTTTGCCCTTCTTGCTGTGATATCCCAGCCAGTCTGATTTCTTTAGTGGCTCTGGACATATGTGAAAGGTACTAACTGCCCCATGGTGTGGAGCACTGCCAAAACTAGTAGTAGCTCTTACAAACCTTGTGGATCATATGTTCTCACACAAAAATGTCCTCATTCCATGAACCACTGACTTGAAAAATAGCAGCTTTGCTTTGCTACGGCAGTTGTCTGGGAAGGGAGCATCCTCAGTGGAAGAGAAGGGGAGCATCAGGTACTTCTTATACTCACCATCTCGTTCATGGGGCCAGAGAACCTGTTAATGTATCAGAGTTCCTAAAAACTGCAGGAGCTTTTGGTGTTGGTTTACTGTGACATCTTTTGGTCTTATTTAATTATTCTGCTATATTACAGTTACCTTTTAGGTCAGAAAGTTTAATGTGCTGACCTTGGCTATGTAAGTACTTGTCTGTTAATTTAAAATACAGATTAGTTTACAAGGCAACGAATTTCTGTCCTTACAATTCAGTAATAATTAGCAACTGTAGGTTTAAATAAAACCTATTAAGCTTTATAACACAAGGGAGTTGTGCTTGCAATAAGAAGCTTGTACCATTATTATAAACCAAACCATTTCTTGAGCACTGACTACCTCTATCTTTTGTCTTAAACAATTCTTTCCTGCAGTTCCCAGAAATGTAGCTTACTCCTTTTTATTTGTATATGCTTTCTGGGCTTGTAAATTGCTGAGGTGGTTGACTTTATTTTGGAATAAATTACTGTTAAAGAATCAGTTTAGCATTTGCATTGGTCTTCTAGCACTTGTCTTGATCCAGTTTTCATTGAAATTAATCTATTTGCAGCAAGTGGGAGATGTTACCAAGATTTCCTCTCTTCTGTTCATGTTTTTCGAGTGTTTAATGTTCTATCTATTAAGTTTTCACCTTTTAAGTATTGAATCATCAGTATTATTTTCAAGATGTCAGGCTCACCTTTGGTCTGTGTTCTTATACTACATTTGACAAGACTTGAAACAGAAAATGCAAATCAAAAATTGAGAATGATTTAACCTGTGTTGCTGCCCTATCAATGGTTTTCTTTACTGCTTGCTTTTAGAAGTGAAGCAAGTATAGCTTAGGTTTCATTCATGCTGTAGTTCTGGTTTTAGTGAAGCACTTAGGAAAACCATCACATAATTAGTAGGGTAAGTACATTTGGATGAAAATGAAGCAAAATAGCATTAGGACATGCCAAGTGACCCTTTAAAAAACAATCATATTTGATATTCTTAACTAATGTTAAGTGTTTAACAGTGATCTTGCTAAGAGAGGAAAAGACAATCTATGTGACAGACTTTTAAGTCATAACAAGTTTAGCTCTGGGCTTTTTTTGATAACACAAACATTATGCCTTGCAGGTGAGGTTGTTTAGGACTATGCCAAAAACCTAAATTCCTTTTAAACTACCTTTCACACTATTTGCATGTATTTTTATTTGTTTTGTATGTGTAGAGTCCTTTTTTACCCAAAATATGAGCGTGCACCAAGGAACGCTTTGGCAAGAGGGGAAGAATTCGTTACTTGGACACCTTCTGGGCAGATTAATCTGCACTGGAGGCAGTTCCATCATTTTTTGAGTACCCAGACTGACTATCTGCAATGGTAGAATCAGAGGAATTTAGGCTCAGTGGGAGGTCTGGAGATTACCTGGTTCAGGCCCCTGCTCAAAACAGGGCCAACCAGCAAAGTTAGATCCAGCTGCTCGAGCTCATATCTGGTAGTATTTCAAATATCTGTAAGGATTGAAATTCCATCTTCTCTGGGCCCTTCTTAAAGGTTGACTTTTATTGTGAAAGTTTTCGTAATGTTACACTGGAATTTTCTTTGTCATAACTTGTATATTCACTGCCCCTCATCCTTTTGCTGTGTACACTCAAGAAGAGTCCAGCTTTGTCTTTTCTGTGAGCTTCATTAGGTAGCTGAAGACAGCACTGTGATCCTGCCCTATGGCCTTCTCTGCTTGAGATTGAACAAACACAGCTTTAATCATTGTCGTGGCCTTCCACTAGACATTATCCAGTCTGATAGAGCTTTGTATTGATCCCCAAACTGGACAATCATTCTCCAGAGACAAATAGAGTCGAGTCATAATTTCACCTGACCTGAGAGGTACACTCCAGCTAATATAGGGCAGAGTGCAGTTTGTCTTCCTTGCTGCAAAACAGATCTGCTGATGACTCATGTTCAACTTGTCAGAAATTATCAAAAAGGACCTCAGATCCCTTTTCTGCAAATTTTATTTCTATTCAGTCAGCCCTCTGCCTGTGCTGTTGTATGGCTTTATTCTGTGTGCAGATGTAGGATGTTGCTTTAATTAAAGTTCCTGAGATAGGTGTTGGCTTGCCTTTCCCACCTGTTGAGGTCCGTCTGAATCCGACGTCCCACACTGAGTATGTTTTTCACTTTCCCCAGTTTGGCATTGTCTACCAATTTGATAACTTCGATATGGTGATTAGGTCATTAAGTGTGGATTAGTCATTAATGAGGATATTAAGAATGTTCACCTTAGTATCAGTGCTGAGAAACTTCAAGAGTGACCAGCTAGCACTTGGTCTTAATATTGATGATCCCAGCATTTAGAATCCCATAGTCCAGCCAGTTTTCCATCAACCCAGTAATTCACCTATCCAAACCACATCTCTCCAATTTGGCGACAAGGCAATGAGTGACTGTGTCAAAAGTCTGACTTATGAATGATTTTACTTTATGAAAGTGAAGAAAATCTTCTGCTCTCCCTTTGCCACACTGTCATTTCTTGATAGAAAGCAGTCATGCTGGTCAGGCACGAGGCATCTTTAGGAAATCCAGTATGACTGTTTCCAGTCACCTTATCATTCATGTGTCTGGATGTGACTTCCAGAAGGATTTGCTGCTTAGTCTTTCTGGAGTCAGGGATTAGGCTGGCTAGCCTGTAATTTTCTAGATCTACCTCCTTGCCTTTCCTGCAGATGAGTTGAAATGTTTCCTTTTTCATTAGAAGCATCCCCCCTTCTCCAACAGAAAATTAAGTAGAGTGGTCTTGTTATGTCATAAAACAGCTTTCTCAGCATTCAGATGCATTTTTATTCCAGGTAATTAATTACTTCCTTTCCAGTTCTGTATAAAATGTTGCACACAAAGTTTTTCACATTGCATCCTATATCAAAACCATATCATGCTTACAAAGTTGAAAAAAGTTAGGAAAACGTGAACATAAAGCTGTCTGTAAAATCCCAATTGTCCCCTTTTGTCCTCATATAGATGTATATTATACAACCTTTATCACATTTGGTTCCTCTTCCCCCCTTCCCACTTTCTTTTCTGGAAGAATCCTTTGAGCTATTCTGCTTTTGTTGCAGACTAGGCACTGTTTAGATTGAATCAGTATTGTAGTAAATAAGATTATAAAAATCCTGGTTTGTGTATTGCGTAACTGGCATTAGACTATTGAGTAAGCAGGGAATTTGGGAATGAGAAGGAAGGATTTGTTGTGTGTAGTGAGTAACTAACTAAGGCAGCTCTTGGGAGCTGAATTTTTTTTTCTCTGCCACGAATTATCTGTGATAGTTGTTCGTTCTTCCCCTTATGGCTCGTGGTAGCTTGAATATGTGGGAAGCTGTTAAAATATGAAGTTTAGAGATGAACATGAATCTTAAATGTCTTTGGACAAAGTTGGCGGCACTGCAGTTTTATCTGTAGTGTTCGTGTGACTGAGTTTGCCATCTGTAACTGAGGATCATACATCTGTGGGATTTTCATGTTAAGAACGGGGATATAACACTGAGAAGTGTGGTGGAGAAGCACCTTGGGGATTGAATAATTCCATTACAAACTACAGAGCTTAGATGGCACTCAGTAAATAAGACCTCAGACCTCATTGTTGAATGATAAATAATTGGTATGAAGCAAACATCCATCTATTTGAATGAACGTGCTTATTCCTCTCAGAACAACAGATCAATGGATAAATACAATCCTGTATGGGTCAATAGGTGAAAAGTATTGAGCTTGCAGCAGAGCATAGGCTGTCACTGGTGCTTCTGTTTGTTTCAGGAACAGAGAGTTACACATGCAGAAGGAGCAGTTTTCCTTTCAGCTGTCAGGTTATGAGCAAGGCAGAAAACTCAGTCTCTCATTTCTGCTAAGTGTAGAACAGTCATGCCTGTGGATGACATCAGGAAAAGCTGTAGCTACTGGACAATGACTGTGTTAATGCTTAATTGCACAACAGTTACTGTATTAGTGATGAATATTTTTTATCCCTTTGGGAAAAATTATAACTAGATTGATATATGAATTTATTTTGATGGAAAGTGAGCCTTGGTATCAATTGAGCAGCTGTAAGTTAAGACATCACTTGGCAGCTTTAAGAGCGTTCAATCAAAGTGTTGAGGGCATTTTTTCCCTATTTTTTCCCAGCTATATGCATATAGTGTTGTAATAGTCTCTTGACTACTGAAGGAAAAAAGAAAAAAGCAGGTTTTTCCACCTTCTTACTTCAGAGATTTCATTATGAAGGATTCATTTTAAAAAAGAACAGTATAAATGTCACCCTCCTATTGCACATATCATGTTTCTGTAGAAATTTCTTGGGCTTGACTTTCCTGGAAACACAGAGACCACTGTCACCTTCGTAAGACTTTCAAGAATCACTTCCTACAGCAGTTTAGTGGTCAGAAGGAGTAACATGAGTATTGTGTCCAGCTCTGGGTTCCTCAGCACAGGAAAGACATTGACCTACTGGAGTGGGTTCAGAGGAGGGCTACAAAAATTGTCAGAGGGATGGAACAGCTCTCCTATGAGGAAAGGCTGAGAGAGTTGAGGCTGTTCAGTCTGAAGGAGAGAAGGCACCCGGAAGATCTTACATCAGCTTTTCAGTACCTAAGGGGGGCTTATAAGAAAGATGGGGACAAACTTTATAGCAGGGCCTGTTGCGATAGGGCACGGGGTAATGGCTTTAAACTAAAAGAAGGCAAATTTAGGTTAAATATAAGGAAGACATTTTTTAGGCTGAGGGTGATAAAATACTTGTCCTGAGAGGTAGTAGATGCCCCATCCCTGGGAACATTCACAGTTAGGCTGGACAGGGCTCTGAGCAACCTGATGTAGTTGAAGATGTCCCTTCTTATTGTGGGGTTGACCTAGGTGACCTTTAGAAGTCCCTTCTAACCCAAATTGTTCCATGATTCTGTGCTCATAGGAAAGAATTATGATGCAAGTTCTCTGTAGTAGAGTCTTATTCAACAAAGTAAACATAATTTTTTTAAATTTTGCTAATATTTATGCAAGTAAAGGTACTACAGTTATTAATATTTAATGTCACACTGAGACACTGAGGTGTCCTTCTGGTCTGTACTATTGTAGCTCTTGAATGGAGCAGGTAAAAACTATAGCTGGCACAGCATTCAGGAGAATGGTCTTCTGTATAAGATTTTCAAGATGGAAACAGATCTTTACTTGTTTTTTTTTCTTAAGCAGAAGAGTCTGTACAACTTCAGCAAGTACTGTTGATGTTTTTACAGGCACCAGTTGGAACATGATCTTACTTTTCCACAGTGTTTACATTATTTTCTTTGCCTGAAGAAAGGATTTCTAACAAATTGATTGAATGCAGAATAATGACTCACAGTGAGGTTTTAGTTTTAAAATTTGAAGTATACATGATCTTAAAATGAGGAGGGAGTCAAGAACAGTGTGCAAAAGAAGGTTCTGATACATCTCTGATTGCATGTTGCGAATTGGTCTAGACAGCACTGATTTCTAATGAAATGAAAGTGAAGCAAAAATGACTTTTAGTAAAAAATTTATTTCAGTCAAAGTTGAAATTACTGTGCCCTACTGAACCCAAATCTGCATGTAACATGGCGGGTTCTTTATGGCAGCTTTTCTCCTTGAAAGACAGCTGTTTTCTGGATGTATGTTATGGTTCTCCCACTTCATTTCATTTATGTGGGTTTTGTGCTTCAGTAAATGTTTTCATAAATGACCTACCTGACCTGAGCTAGCTAAGGTCTTGTTGGTTACTGGAAGGTGCAGCCCTTGCCAACTCCATCGTGATGGCCATAATACTTGCAAGGTCAGTCAAAATGGATCCTATTGAATATTAATATCACCAAAGAAGACCCCCTAGGGCTGGTTTTCTGTCAGATCACTTTTGTGACAAAGAGGGACTAAGAGAAACATGCCTCACAGATGTAACTTGAATTTAGGTCTCTTAAACTCATTATAAATGGCCTCATATAATTTCTCTGTGCTGTCTTAGATAAAGTCAGAAGCTGTAGCATGTATGTAGGACAAAGTACTTTTTCTTGTTTCATACAACTGTTAATCCTGAGAAGCAGTCTAGAGTTCAACTAAGTCATTTCAACAAAAGGAGGAAAGCATGGGAGACAACTTCCAAGCAATCTGTTCAAATGAAAATTTGTCATTGCTGCAGAAGAAGCTTAAAGATCGTGCCCATTTCCCAAGAAGGCCATTTCACCTATCTTTTCAAGGTTAGACTTGAGTTAAGATGTTCTTACTGGCTCAGCAAAGTCTTAAGCAGAGGCCAGCATTTCCAGTGGTGCAGAACATATTAATTATGTAGTACTTTGTGGTGTGGACCACTGCCTGTCAAAGATCAGTAACAAAGATCACTGTATGCATTTCAATTAGGAGACTCTGCTCTCTGAAGTGGATTTTTTTCTCATCTCTTTAATCTTTCAACAGCCTAGCAACCCAGGGATGGTACTTCATCTTAGATGTTTTTTCTGGCTCCAGAAAAAGTAGAAGAGCTAAGAAATTAGCTCGTACTAAAGATGAGGATCTAAAATTATCTTCAGATAAATAAAGAAACAATTTTATACTTCTTGTCCTTACAGATGCTTTGAAAACAAATGAAATCCAGCCTGAAGGTTCCCTTGTCTAGCATCAAATAAAGATCAAACAATTTACAGTGTCAATACTTTCACAAGAAAGGAAAACAGTTGTACAGAATGAGTCTTTCGGGCATAACTTACACAAAGTTCATGTGAGTAACAGTACAATGAGACATGGATGGAGAGAGGAAACAGTCTGCTTATCAGACGTCAATGGTTCTTATTTCTGTCTGTGATTTGAATTACCATCACCAACTGTTCAGCCTTCATTTCCATTGATGAAGGTTTTGAAATACCTTGCAATGGCATGCCCTCAGTATGAGGGAGTTAGAGCTTGCATTAAACTAGTAGTTTTGATGTAACAGTCACTGATTTCTCTAGAATTGAATGTTGAGGATGGCAAACAGAATTATGTTAAAAAATGCCACAGGTAGGACCATGCTTGTTTATCTCATCCCTCTTGTGCTTCCTCAAGCATCAAGATCTTGCATTTATGACCTTTTGTGGGAAGACACTTGCAACTCTGTCATTTGGGTGCTGTGGTAACTACATGCTTTCACTCTTGTCTTTAGGAGCTGAATCTCTGCTGTATGTTGTGAAGTCTTTGGATCAGCAAACGGAAAAGAAAGAAGCATTAGATAAATGCACAGTTATCTTTAAAACACTTCTTAGTCTGTCAAATGCTTGATTAGAAATGTTAGTGCACATGAACTGTCCTGCGTCTGGTTTTGTATCCTTCTTGGGAGTCTGGATCTGAATGTTGTCTCTTCTTCCAGGGAATGTGTCCCGCAAAGTCTGTATTCAGGAGTATTTCCCTTACTATGTTTCCCACGTAATCTAAGCCTAATTACCATATTACTTCAAACTGTTTTTACAGGTCTGAAGTCAATAGGCTTCCTTTTTTTCTCTGGACTTCTTTCCCAGCTGACTGGCTGGCAACTTAAAAATATTGTTGTGTTGTCTGCATCAAAATTCAGGAGACTGATTTGCAGGATATTGCTTCGTTTTATCTCTGTTCCAATTACTTCGGTTGTATTACTGCTTTGTGTTACGCTTTTAATGTATTGTCATTTGTGTAGTGCAAATAACAAAGTTACATCGAACCTGAAACATTTTGTTCTGTTTTGATGGTAGCAAATCTTTCCTGTGCTTTCATTTTGCTTGGAACTCTGTACTTCCCTAATGAATAAGTAGTTTGATCTCTAATGTGAGAAGGCTGACATCTTATCAAATCAGAATGAAATAAAGGACAGACTGTGTACTGTTAACAACAACCCAACTTAGTTGTCAACGGCTTTGATTTGAGCAGGAAAATGCATAAATGAGACAATAAATATAGGCATTATTGTGAAACGTGAAAGGTTAGGGAAATTGTGCGATGTCTTAATGCCCTGATCTTTCTTCTGTAGAGACATAATTTTTAAGTTTTGGCTATGCAACCAGTAAAAGCTAGTTGCCATTCTCCTGTTCCTCCAAATGCTTCTGCAGTTTGCAAAAACAAATACATAATTCTAAAGAATTCAGCATGATTGGGAAAGCCTTTTTCAAGACAGGACTCTTAATGCATCGCAGTTGACCTATATAGCAGAGGGGCTGCAAAAGCTTGATTTGCTTCACCTATACCTTGTGCTTTGTTCAAATGTGTACTGTTGATCCCTCATTTTTCTCTAAACGCAATTTATAAAACATATATTCACATAAATTTACCTTCTCCCCAAATTCTTTCTTCCAATTTAGGATGCTCTCTTTTGGACTTTTCAAAGTGAGGACTGATCCACACAAACCTCCAGCTTTTGAAGGTGTCAAGTGTTTTGATAAAAGGCTGCTGTGAAAGAAACAGTATTCCCCCTCTAGCAATGGTCCTTAACTTTGGAGGCTTTCTTGTATTTTTAGAATGTGCTTTAAAGGAGATGTATTATCCCACTAATAGTGCTCACCGACAGCTGAGAAAAAGATTCATATAGCATTTCATAGCACTGTAACTTCTGTTCAATTTTTGAGTGCGCTATTTGAACTGGTCACAAAAAAATTTCTAATAAACTCTTCCCACAGAAACTGAAACAGAAGAATCAGCAGCTGAAGCAGATCATGGATCAGTTACGCAATCTTATTTGGGATATAAATGCCATGTTGGCAATGAGGAACTGAACAAGGAAAATCAAACTTTGTAACTGAAGAAGGTACAAATCTGTTTGGATATACTTAACTTCCTTCTAAGAAGAAACATGTTTTTCCACAATTATATTGCAGTAGTGTTTGAAAAGTCTTTGAGATTAAAGTGTTGGGTTGTTTTCTAATAACTTAAATGGTGTTGGGTTTGTTTTTATAGAAGATTCATCCTGTAAGTTTTACCTGCATGGTTCACTTGGGCTGTACAGCCTCAGTAATTTACAGTAGTAGTTTGGATTGCCACGCAAATAGGGGGTTTTATAAAGAAAGTGTTTCTGGATTTTCTTTGTAATACAATTAAAAATTTTAAAAGCATGTGTTTGTATGCCATTCTGCAGTGCAAACAGCCTCTGTAGAGAGGAAAAGTTGCAAGATAGGAAAGTTGCTCCAGTAAGCTGGAGGGTTGAAATCAGCAATCAGATACTGCAATTCAGTCTGCAGTATTTTATATAGTATATGCAGTGCAGAGCAGAGCGGGACAATCTCCTCTCTTGCCTGGCTGGCGATGCTGTGCCTGATGCCCCCCAGGTCGGGGTTGGCTCTCCTGGCTGCCAGAGCACTGCTGACTCATGTTCAACTTTCCACTGACCAGGACCTCCAGGTCCCTTTCCACTGTGCTGCTCCAGCCTCTCATTACCCAGGCTATACACACAGCCAGGGCTGTCCCATCCCAGGTGCAGAATCTGGCACTTGCCCTTGTTAAACTTCACACAGTTGGAGATTGCCCAGCCCTTTATTTTGGTGAGGTCTCTCTGCAGGGCCTTTTTGACCCCAAGGGAGTCGTCAGAGCCTCCCGATTCAGTGTCACCAACAAACTTACTTAGCCTTCCTTCCAGTCCTGCATTGAAGAGCACAGGGCTGAGGGTGGCTCCCTGTGGAACCCCACCGGTGACAGGTCACCAGTCTGATGTCACCCCATTCACTGTAACCTTTTGTGTCCAACCCATCAGCCAGTTGCTTACCTATCACATAACTCAGTTATCCAGCTGTGTGCTGGACATTTTGTCCAGAAGGCTTCTGTGAGAAACAGTATCCAAAAGGTTTGCTGAAGTCCAAAAACATTACATCTACTGGCTTTCCTAGATCAGCTAGGTGGGTTACCCTGTTGTAGAAGGAAATCAGGTTCAACAAGCAGGACTTCCCCCTTATGAAGCCATGCAGTTGGCTGTGACCAACTGTGACCAGTGGTGTATTTCTGTAGCATTATGTATGGTTGGAATACTTTGGTTTTGTTTACAAGAATGCACTGAATAAAGACCTCATTAATCTTTTCCCTGTGACTGTTAGTCCTAGTAAACTTTGGAGTATATGAGCAGTTCATTATTTTGAGTTAATCATGAACCTTCATCTCTCTTTGTTCTAACTTTGTTACTCCTCACAATTTTCGTTTGCCCTGAAAATAATCTTGAAAATTTTTGTTATCCACAGATGCTGCCAGTGCACTATGTGTCTCTTTTTCCAGATGAAAAAATATGTAAAGCAACAGTTTCAGTACAAATCCACAGGGCGTTTTACTCTTAATATTTGTCAAGTTAAAACTAACCATCATCAATGAATTGCTTCTTGTGTATCACTTTTAACCCTCATTCCATCCCAGTCAGACTCCATAGTAGTTTTGTGTGAAACATTTGTTCAGAACCTCCTGAAGCATCCAGTTAAATGGTATCCTTTTAAAAGATACCCTTTTGGCAGTCTGATGGTTTGATACTTACTGATTTGAGGTTCATGGATTTAAAAATGTTATGCTGGTCTTCACAGAATCATAGAATGGTTTGTGTTGGAAGGAACCCTAAAAATCATCTTATTCCAGTGCCTCTGCCATGGACAGGGTTGCTCAGAGCCCCATCCAGCCTCACCTTGAACACTGCCACGGATGGGACATCTGCAGCTTCTCTGGGCAACCTGTTCCAATGTCTCACCACCCTCACAGGTGTTTTGTTGTTCTATCAGTCTCTTTAATTCTGTTTTTTAATATTTTCAACCCATTTATCTACTGCTTGAGGTAAAAATCACTGGTAATAGATCCCATCACACCTGGTTAACAATATGTGACTTTTCCCTGAAAACAGGTACAATATAGTTGTCTTTGTTTCTCTTTTTAAAAGCTGTAAATATTAACAGATGAATGGATGTCCAGTATTACAATTGAAAATAAAGTGTTAGAAAATGTTGGTTCTGATTAGTTTAACCAGTATTGAAAGTGATCTGTAAGTATGACAATACTTAGATGTGAGTAGATGTCAAAACACCTTACAAATAAGGTCTCTCTATTTTCTCCCACATCGGAAATGCAAGAGTGGATATCTTATTCCATGGCAAAGGCAGCAGCAGAATTGTTTGTTCCCGGTTTAGATTGGCCACTATGGCAGATTTGCTGGTCAGAAATAATAAGTTTTTTCTTCAGCTGTGAGAGTCATAACTATTTTGTATGCAAAGCTTTTGAAAAGGAGATGACTGCAAGTAGAGATTTTACTTTGTTATTGGTTTAAAATGCAAATGCATTTTTCTATTTGCAACCTGTAGTGGCAGCTTTCTGTTTAGTGCATGTATAAGCATGCAAGCAGCCTAGAAGAAGTATTTGAAGTGGATTTTGAAATGGCACCTTCATCTTAATTATGAGTGTAAAATTCTCAGTTCTTCGTATTTTTGTTCTATTTTTGGAACAATTATGGAAAATGGAGATTAGTCTAGACTTCACTGTTCTGCTTGTATGGTATCTAGGCCTTCTTACTAAATATGTTTAAAGTTCAGTGACTTTTTTATTACACACAAACAGTACAGAAGTTACCTAAAATGTGAATAAGAGTGCACCTATTGCAAATAGATGTCTGGGTGATAAAATATTCAGCCTTCCCTGTGCAGCTGCTACCAGTAGCCAAGGTTTGTGCTACAGTTTTTCATCTGGGAGAGAGGAGAAACACTTCAAACCACTACCAGAATAGATGGGCAGTAGCTAAATTGCAAAGTGCAGAAATTGACAGAATTGTAAATTATCACCGTAAATACTGTCAAAGCAGGACTGTGCAAGGTGTTGGACCAAAACCATACACTTTGACTTACACAGCTGAAAGTAAGGGTAGTGAACATAATTCAAATGCTACCAGATCTGTGAATAAGTATAGGATTTGGCCAAGAAGATGACAGTTTCAAGAAAAGTGGCAGTTCCTCAGCTGTGAAACGCTTGAATAAATTACTGGGCATCAGCATGTGCTGAAATTTAATATTTTAGTTAATGCTAACTGAACTTTAACTGCTGGTTAATGAAATGGCACCAGATGACGTATTTACAAATACCAGTAAAGCAATACAAACACAGATGTTCCAGTGTTTGGTTTATGTATCATTGACTGTTACATCATTATATATCATTGAAATTATCTTCATGCTTCTGGCCTGAAGATTACTTTCTTCACCAGGCTGGTGGCTCTCAAAATTACTGCCTGCAACAGTGCTGGACTTGTTATCCCTCCTAAACACACAGAGCTCTGACTGGCTCTGGAAGTGCCCCCTCTTCACTTCAAGGGTCATTTTCATGTGACTGGTAATAAGTATAGCTGCTTACTAGTGGTTGGACTCAATGATTGTAAAGGTCTTTTCCAGCTTAAGTTGTTCTATGATTCTATGGCTATTTTTATATTTTTGATAAGGCAGAAGCTGGATAAACTTTGGAACATTTCCAACATTTTGGAAGTGCTGACACTTCCAAAAGCAAATACCAGAGCATAGTTATATTTTTGGATTATAAAAATATTTGAGAGGTGTGGATTTCTTGGAGCTTTGTTTTGCCCAGATAGGACTTGGGAGAGTGGAGCTACAATGCAGAATACTGTATAGCATATTTGTGGGAATACTCCAAGTTAACACACACTCTCAAAATGCAACCATTAATCCAACACCTTTGGAGACAAAGTAATGGATATTGAATGTGTGGTTCAGTGTCACAGCACAGAAGATACCTGCTAGGCAGTTGCAAAGGTCCAAGGTTTTTCTTACACAAGAAGAAAAAAGTCCAGAGCAGATTTATGCCTTGTTAGGAAAGATGTAAGGAGCTTACCTTTCCTCTTGTCTTCCATAGAGGCAGCAATCCATGACCATTCTTGTTGTCCCACACAGAAAAACCCTGCTCTGATTGTAGTATTTCTTATTGATGGAGAAGCTGGAACTTGTGCACAAATGCTACTCAAAGTAATCACTAAAGGATGGATTT
The DNA here is from genome assembly GCA_013397865.1 of Struthidea cinerea. Classification (NCBI taxonomy): domain Eukaryota; kingdom Metazoa; phylum Chordata; class Aves; order Passeriformes; family Corcoracidae; genus Struthidea; species Struthidea cinerea. Next base: position 20,157 of record VZTI01004836.1, read on the forward strand.
AGAGGGAGGAAGATAAGGATTCTGGTCTCATAGGAACCAGGATTTCATCAGTCCTGCACAAGCCAAAAGCACTACAGCTGAAGGGTAGCTGACCACTGCTGTGGAAGCAGTAAGCTCCAGATGTAGATTAGAAGACCTGAAGAGGACAAAAAAAAAATTAAAAAAAATCTGCAATGACACCCAAAGACACTGTGAGTCAGCTGGGGTTGAAAGAGGATGAATTAATTTAGTTGCTTCATGCTAGCAGAGGAAATGGAAGATTTATAAAGGAATTTACAAATACATCAGTGCAGAAAAAATATTTGGGGAAGGAAGTGAGTAGTTTTCTTATTCCCCTTATGTAATAGTAATGAAGACTGATGTGGTAGAGCACCAGGGCATTAAAGGCGAAGGGGGTTTTCCTGACTTGGAAGGTTATTTGATACGTTAAAGGAACAAGCTGATTGATATGTATTGCAGGATATTAAGTGCCAAAAAATATGTACCAGTGCCAGTTTTCATTTAATAAAATGTAATGGATGAGTGGAATATAAGAGGTAAATAAATACAATCTAGAGAAACTTTTGTCTTGTTAAATCTAACTTCTGTGTAAATTTTAAGGCTTTTTTTTTGCTCATATTGCATAAGGGACACATTCTGGCATCTGTTTCAACACTACAGAACAAACAACACTATGAACAGTCTGCAGGAGTGTTTGTATTGATTGAATGTAGTCAGAAGCCGAATCTGTGTTTTCCAGCGCTTCTCACCAGACTAGGCTCAGTAAAGACCATCAATGTATGTGAGGTAAATAAGCAGAGGTACGTTTCCGTGTGCCTCCTTAACTCTGGGAGCATCACAGCTCGTTAAATGCCTCCATGTTCAACTTGCAAGCTGTCTGGTTGATTGGAGCTCTGCTTCTGCACGTGTTCCCAACAGCTGATGATATCTGATAATCATTGCTGAAGTTGTATATACTATATGTGATTTTTCAGCCTAAATCCTGTAAGAGACCTGATGTGCTTAGGCTCTCTTTGGCCCCTTGTGCTCTCACTTTCAGCTGACTGCATGTACTACAAAGCTACAGAGCAATGTTCTGGAATGGAGTTGAAATTCAGTGGGTGAAAGGAATGAATTACATGTATGTCTGTGCTAAAATTTTCTCCTAGGCCTGTGTGTGTTTATCATGAAATCTTGCTTGAAAAATAAATTCAGATTTGCCTAAATAGGAAGAAAGATTGGTGATTTTAAAGTTGTCTGAGTAGCAATGGATAGTAATGCAGTTGGTTTTTTACCCATAAAGAGGGTTTAATGGTATTTACAGTCCTGGAGAGGGAGGAGGAAGTTCATGAAGACAGTCTGTTAGTGAAATACATTGTTGGAATGGGAAGACTTTCAGACAATAAGGGGAAAATATAAAGAAATACAGCAACAATCAAAACTTGGGTGAGTATACGCTGGCCATAAAATAGCAGCAATGAAAGGGGATTTGAGAAAACACATTTTAAACCTGCATTAAAGAGATAGATTTGGATGCAGTGAGAGGAAAAAAGCCACTGCAGTTTTGGGGTGCATGTCCAAATATTGCATAGTAGGGAGCATGAGAGCTCTTGCTCTGTAACCAGTAATTCTGATACTATAATAATTCTACATGAAATACTGAATTCGTTTTGGGGTCAGCATGATACTAACACAGTAGAAGAGAATACTGATGTGCTCCCATATGAATAATCATTGGAATAACTTGTGGAAGTGTAGATGAGGCTTAAATATAGAAATTCTTGGGTAGATGCAAAGGGGAGGTAATTAGAGTGATTTGGAGTGGCTGTGGTATAGAACAGTGAAAGAAGGTAAACAAGAGCTTATTTCACCAAACAGCAGTGAAGAGGGAAACTTCTTAGCATCAAGATATGAAATACTAATTTCCCTAGCAGTTTAGAAGATGCCTCTTGGGTTATGTGGAAATTTTAAAACTAAACAGCACAAAAAGGCTAAAAAAATGCATTGGGAAAAGGGAAAAAACAATGCTGTCTTGGGCTGGCAGAGCGAGAGGTGGACTGAGCTGACCTGACTGGTTTTTCCACCTTTGGATTGTACAGTTGTAAAGCGTGTTTATCAAATGACTGTCAGATGATGAGCTCCTGAGAGCACCTGGACTGGATGCCACCTGCGAGTATTAAAGAGGCCTTCGTGGCTTCTTTGTGATGATTTGCTGCTGAAATTCCTCTTCAGGTTAACAGGCCCTCATGGAATTTCTATTAGAGGAATTAGAGCAGACAAAGAAATGAAGCAGTACCTTCTCACTCTCTGCTTCTCCACCTCACATCCCAAGCCTCCCACTCCTAGTTTTGATGCGTTTCCTAGTGAAGTAGCTGGTACCTGATTACTGTCTGTTGACTCAGTAGAACTTAGGAGCCTGTTACTAATGGGCCATGCGTTATTATTTGTGCACCCTTCCCCATCTCATAACAAAACCAGCTGTAGTGCTTGCATGCCTTGCAGTGTGTGCTGGTGTCACAGTCTGCACCAAGGGAACACAGACACAGAGGGCTGATCTAAGTGTGTAAAATATCTGATCATATTTTGCCTCAGATATGAAGTAGCATTATAAATTGTTACGTAAACCACATTACTTTTATAGCATTTACACATTACATATATTTTTGTTTGGTGTGGGAGTTTTCAGTTACTTTCTAGGAAACAAGAACTTTTTTTAAAGATCTTAAATAGTCTGAGCAACCACATCTAAAATGCCCTCCAGCACTCTCGGAAGTAAGGGATGGAAATAGAACATAGGGATTGCTCTTCCTCACAGGGAAGAAAATGGGTTTTTACATGTGTAATTATGATTGCCACAGTCCCAATTTCTCATCAAAATCATTTGGTAGCTTAGATTTTATAAAAGCTATGAGCCCCACCATACCATTTGGAAAGTAATAAGCAGATTCACAGTAGTTAAGCCAAATACAGTTAGATTTATTTATTTTACAGCATGAAGTTGCAGAGACCACTGTAATTTAAATTAGTTTTACAAAGCCAGAGTGGAGCTGGAATAAATTCAAGCAAAGAGTATGTGGCTTTCTTATCAGAGCTTTTGAACTTGACTTGAACAATTCAGCTAGTTTTCCTGCTGAACAAAAAATTAGGCAGAGAAACAGTAAATCCTTCAGATGTGACAACTTGTGTCACAGACAGGAATAAGGAAAACAGGTGGAAATTTCAGCCTGCTGATACTCTGAAATACAATTTTCAAGCAGATTATGGAATGTACTACTACCTATTTGCCACACAATAACACAGCAGCTACCAAAAAAAGTGGTTTCAGTGTCAGAGCCCAGACTTGTAGCATAAGGCCAGCAACATTCACGTTGTGTGCTAGCTGTGTTCAGGTCTGGGACACAAATATTTATTCCCAAAGTCAATTGCTTCCATGTGCCATGCATATAAAATTTCAGAAGCCCCTTGTATTATGGTTTGTGTGCTTTTTTTAAAGGCCTTTCACTGACACATAATAAAGTCAAGTCTCTGGTGATCAACCATATACTGGTATGCCAATAAAGATCTCTATTTGTGTGGGTGGAGATGTACAAAACCAAGGGGTATCTCTGCCCCTGAAGTGCAGGTTAGATAAACAGGAGCGATTAATGACAGAAACAGACAGCAAAGAAATGCTTCCCCCAGGACTGAAGGGTTTGGTTTTTGTTTGTCAGATTTTTATTTAAGTATGTGAATAACTCTCTCCGTTCAGTGCATGCAGGTTTCCATTTCCAGCTCCAAGACGATTTGCATTTGAAGTTTGGGTTCAGGCTTTTGAGAGGCAGGAATTATCTACAGTGTGCAAATGTGAATGTGGAGTGCAACTGCCCAGGAGACTGGTGATACATCATCTCCAGGGTTTTTGTCAAGGTCTTATATTTTAGCAGTGTCAGCCTTCCCAGTCTTTTGCAAGCACAATTTACACCCCTTCTGTCTCCAAAGAGGAGAGGAAAGGCGACAGAGATGTTCCCAGAGGAGTGACTAATTTTTACCCTTCAGGAGTGTTCAAGGATAGCCACCCTTACTAACCATTAAATTGTTGTTTTTAAAACAAGGAAAAGAAAAAAGCAAATCAGTTAATCCCATTTCCCAAGTGTTCTGCAGTGCACATCATTATCTATTCTGCTTCTTGTAGTCATTACCAGAAAAAAATTAGGTCTAGCAATGAATGGTCAGTATGATGCTGTGAGCAACAGAGTTCAATTTGAAATTTAAAATAGACTCTGTTGTCTGCCTGTATCAGCTATTAACTTTAGTGTCATTGTCACAAAGCCATCAATCTGTGTCTGTCCCAAACCCATTTTCTGTGTAGAGTCAGCCCATCTTCCTTATTTCCTACACATGCAGATTTTAAATCATGTTGTAAACCTTGTACTGCATGAAAGGTTGAAGGCTGAAAGACTTGGCAGGTTGGGGTTTTTTTAATTCCCCTGCCTCCCCCCAACCTACATTCAGTATCCACCAACAGATGACAGATTGCAGCTACTCTTTGAACTGGATCATGCCAGAAATAGGAAAATACAAAAAAAACCCAACCCTAAAGCTGGTATAAAATGCATGAAAGCCTGGTTCCACTGAAGCTAATGGCAAATGCAGTAGAACTTAATTTCCAAGTAATTGCTATTGCTAAAAATTGTTTCAGAGAGACAGTGCACGAAGTGGCCTTTGTAGGCTGGATTTTGTACATTTTAGAGACGATCTCTGCTTGTGTAGCACCAAAGCAGCTGAGCACATCAGAAATGCCTCAGTTAGTTGTCATCTAGTTTAACTGTGGGGGTGTTTGCTACTGGAACATTTTAAGCATTTAATTGAGAGAGTCTTCTGTTCTGGATTTTGCCTCTCCTCTGTGTCTAACGATGTCTAAGAACATTGACTTTTAAGGCCCATAAATTTCCTCAAAATTTCCAGAAGGCACAGCTTTAGAAACATATATGTGATTTGTAAAGGATAGCTGTGATAGGAAGAATTGCTTCACTAGAGAGCCTATTCTGATCTTCATTTTATTCTGTCAACATGAATCCTTCAAGCAAGGATCATTTTAAAATACCTACAGAGAAGTTTCTGCCTCTTGAGTCCATGACAGAACATTGCTTCATTAGCCTACATCTCTCTGGAACAACTGTGAAGGGACTGATTTGTAAAATACAATAACTGTGATGTTGTGTTGCATCAGTACATAGCACAGCAAGTAATGAAACCTGGCTAATTCTGCCCATTTATGTGTGCAATTAGTTTGTTGTTAAAGTGTTGGACGCCTGGAACCTGAGTACCTCAAAAGCTGCTTTGAGTGCCGTGTCCAACAACTACAGTGGCCCTAATACTTGTTGCAAATCTTGTGTTCAAATCCCATTTCAACCCGTAGATGTCTATGTTACTGTAACACTGAAGCCTTGGTTTTGCTTAAAGGAACTCACAACCTTTCTAAGCCTTGATGTAACTGAGCTGCTGTGATCCCTAGATAAGATCTAAGCATTGGCAAAACTCCCGTGCTGACCCATTTATCACCTCTCACTCTTGGGAACTGGCACTAGTAGGCATTTTGTAAGTGAGGCACAAGAGGCTACACAGTGAGATGCAACACCTGTCCCACTGGTGTTTAAAGCACTTCCTCGAAAGACCCAAACTCAGGTCTTCAAACTCTGGGAGCACATCAGGCTCAGACTGAGGCGAAGAGGGGTGCAGCAGAGTGACTCATGCCTGAAAGGAGCCAGCTTTGTGTCTGGAAGGTGTTCTCGCATATGCAAGTCTCTTTTTTTGCATACGTAGAAGCCCCACTGCAGAGAGAGAAGGCAAACATGTATTTCATGAAAACAGAGATAACACAGACTACATGCATAATTTATATTTGTTGGAAGATACAGCTTCTGAGTGCAAATCAAATAGCTGTATCCAGAAAAGGGAAGAGTAGAAAATACTGCTGTGTTGGGGTTTTATGGCAGTTTCAGCAGTGGGTGGCTACAGGGGTGGCTTCTATGAGAAGCTGCTGGAAGCTTGCCTCTGTCTGACAGAGCCAACACCAGCTGGCTCCAAGACGGACCTGCTGTGTGCCAAGGCTGAGACCATCAGCCTGTGGCAGCACCTCTGGGATAATGTATTCAAGAAGGGGAAAAAACTGCTTGGAGGAGTGAGAATATGTTAGAGAAACAGCCCTGCAGCCCCCAAGATCAGTGAGGAAGGAGGGGCAGGAGGTGCTCCAGGTGCTGTAGCAGAGTTTCCTCTGCAGCCGTGGTGCAGAACATGGTGAGGCAGCTGTGCCCCTGCAGCCCATGGAGCTCCATGGTGGAAGAGAGATCTGCCTGCAGTCGCTGGAGGACCCCATGCCTGGACCAGGGGGGTGCGCAAAGGAGACTGTGACTCCATGGGAAGCCTGTGCTGGAGCAGGCTCCTGGAAGGGACCTGCAGACCCCTGGAGAGAGGAGCCCACCCTGGAGCAAGTTCCCTGGCAGGACTTGTGACCCTGCGAGGGACTGCCATTGGAGCAGTCTGTTCCTGAAGGACTGCACCCTATGGAAGGGGACCCATGCTGGAGCAGGGGAGGAATGTGAGGAGTCCTCCCAATGAGGAGGAAGGAGAACCTGAGACAAGGTGTGATAACCTGACCACAGCCCCGATTCCTAGTCCCCCTGTACTGCTGGGAGGAAGATTGAGAGAACTTAGATACAAAGTAGAGCCTGGGAAAAAGGGGGAAGTGCGGGGAAAGTGATTTAAGATTTTTCTTTCACTACTTTACTCTGATTTTTAATTGGCAATAAATTAAACTAATTTTCCCAAGTTGAGTCTCTTTTGCCCATGACGAGAACCAGTGAGTGATCTCTCCCCATCCTTATCTCAATCCATGAACCTTTTGTTATATCTTCTCTCCCCTGTCCAGCTGAGGAGTGATAGAGTGGCTTTGGTGGGTACCCGGCATCCAGGCAGGGTCAGCCCAAAACTTCAGAAAGAGAACAAGCAAATGCTCCCCTTAGCTACAGTAGCTAAGGGCAAAGGAAAGAGAGAGAGAGTATTTGTGTAAGTCCAACACTGCTTCTGTGATGCCAGTGAATTTGCAGTTATGGGCTTAAGCATGAGATATGGTTGCAACACGTTCTCACCAGATCCTTGCAAAATTGCCAGATAATACTCCATTGTAGAAAATACACAACACATCCTCTTTCTAATGCTCTCTTCACTGTCTTCTATATGGTGCGTAAGAAACAGAGTCCTATAACTCTTCTCACTACAAACACACTGTAGTGGTTTTAAGCCCAGGTGGACACTTATATTCACCAACCCAACCTCACATAAGATTCATATTTTGTATGGCTGGAAAAAACATCCTTTTCCAATGGCTAAGCCACTAGGTTTGATGTAACTCCAATACCCAAGTGAGATCCTCCACCACTTGTTGGAACCATGAGAGTGCAGTGCCTCTTGTCTTCTAGGAGTTCTCTAAGTAAGGAAGACAGCTAGGACTGTCTATGAAATATGAAAGGCATCTTATGGCAGGAGAACAAAAGTGTCCTGGGCACAGCCTCAGCCAGCCAGTTAAGGATAGAGGAATTCTCAGGAAACCCTGATCTTCACTTTGACTATTTTTGTATGTAGGAAGGGACTTTGATTTGAAAAATGTAACAGGACTCCATCTGTAGAATAAGAAGGGTAATAAAACTTTATTCCAGGCCTCTTAGTTTTATCAGTTATTGATGTCTAGAAGTGGGTTGGTACTGTACAGGGCTTGAAAAATGCTGCTGCCTCCAGGGGCTTTTAACCAATGAATTGTAAACACAAGCCTGGTCCTCATTAGTGGCCAGAGTGTGATAGCTTTGGCAATGTTTAGCCTTGTCTGAATGTCATAATGGAGTAGGAAGGGCTGGAGGAGCACATATCCTCAGAGAAAGATGTGCTTTGAGAAAGGATGTATGAAAACAGAAGTGCAATCCTTTCTAAACTGCATAAAAGAAGAATTCAGTTTTTGAGGATGGTCTGGAGCATGGAGGAGACGATAAAGGCATCACTGAGGTGTGATGTACTGGCTGAGTGGAAATGAGAGCAGGAAATAATGCAGTTGGTGCTATAAGTCAGGGCAGTGTTCTGGGGATCCTTGAAGGGAAGCACAAGTAGCTGAAATTTAATGCAGGAGGCCAAAGGAAGATGATGGAAGAATTCAGAAGTGCCGCTGTTGAGGCAGATGATTTACTGAGACATTTGCAATAGGTTGCAAAGGAAAAAGGTGAAAATGAAGAGGAGGCTGTAGTAGTCTTGAGAAGAAATGATCAGGGCATGACCACAATTTTTGTCACATGGCTGACAGGGGTGAGACTTAGAGAAGTTGCGCATGGTGAAATGATGTAATTTGGCAAATGTCTGGCTCTTGTTTCAGACTGGGAGAGATGACTCTCAGGAGGTTTAATTAACGTGTAGGACTCCTTGTAGGAAATTGCTAAGTATTGCTATGCCCAGAAGTTTCTCAGGAAATTGAGAGCAAAATGAAAGACAATCACAATTTCCTCACTCCACAAGAAATTCTGCAAGAGTTGCAATCTGTGCTTGCTGTCCAGGAGATGAATATTCAAGTCTGTTGTCTCCTTCTGAAGAGAAAGCTCTAGAAAGATCAAGTACTTCTTTCTTGGGCCTCCAGAAGGTTTATGCTGAATGATGTTTGAAACATAGCTCAATAAATGTTTACAAAGAGATAAAGTATAAATTCTATCTTGATTTCATATTGACTTGTTATAGACAAGCAACTGTTCTGAAAATGTTTTCACATAATCATTCATCTCCCTTTAGAGAATGCGGTGTGCCAGTTTCTGAGAGAGAACAAAATTATCATGTATTATTTTTAGATGCAAGCAATTTGTGGTTAATGTTACTCTACCAGAACAGGGTACCAAACCCCCAGTTTCAAAACCATGCATGTTTATTGGATAGCTATAAAACTCCATGTGAAGGAAAGAGGAGAGATTTTCACCTAACGCAAATAATCTGACATGTAGTTCCAGTCTACAGATAAGACTGAAGCTGGAGTAGCTCAACAAGAGAAGATGAAGAATATTAATGCACTGTCTATATGTGGATGCAAGGAGCATGGAAAATAAGCAGCAGGCTCTAGGAGAGATACAAAACAATGAAGTTTATGAGCTAGGGGGCATAGCTGAGGCAAGGTAGGCTGATTCCTGTCAGTGCTTTGAATGTCAATAGATTCGAATGTCAGTGCTTTGTCTGTCAAGACAGACCATGTGCATAGATAGGCAGAGGCATGGCGGCAGGATGCAGCTGTTTTCTCACTGGTGGGGTGCATGCAATGGGCTCAAATGATGTTCTGTTTTCTCAAAGAAACTTTAACTTGGTAGGTCAGCAGAAATAATTAACATGATGGATTCAGTACAGGATTTTTTCTTTCATGAGCTCTTGGAAATCTATAGAGTCCTAAACAAACTGGATGTTTGTGATAAAAAACAGCTCAACCTTTTTTAGTTAAATCAACACTCACAGTTAAATAGTGTAGCAAAGCTACAAAATGCTGGATGCTCTGTATGAATGTTGGGTGTATTCTTGTGAAGCTTCCTAATTACAATAATTAGTACCAGCCCTGAGACAGGCCACCCACTTCTCTTTCCCACTTTGATGTCAGCTGCTGAAGGGAAGAATGTAAATAGAAGCTGAACTGTAAACACAAACACTGACTGAGGTCTTTGGTCCCAGTATTGTACCCCTGACTCACTGTTTTAGGTTTAACAGCTCAAGCATATAGGAAAGAGCTCTCCTATGAAATATGTAACCATAAAAAATACATTTTAGCCACCTCAAGCATAAGCAGTTTGACCATTAGCTGTTTTGTGTGTCTCTTTTGCACATGGAGTGTTACCACTGAAATCCTGTGTCCATTATCTGAGCTGCAGTGCTCAGAACCAGCTGGCACTAGGTGAAGCCAGACTCAGCTTTCCAGGGGAGCTGGGAGCCACAGCTGACCCAAACTGGTCAAAGGGATTTTCCATACTGTATAGTGATTGATGTGCTCAGGAACAAAAATGAGTAGAGGAAGTAAACAGTGGAGTTTTGGCTTCCAAGGTGGTCATTGCTCAGCTGGTCTGCCTGTGGGACAGGGTGAGTAATCTCCTTTGTCCCAATTGGTTTTTTCTCGTTCCCTCACCTATTAAACTATCTTTCTCTCAACTCATGAGTTTTCTCATTTTTGTTCCACTTGTTCTCTCCCAGTGGAACTTGAATGCTCAAGGAGAAAGGTGGTCTTGTGAACATATCAACGTGAGAACAGCATCGTGGGACATTGTGCCAGACACAAGGTTAGAGCTGAGGCAGTTTCTGAGGCGCAGCAATAAAGACACCTTCAGTCTGATTTAGCACCTGCTTTTCTGCGCTGGTAGGGATGAGATGTCTCAAGAGCCTGTGTGAATTATGGAGTAAGAGGTTAGGTACCCAGGATGCCTCCTACTGCTAGGAAATGTGGCCCTCAGGTCCCTTTCAAGCTAGCTTCCCACAGATATATGTGCACTACAAAATAACTGTCTAATGATAGTTCATTCAGAGACACTTCTCCACTGGCATCATGGACAAGATTCCCCCAGGTTTGGATCTGTCCACCATCGATTAGTTACCACTATCCCAGGAAGTCTTGAAGCTTCCCTTTTCCTCCTCAAGCCAAAATATCACAGTGGGAAACAGTCTCACATCAGTTCAAACACTCTAGGAGGAAAACCACCAAAAATTATTATGTGTTAGGTCCTCTGTGGGGACCCTGGTGAAGACTGAGGCTGTGTGCTGGATGTATGGATTTCCAGTTGCCTTCAGGACAACCCCTGAAGTTTCAGGCTGCAGTCCACACCACCACTGGCCAAGTTGTGGGTATAGCTTGTTGCAAATGCCTGTAGGCAGGGAGGCACAGCCTAAGCCTTGTTTAAAGCATGGTAGGGAAAGACAGGCATCTGCTGCAGAATACCTGCACGTGCCTCCAAATGGGGAGTTGCTGTGGTGGAAGGTCCTGGTCTGAAGGAGAGAATAATAAGAATAAAACATTATCCTCTGTCACCTATTCTGATTAGCATCCTGACTACCTAGTCTCCTTTCCTCCTTGAGATTTTATTTCATGACTGGTGGCTGTGGGGAAAACATGATGTGAAACCACCACATTTCATGGTGGCTGGACAGTACACTTGTCGTGGGGTGACTTTATAATGTGTATCCCCTATCGCTACCCTATGCTACCCTATGAAATATAAAGAGGAAGATTTCTGGTCTGGCAGGGACAAGCATAAAAGAGCTCACAGGTTATTTATCCAGGAGTGAGCTTAGTAAGCTTTTCCTAAGGCATCTGCAGCTAGCCTCTGTCTCCAGGCATGGCCTCCTGGCCTTGGGAGGCAGCAGTGCTGCTTGCAGGTGGCTGGGATGCTCATACCCAGGGTGGTACTGCCACCCCTACTCAGCTCTTTTTGTGACACATGGATGCAACCCAGAGCTGAGAGAGTGAAGCCACACTTGCACCTCGTGCTTCAGACTCTTGCAACACATTTCAGTTTCCACTCTTGTGGGGCTTGCTGCTCCCCTGTGCAGCTGCTTCCTACTGTCTCCCCATCACCCCAAAAGCAGATGTCTCTGTTCCTCTCCCAGAAGCCCTGCACCTCCCTTCTAGACTCTTTCAGTTTAGCTTAAATGCTTTTGAGCAGTAGATGCTTTCTTGCTTGGATCAGTTGGAAGATGGAGAATTTTTGTTTGACCAAGCTACCCCTTAATCCTTTAACAGGAAGCTTTTATCCAGGGAGTGAAACACACAGAACAAAGGCTTGTTAGCAGAAAATACTGCACTGTTGTGTTTTGTTTGGCAGCAGACTGCAACACTTTATAGACATGCATGTGTCCAAGGAAGCCTTGCCATGGGGCTGGATGCAACCTGCTGGGGACAGGGGAGGGAGAGGAACTGGAGATGGGTCCGTGATGAGATATTGCAAACTCCAACTGCCCTGCATGTATCATTAAATCCACACTTCTAGATATAAAAACAGTGTGGGACTGTCAACACTAAATATGTCAGTCACAGGTAGAAATTGCCGGGCGTCCTGCAATTTATATTTGCATGAAATCAAAAATAGTAGGAGGAAATCTGCCCACAGCAGGCTTTCAATTTACGTCAGTCTGCCAAACTCTTCAGCAAAAGCAAGCCACTGTGTGAACACTTAGTCATCACCTTCATTTAACATCCAGTGGGTGTAATGTTTGGCAGCCTAGCCCTCTGAAGAGACAGCCCTGGCATCTCATTTTAGCACATTATCCCATTATCTTGTGTGCTGTAGTATCCTGGTGTAAGGAAAGAAAGGAAAACATATAGCTCTGTGCACAAGGGCCACACAATTAAAGCTGGCTTCTCTGGGGTAAGTGGAGTGCCTGTGATTAAAAACTGGAGGGTGGGAGTACAGTGGGTGAGGCAAGAGCTGTGACTGCCTGAGCAGGCTAAGGGTTGGAGGCCAGCACCATCTACAGCTGAGGAACCTCTTTCCAAACCTGCTTCTGGAGAGAAGCAAAAAAAGACTGTCCATGTGACCTAGTCTAGTGTAAGGTGTCCCTCCCCATGGCAGGGGGGTTGGAACGAGGAGATCTATAAGGTCCCCTCCAACCCAAACCATTCTACAAATCTACGAATTTATGAATCTATGAAATAGGAGTGGCATTGCTCTGCTGCACTTAGCACAACTTGGAAACTTATTCTCAGTTTGTGCTTGTTTTGGTGCTCTGCGTGCTTTTCTCTCCTCCATGGTGCTCAGGTGATTGGTGCTCCACCTACATGGAGCATGGCTGGTTCCTTGGACTTTGCCAGTCCTTCCAGGGACATTGGCTGGGCCATCCCATGGCTCACAAGTCATCTGACTCATGGAGAATGGAGGTTGCCTAGTGCCTGAGCTGGGGGATCTTGGGTAGACTTACGGTCTCAGGGTGGACTTAGAGATCTCTGTAGACACCAAAACTCATTCGAAATCTGACTCCACTGGGAAGCAAAGGTTTGCAAGGATACCTAGGAAGATGCACGATGCCAAGTTCAAGTTTAGAAAGTACCAAAGTGCACAACATTGATGTTTACTGAATCTTTATCAGCTCTTTTTCAACAAACCCTATGATGTTATCTGCAAGTACTAAATATCTATTTTGGTCCTTAGGTGCTTAATATCTGTGTAATCAAAAATCCAAGGCCCAGATGGATCCTCAAGGGCAGCAAACTTTCACAGGTATTCATGTAGTTGGCAATTAAGAGCCCAACTCCTGTGATTACAAGTGAGACACCAAAACACCTTCCTTTTAATTCTCCGTGGTGCAGAACCCAAAAGAAGAGTGGTCATATAGAGATTGCAGCTGTCCGGTACATTAAACATAAACAGAGGCATGCTGTCACAAAGGCCAGCCAACATCAGAGCTTGCAGAGGTGGGGAGCCACATATAGACTGCCTCCTCGGGGAGGCCCTGACCATTCCTGGTCTTAGGTTGCAGCTAGATGCTCTTTGGCAGTCTAAGAAGTGTTCAAGGCCACACTGGATGGGGCCCTGAGCAACCTGATCTAGTGGTTGACATCCCCGCCCATGGCAGAGGGGTTGGAACTAGATGAACTTTGAGGTCCCTTCCAACCCAAACCATTCCGTGACACAGAGGTGGCACAAGCCAAAAAGGTTTTCAAGAAAAAAAGCACCTATGACTGAATTGAATATGACCTTGATGTCCCCTGGCACTCCATAGGTGACCAGCACAGAGAGAGTCATGGGCTGTCTGTCCATGGCAGGGAGCAGCAGTGGTGGAAGAAGAGGCCTTTCATCCGCCCTCATCAGGCACCCTGACTTCAAGGCTGGGCCACAGTGGGTTTGCTGTTGCACCCTCCTCCTGGCCCCAGGAACCTTGATTTTTTTCTGCATGCAGCTGCTTTCTCTCTATTTCTCTCAACCTCAGACAACTCCCTGCTTTGCTGGCCAGCCACTGTCTTAGATGTTTATCTGCCTCCAGGCACTGGAGGAACCTGAACACCACTGAGCATGAGGCAGAAAGTCCTGTGAGAGCTTCACTGTAGTGTGCTCAGCTGAGTGACATCAAAATCCCTCCTTGCATGTTGCGCCCTTTAAAAGGTTTTCCCTAGAAAAACTTAACATAGTTAATGTGGTGCTTTTGAGACCTTATAACAGGCTGTGATGACATGAGCATCCTCTAAATCCTACCCAAGCTGGGGGTGAGGAGGTGGATATTTTTATTTACAGCCAGCCTGTGACCTGATCCCATGAAAGAATGCTTGCTAATAGGCCTGATATGAGTGGGATTACTCTCATTACTCAGTAAAGAGTGAGCCCACCAGCAGAATAAACATTGGCAGGATCAAGTAGCAGATGAGTCATCTTTTCCAAACACAAAAAGACAGCGAGCCAGTAAATAAACATGTTAGTTAAATTAACTATCACACACAAACTCCAGATATATGTAAAACAACCTTGGAGGGATAGCCACCACTGCATACCAAAACACTGTTTAGGTCTCTGTCCTAACACAAGTGTCTCCAGCTAACACACCCCTGTGCACAGCAGTGCCACTGCTGCAGCTGTCCCCGGCCAGGGGAACGCTCCTCCTAATCCAAACCATGTGCCAGCTGAGCACCAGCAGATACACTAATCGAGTCCAGCAAGACAAACATCTGCAGGGTTAACTTCTGCTCTCCTTTGCTTCCTCTGTGGCCTGTTTGAAGTCCATGGAGTTGTACTGAGTAAATTAGAGGGGAATTGTGTTCTCAGTGTCTCTGGTGTAAACAACACTACCATATTCCCCCATGGGCATTCAAATAACTTTAAAGAATCAGTATAAAAACATAGCCATTAAATTTAAAAAATAATGTTTAAGCTGATAACTCTTCCCTGAGGCTTTAAAACCTTCTCCTTTTTTTAATTTTTGTTTTTACTTAAAATTAGGTAGGTGAACATCTCCTGAGTAAACTGATCCTACCAGCGTAAGGTTGAAGCAAAGCAGAGCAGGATGCCTTGCCAATGCAGAACTCTTCTTTGTAGTAGTCTTTTTGGTGGTTTTTTTCTGACCTTTTCCAGGGACTGAACAAAAAACGTCTGATAGGATCATGCCATGTCCAATTAGACCTCACCAATGCCAAAGTTTTTCCAGCCTTCACATTTTTCTAGTTAAATTTTATCCTACTGCTCCTCACAGGCTCCATCACTGGCATCCTTTATAGCAAGGAACTGATCACATCAACAGTGTCTTTAAAGGTGGGTTCGGTGCCCACTGGAGCAGTGGGGCACTCCCAGTTACTGCAGCATGGTTACTGCTCTGGGTATTCTGGGCCTGTCCTCTAATCTTAGGTAGATACAAGGTCTCATCCTCCAGCAGGAAGCTGGTGTGCTTATTTCCAAGGACTTCTGATTTAGGGTCATTCTGGGCAGCAGTGAGGGCCTGTTTTTCAGCAAGGCTGAGGAAGAAAATGTGTTCAGTGCACCTATTTTCTGTGAAAGTCAGACACGTGTAGGGATATACATAGATGTGTCTGGCACTGGCGAAAATGGAGCTGTTTGGGGCGCTTGGATGAATATGCCATCATTGTATATGATGATGTGCTTTTTAAACGAGAGCTGTGTGGTTGGTATGGAATTCTGTAGCCTGACATGTCAACTTCTAAATCTTAATGGAGCAATTTTTTGCAGTCCTTTTACCTTGAAGCACTGGGTTATCCACAAAGACACATTTTCCCATTGTATTTCATTCTTGGAAGAAAAATGCAGCTAATAATGATGCTTGTTGAGACTCTTTCAGCTCTAGACTTACTTTGACAGCATTTTAAATGAATTATGGGACCAATTTTGGCTGTACTGTTAGCCATTGGTCCCATTTTCATGGCAATTTTGACATTATCTCTAGTATCTTCTTCAAAGCTCTGCATGGGCTGGGTGCCGTGCGGTTTGATGGTGAGCTTTCCCATTGAAATCTAGCATGAAGACATCTAGCAACAAGTCTAGCACACAGGCAATTTCACAGCATGGAAATCATGTCTCCAAAAAAGTACAGTGTTGATATCTTTTCCTTGGGCATGGGGCCCACTTGCTGCCTTCTGAGCTGAAAAACACTCCAGTTGCAGCAGTGGCTTTGTGCAACTTCTTTAAGGAGTGGAGTCTCAGCTGCTGCAAACATATAGCTCCTCTGATTTCTATTTCCACCTGATAAAATTACAGCTCATTTGTTTACTTGTTGGTTTCATTTAAGGTTTGAATTGTGCTGATGAGCCTCACAAGATCCATTTCCTTCTGTGCCTTCAGTCAACACATCAGTGCTGAACTGGGTTGAACTGTGGTGCAGGAACTTTTCCTGTTTAAACAGCTGTTGGGTGAAATCCTGATGCAGGCTGTGACAAGGCAAGGAGGCTGATGGCCTTTGGTGGAGCTCTGAGTCTGACACCTGGTCATCTGTCCCTCAGACCTCCTACCTGTGCCACAGGAGAGCTGACAAGACAATGAATGTTTTGATCTGGGAATAAAACTGCAATAGGAGCTCAGCACAGTCATGGCTCTGAATTATTCCTGATCATTTAGTGGGACAAAACACACCAGAGCAAAGCAATTGAAAAATGTTCATACCTGTATAGTTTTCTTCTCCACATGGTTTGATTTCAGCAGTCTAAGGGCACAATATGTAAGGCAGTGGAGAATCAGACTGTGTCATTTTAATATGGAGTCTTAGCTGCGTTTCATTTCAGTAATATTTCACAGGAGGCTTCTATGACTGACAGGCACCATATAAATAAAATATATGATCATTTCAAAAGCATAACCTGTAGGTTGCTCTCTTGTGCTGAGTACAACATTTGCTACTAACAATCTTCCTCAGTCACCAATAAAATGAATCAACAAAGCTGCTGGCCATGGTAGTTTTAACACCAGTCTACAAACTGAGCATGCAAAAGAGGTACATAAAACATAGGGCAGGATACATTTATACACACACACACATATGTATATATGTCAGTCACTCACTCACTGTCACATATTCACATGGTACAAAATATCAATTTCTTCCTTTTCAATCATATACTTTTAACAAATGTAAAAATAAATCACCAGTAAAAATAAACCAAAGGACTCAGCTGCCTACACACTGAACTGTGGTATGCCCTGCTTGTCAGTAGGTGTCATGCAACACCACAGTTTTTAAACACCTGGCTTGAACAAAAATATCCTTTAAAGAGGATATTCACCTCCAAATGGCTTTTCTTGGTTTTTTTTAAAGTCGCAAATATTCTTATCTGGATGATGAACAAGTGTAATGTGAGCATCCACTAATGAGGGACTGCAGCTAATTCCTGTCTCTTTGGATACGCGGTTGGTTGCGTTTGGAAAGGCGGCAGCAGCCAACGCAGCAATGAGCTGGGCAGACAGGGTAGCAAAGAAGAAGAGAGCCCTTGCTGGAGAGACTGAGCACAAAGGCACCAAGCCTAATACCTACTCACCTCTACATTACCTTTTCTCTCCCCTTTTCTCCCTGTGCTCCAGTAATCCAATAAAAACTCTTTTGTTTCTGTCATAGCGGCAAACACAACTCAATAATGTCATCATACAGATCAGCCAGCTCAATTTTTCTCTAATCCAATCAATAAAATGACCATGCTGTGCTCCCTGCTCCATTTTAAAATTGAGGATGATAGCCTGAAAGAAGTAAATCCCAGAGAGCTGCTGCTCAGACCTTAGGGTATCATTTTGTTTGGTTGCTGTTTTCACAGCTTGGTCATACACACATTGAACGTGCAAATGCAGCAATGAAGCTAAACTAAGTGGGAAGCAAAACCAAAGCTGAATTTTGCAGATTTTAGGCTGACTGGAGCCCTCAAAGAACGCATCGGATGCCCCAGGTATGAGTTGCATGAGTGCCTGGGTGCTCAGTAGGAAGGAGTAGGTTTCAGTCACATGTCTGGCGTCACATGTGTGAGTGACTTGGCAGACCACAGGGGTTTATGGTTCTGTGCCCTAAAACCTAGATCAATCCACAGCCCTGAGGGGTTCAGAGTGCCCTGAGAGAGGACATTACATATAGCGGCTGAGATCAGTAGCCATTTCCATCCCAGCTCCCTCTGGCTAATTCCTGATAACACTTTGAATGTCCATTGATCAGGCAGAATTTTTTCTATTTGCTCCTGCAATTGAAATCTCATTTGATTTGTTGGCATGAAGACATCACCAGCTTTTAATACAAAGAGAATGATTTTTTTTTCAACATCTATAAAGAAGAAAATTGTTGCAACTCATTTTTTATTTTTTTTTAACAGCTCTAATGCCAAAACAGCTGGGGGAAGCAATCCTGAATTTGTCAGACAGATAGATAGCCCTCATTGCAGAGAAGTGTTTTGGAGTGTTCCGGTTAAAATTGGTTTTCATTTGCCAGAGTTAAGAGCTGTTGAGAATTGCACATGGAGTAAATATTTTAACACTGATAATGCTGAGCTGGGAGCTGGCAGAAGCTCGCTGTGCCGCTGCCGTGGCTGCAATCTGGCCAAGTCTGCTGAGGCATGGGATGTTGGAGGCCCCCGGGGGCTGTAAACCAAAGGGGCCAGGTGGAGAGATCCAGAACACTAAATGAAGTGAGCAGGAGCCAAAAAAATGCCAAAGTCCCCCATGACATCTGACCTCTCAGACCCCATCTAAATCCAGCCCTAGGACAGGGTGAATTTTTTCTCCCTCACAAAGTCAGGCTCCCCAGGGAATATGCCGTGCTGGTGTCACCGGTCAGAGAGCAAAGTCCTCTGACAGCATATTGATTTTGCATCATGTAAGATACTTCATGGAGAGAGAGAGATTTACTGTGTGGTGATGGACAGAAAGGCAGGTAGCTGTGTAATCAGAGAAAATGGAGTCTACTAGCAGCATCTTATTTATGGTTGTTTATTGTGAAAACACAGAGCACCCAAGAAGGGCTGTTATTTTCTCTTTAAAAGCCCTGGGAACAGTTTCCCAGCACCACATGCAGTATTGCAGTTAGTGAACTACTGGACTAAGTAACTTGGACCAATGTTTTGTTAACAGATATATATTGCTAATAGCATAACTATTGATCTGTCTCTTGAATTGGGGCCAAATCTTGGTTCTAGTCAGAACCTCTGGGGTAGCTATAAACTGTGCAGTGCCATGGCTGTACCCCCTTCCACAGAAATCCTATTACCTTCAATTCATGTTATTGTTTCTTCATCCTGTAAATGGCCACAGCAAATCTATCTATAGGTCCAACATCTGGGGGTTAGCAGAGAGAAGATGTGGATGATGGCGAAGTGCTTGTCTGTAAGGTTGTCAATAAAATCTATAGATTGAGAAATAAATATGGATCATCTAAACAGCTGGAATATACAGAGAAGTAGATACAGAGGGGGAGTGGGTGTGAATGAAAGACAAATTCATTCATGAGGTATATTCAAATATATGTCTGCAGATACACAATTTCCATACGTATTACAAGACCATAGACAGACAAGGGTGGATATGCCTTTTCAGAGATATCCAATTCTCTAAGCAAGGGAAAATACACAAATATAGCAAATAGCTCAGAGCAGCAGAACTAATGCAAGCTGGTTTCCTATGGATTTGTGTCCTGGCTTGACTATGTAATGTATAACAACCTGTGAGCTCCTGTGAGCTCCAAATTACTATTTCCCATGTCTGGGAACCTGACAGGGTTTCCTAGCATCTCAGAAAGGGTTACGCAAAGCTTGTCTGCAATCTTTCCTTCAGTGGAGATGACAGCAAAGCTCTTTCCTCCACTTGGCTGCTGATTTTCATTAAATCTGTACGGATACAGTACCACTGAGATTGTCAAATATGTTTGAAATTAGTCAAGGAGTTGAAAACTTATTAGTAACACATACACATCCATACATGCACACACGTGCAGCACGTGCTTGCAGAAGCATGGGCTCATAGGAAGCCAAGCCTAGAGGAATATGTAATAAGCTCTCTGATCTATAAGCTGCTCATTCCCAGTGTCAAGCAAAACAGCAGAATGTAGTTTATTAAAATATTTGTCAGTCTGTTCTTAATTTAGATTCTGGTTCTTTCTATAGGAGAAAAAAGAGGTGCTCCTCCTAAGAGCAGAACTAGATGCAAATGTGGAGCTGTTTGTAGATCTGAAAGTTGGGGCACAATTATATTCATGTAGCCCAACATCCTCACCAAAGAGTGTACAGGCGAGGTAGTTCCTGCATGCACAAGGCACACTTAGTGCCTTAAGCTGAGTAAGACTGTGTTAAGGCTGTACCTGGAGTCCCATACCCAGTTCTCCTGCCATGTGGTAACAAAGAATTCAGCCTGGAATGGAGTAGAGCAGGAGTCATAGGATGTTCAGGAATTTTAGCATTTATTTTTTGAGAGGACACTAGAAAAGGTTGACTTGTTTAGCTTATCAAAGTGAAGGCTGAGAGAGAATATGGTCATTATCTATAAAAATATCAGGGGCAAGTATGAGCAAGGCAGAAGAACTGTTTAAATGTAGAGAATATTGACAGCTAAGAGCTCACAGTTATAAGTCAATCTTCTAAAATTAGAACAGAAATTGAAAGAAGCCACCTAGTGAACAGAGGAGCTAATTCCTAGATCTGCGTTTTAGCACAGGTGGGAGTAAATGACAAACTCATGTTAAGATAAAGCTTAATGAAAGATTGCCAGGAAAGTGTTTGACACAGCAGTATATGACTAGAAGAGCTTAGACTTTGCCACCCAAGATGTTCTTCATCCTCATGAGGTTCTAAGGGACTTCATTCAGCAGTTCAGAGGCTGGAAATTTGAAGCTGAGCTGTACACTATATTGGAAAAACAGTGTGCTGAAGGGTAGGTCTGCAGTGCAAAGCTACATTCAACATTGAAGGAGGATTGGGATCTACCCAAAAATGAAGGGAAATTCAGGCCCCTTTCCCTACACACCACACCAAGTGGCACACCATGCAAGCCTCCAAGTGATGATTGTAGTCCCATCACTGCTCCCACTTAGCCTGGCACCATATCAACTAACTCCTGTTAATTGCCATTGGTGAGCACAGTGTTCTATCTTCTTTCATGAACTCAATGGGTTTCTTTGCTCATACCCTATTTACCACGCTTGTAAAATGTGTATAGCCTACAAGTGGCAGACAGAGTTTGACTAGAAATAGAATTAAGAGAATTCTATACAACACAGATGTGGAAACTGTGGAAGGCATCAGCCATAATGCCAGTGCTGTTGGATACGCGTAACTGATTGTCGCTAAGCCACTCCACAGCATTCCATGTTGCATGCGTTTGATTTCTTTTTCCCAGATAGTGCTGAACAGATTGGTGGGAGTCTGAAGAGAAGAAAACAGAAAGATTTATATTCTGACTTGCACCCAAATGCTGAGCCTCAACTTCCACTAGCTCTCCAGCCTGAGATAATTTCTGTGGATGTGTAGGTGTAGGAGAAATCTCATTCCTAATGTGGCATATAGGCTGTATTTCAGTCTCTCTTTATGTTTATCAGTAACATAAATCTCTCTTCTTACAGTGCAGAACATCTCTTGGAGGCAGGAACTCATTGACCACATGCTGCAGCAGTTGGAGAGCCATGCCTACTAATTACTGGCACTCTGCAGCACTTCATCAACATTTGCTGTTGCAAGTAATAATAATGAGCCACAGCATGGGTTGGATCTCACAACCAATAGCTTCCTTCCTACTTCTTGGGTTTTTTATCCTGGTTTTTTTTCTTTTCACTTTTCACCTTTGCACCCTGATCACCTTCCTAGTCCGTGAACCATGAATAGTCTCCAGGTTTGACAAAACTTCCAAGTTGGAATAAAGGAAAATGAAGGCATTAATCCTGTCTGGAAATTTGTCTGAGACAGAGATTTCCCCTGAGCCACTCTCACATATTTCAAGAAGTATATTTAGGTTAATGTTCCCCAAGGTATGGCAGGCCTGACCCTGACAGCATGAGCTGGTGTTACAGGATAATTTTCCTATGTCAAGAGAGTAGGAAGCCTTTGTGGATTGTATGCAGAGAAAACTGACTGTATGTCCATCCATTTTTTGTGGTGTTAACCATCTGCACTCAGACTAAAAAGATTAAAAGAAGTGATGGTGCACTAAGTTACCAAAGTGAATCAGGGAAGTCTTCTCAAATGAATGGAGATGTAATGCTTTAAAATGCATGTGAATATTAGAAGAACAGAGGTTTTACACAGTTAGTTTTTCATGGTGGCCTTCTTTTCATCTCTTGCATCTCTGCAAGTTCCTCATAAGCAGGTGGTATCAGCAAAGGCTGGACAACTTATAGACGGCCACAGTGGATGCTTCAGGCTGGTCCTGCATTCCTGACCACCCCTGACATCTCCCTCCAGATGCTTCACAGGTTATTTTGACCTGACTGGTGTCTGTGGTCTGACAGCTATTGCTAATGTGCTGGACTCACCTGTGTGTTGCCCTGGTTTGTGATGGTGCCACCTTGCCTGAAGCAGGACACAGTACCAGCACAAAGAGCAGAGCATGGTGGATCTCTTACTCCCTTTCTGTAAATTCTTCCTTTCCCCAGTCACCTTTCCATCCAAGTGATCTTGGAGAAGTCAGCTTTCTCTCTATGCCGGTGGAAACAATTGTGGGTCCACCTGAGGCAAAGCCCCGCCAGCATCAGCTCAAGAACTCCCCACCATCTTCCAGCCGTACCTCAAGAAATCAGATGTAACATCAGAAAGTCCAACTCACATGGTCTCTTAGCTTGGGCTGTACAATCCCAAAGAGTTCCTAAGCCCATACCCTGGATCCTTCCTCACCAGGAAACTACTTACTTACTGCTTTTCTACATGGCAGTACAAATCACCTTCTTCTTTGCATCCACAGGCCCCCACACTCCCTCCTTAGCCAAATTAACGTATGCCAGCAGCCTGGAGACTCACAGAGATGCTTTCAGCAACACGTGCTTGGCTTTTAAGACAAGTCCATGGAGAGCACTAACCTGCCACTGCACAGGATGAGGCAAACTACAGCCCATGCAGCATGCAAAGCCTTAACTGCTTTATTTTCTGGTATCTTCTTCCCTGTTTACTCTGATTAATACTTATAAAACCACCACCAGGACTGAAATAATTGCCAGTATTTTGACTAGCAGTTGGTATTTTCAAGCTTAAGAAGTTAATGTTGGTTGTAGCACATCAGCCTGAAAACCTGTGTTGTCTAATATCCTATTTCTGAGAAAAAGCAAGGGAAGAACTCAGACACATAAACTGGTACTGACATGAAATATCCTTCCTGCCTCCAGCAGCTTGGGGACTACACAGGCTGTGCAGGCAGTTTTTGTATGAATGATAATGTGATAAATGCTCTTTATTTTTAGTCAGCTAGCACATACAAGAAGCTTTTAGGATTTTAGTCTACTAAAGTAGGAGGCAAAAAGATTTTTAGATGTTATTTATTTCTATATATAGAGAAAACTACTGTTTATGTCCCCCAATGTATTCCTGTTTTCTTTTTATTCTCAAGGTTTTTCCTGCCGGAAAAGCAAATATATCTGTGAGTTAAACATATCTTTTTAGTTGAAACTGATATGAGGACTTACTGGAAAAAAAAATGGGGTAAAATACTGTCTCAGTTGAGTCTTATTTTTTTCAAAATAAAATACATATTGATGAATACTTGTCAAATCAGAATATGGATGATCAACAACCAGGCAAACAGTGTTAGTTTGCTAGCTGCTTTCTCAACTCAGAGCCAAGATTCTTAATGGCGCCAAAGATGAGTGTCAGTAAGTGCCAAAGAAAGTCTGCACCATGTACAACCCAAAGTTTTAGTGGTCCTACCAAGCCTAAAAATTATCCTACATGCTCTGAGTGTCCTTTCCTGGCACTTGTCTATTGATCTGCTACAAACATATGTGCTATAGCATAGTTAAGTTGCCCAATTTGAAATATTAGTCAGTCTTCAACTCCCACTGATCTCAGTGTTTAGGGTTCTGTGAAAAAGAAAACAAACCCCAAAACAAAACAAGAAAGATTTGGTTATCTTTTCAGGAGTGTAGATGTGGAGACAGAAAAACAGATACTCAAAGCCTGGCACCAGATGTCTGATGGCATGTTTGGAGAATTAGTAAGACTGGAAAGACAAGAAAAATGGAGAGGAAGTTTTCACCCAATATGACTGGAACGTATCTGCTAGCAATTATTATGTCATTATGATTTCAAAAACAATACGTATTAACCAGTACACAAATCTTTGTCAGTGCTAAATGAAATGTTAACCATTATATTCCAAATGCTTTATCACAAGAGACATTTTGTGACATCAGAAACTAGTTTTCCTTCCACTCAATTATCTCTATTAACTGGTAATGTATACTGAATCCCTGCCATGCATTTTGTAATGCTGATCCTCATTAACTGAGTAAACAGAAATGCAGCCTCATTGGCAAGGCAACTCAAGTGACCAGAGAGCAGGGATCACTCTGGCCAGAGACCATCCATCATTATTCCTGTGCCACGGTATGAAGTTAGCATGTAATTATTAGGCACTCAGGGTGAGCAAGACCGCAGACGGAGTCTGGAACAAGCGTAAGACTTCCACAAAATCTCACAGCTGTGGCAAGGTGCAAGACTTTGCTTTATAAGAAGCATTTTGCAGCATCAGGTAGATTTCAATGCCCCAAAACCTGAAGCAATTTATAAAGCAGAATGACATAAACCCAAAAAGAACAGTGCACACAAACACAAAACCCACTTTTGTTTTCTCCCATGCAGCACTGCAAAATTGGACAATTATCCTTTCCTTGAAAGACTTGAATTATAAAAGACATTTCTAGATCTCTGTAAATGGCTAACTCTCACATTCTTGAGTAGTGGGCCTGATGCTTATTAACTTTGATGTCATGTATAAAATGCTATCAAACCGAGGACCCACTTCAGAAAAACATTTAAGCACATGCTAAAGCTTAACTACTGCAGTGAAGTCAATAGGAGTAAAGCTCGTATTTAAATACTTTTGCAGCACGGATGTTATTATGAGTTGAAAAGCAGTCCTGGACTGAAACTGCTTGGACTCCAGAACGGCTGCATCCGCTTTGTCTCACTGTGGAGTGGTTTGAATGGCTGAGCAGGGAGCACAGCTGTGCAAAAAAAGCCCCAGCCCCAAAATCCACCAACTTCAGATCTGCTGGCCTCTCTCCTCCGTTTGGTATAATTGCATGAGCACAGCTTGACTCTCTTCTCACTTCTGCAAGTGTAAATCACAAGTAAATCCTCTGAAGAGGGGACTGAATAGTGGAAAATGGGGAGAGAGTGAGGCCAACTCTTCTCTCTGTAGGTACTCAGTAAAATCACACCAGCACTGGAAAAACAATCCCTAAGGAAAAAAAAAAGGAAAAAATTTTTTGCAAAACTGTCACACCCTACAGCTCTGGATTTCCTGCTGTGCTTCTGTCATCACCTTCTGATCACCCTTTAACTTTGTAGCTTATCTAATTCTTCCTGAGTTTGCTGAGCCTGGTTCTCTCCTGACAACACTTCAGTGTAAATCTGCCGACTGTGGTTACGAGTGATTTACACCAGCAGGAGCCGACGAGTGGAGAAATGGCCCCACTGGCCCTTACCTTCCCATCACTGAGCATCCTTAACTCACAAAGAGTAGGGATCACACCCAGCAGCTTGTCCCTCGTGGGGTGAGTTGCACAGGCATGGAGCCTGTTACAGGATTTATAATGGAGAAGGTGGTGATGGCAGTGCTGTTCTTCCTGCAATTTACATAAAATCTGTGCAGAAAGAGGGAGAAAAATTGTGAACATCTGGCTATACCCGTAGCCAATACAGAATTCCATTAGGGTGTTGGCATGAGCCTGTAAGCATGGCATGGCTAAATAATTCATTAAATTAGCAGAAGTTGCACATGGAAGACATACACTAATACAATGCAGAGCAACGCTGTTCTCTATGGCAGAACAAGCTTTACGTGACGAGGTATTTACTACCTGATGAAGTAGCATAGCCTAGAAAGATGTTGGTCTTCCTCCAATGGATTTAGTATGGGATAAAAGTTCAGAGGACACTTATTGCCCAGTCTCATGGATGCTTATTCTGCATCACAGGGTACAAGGACAGCTGCTCTCCCTGCCTCCATGGCAGTTGTGCCACTGCCCTACAAAGAGACCTCGCCCAAGCACTACCAAGACAGAAAAAAGGCTATAAGCAGGGCTGAATGTGTCACCCACTTGCCATTGCAGCTCACACAGCATCACTCTCTAGATGAGAGTGATTAAGAGCTCTCAGCCTGGCAAATCATGTGGTTTCTGCCCACCTGGAACTCTTCTATTGCATGGGTGTTTGTGTCTCCCAGCTACTGGGTGAGGGCCATGAGACCAGCACCGTGATGAAACTTGAGCACGAGGCTCAGCAGGGCATGCAGAGCTCCCCAGGGCTGGATCCAGGCCACCAAGGCCTAGGGTGAGGTCCTTGACAGTCTCAGAGGAGCTGGGAGCAAGTCCCAGGGCAGGGACTCCTGCTGGGGTTCAGCACTGGCCCACTTGGGACAGGCATTTCCTCACTGTGTCAAGAGATTCTTGATGTCTGCAAACAGTTCAGGTACTCACAGGATTAATCCGTAGAAGAATCTGCTTAAACAGCAACAAGACCATAACCAGAAATCCGCGTCAAGTGGAGAACACAGACAGAAGCAGCACAGTGTTGGTCACTTACTCAAGACTAATTCAACCATCTCTAATTTGCCTAACATAATGCATTTGCATTTACTCTGAATTTGCTATATTAGCTTCCATACAGCATGACGTTGGCTCCCTGCAAACCACATTTCTCATCTCTTTGTAAGTTAAATTTTTACTGCCTTTTTTCTTTCCTTGTTTTTTTCTCTTTCTTTATTTTTAAGGCAATGAAATAGAGTTCCTTTCTATTGTTTTGCAAACAACTGCTGACTTAAAGAGCAAAACTGTGTCAGATCTCCGTATTGCCTGAATGAATGCCATTCTCAGAAAGGACAGTGCTTTCATCTTAATTGCTAGCTAGCAACAAATGTGTTGGAGTTCAGCACTTCAATATAAATCAATGATGGAAAAAAATCACAACAATTTACTAGAAAAGAGAGTATCTTTTGGATATTGTATGGTACTGCAAGAGTAGGAGAATTAAATAGCCCGTACTAACACAATATTTATAAATCCCGTTTATGCCAGTTTCTATAATTTTATTTTTTTTCCTATTCCTGAGCAATTTGCAAACAGTGCTCTATATTCTGATAAACACTGAAATACAGATACCTTGCAATACCCTGTACTTGTGAGTTTACAAATGAGCTGTAGAAAGCCCTAGTAATTTAAAATTTATTTTTTAAAAAACATACACAGCTCTGAGACTGCAGAGCTATAAAATATCACCTTGAATAGGAGTGTGATTCATTGTGATGTATTTAATGTCAGGGTTTTCATTATTTAGCATGAAACCTGGTCAGTGCGATTGGCCCCATTCCAATGGGTACTGCAGTTCCCATAGTCACTCCACCATAATCATGTAGCCTGATTGAGTGGTAGCTCAGACCAGTGCAAGGTTTACAATGCTAAAAAAAGGACTAATGACCTGAAATATCTGTCCTTACCTTGAAAGCTTAATCTCAGAGATAGGGGGGAAAACTGAAGGTGTATCAGGTATGCGGAAGCTGAGGTTCCTAAAACCATGGACACCAGTGGCTGTCACCTTTCCCAGAAGAGAACTTTCTATCACAGAGCATCGTCTGAGAATTGCTTTTAAAAAAGCCTCCAGTCACTAAACTAAATAGGATTAGCATATTTTATCATTGAAGGTAAATCTTTCTTGCTAAAATGCTAAGACTTTGTTATAAACAATACCAGTCTTGTCCGTAAGTCCATGGTGATCTTCACTATGAGGTTGGTGAGGCACTGGCACAGGTTCCCTATAGAATTTGTGGATGCCCATCCCTTTAAGTGTAAAAACTGGATGTAATTAAGCTGGATGGAGCTTTGAGTAACCTGGTCTAGTGGAAGGTGTTCCTGCTCATGCCAAGCAGATTGTATCTAGATGATTTTAATGTCCCTCCCAACCCAAACTGTTCTATCCATGTTTCTGTAATTCTATGAGTCTATGATGAGTGTTCTAAACATGTACCCACAAGCCAGTGTGAACCATTCACATTACCATCTGAAGCTGACATCCCAACTTCTCCAGCAGCTGGTGCCTGTATCCAATTAGTTTTCTTGACAGGACCTGAATATTAATTTGCTGTGGGTTTTAATTAAATATTGAAGAATTATGGTGACATAGCATGACAGCCTACTGCAAAATAATTTACAATATCCTGTTACACTGTTATTCTAAAACAATTTTCCTAGCATGTTTAATCTTCTTAAAACCTGCTGCTAAGTGAAATTACTGTATTTTGCTATATATCAAATAATGATAAATGGCATCTTGCATTTACATGTGCCTTCCATATCCAAGGAGCAGAGTACTCCTTCTTACCTGCTTCCCTCCCTCCCTTAAAGAGAAAAACATTTCTTTCCATCATCGAGAAGCCCAAATTTCTTTAGAACAGATCCCCAAGGGGGTCACTTATATATTAAAAACTGAGCTCATGCTGAACATGTGCTATTACCATCAAAGGCAGAGAGGTCAAAATGGATATTACAGATCTGTATAAACCTTCTTTGTCTAGCACCTCAGGTCAAAAAGTGCCAATTCACATGTCTGATGTCTTGATGCAGTTTGTGCATTGGCTGAAAAATGAATCACAAAATCCACCGTTCAACAGAACTTAGGTGTGTAATAAAATGGGCGAGATCCTGTTCTCCCTTTCAGCTGCAAAACTCCACAGACCATGATGAAATTTCTTAGGTAAGTGCAATCCAGAGCTGGATTTACTGGACAAGTGCCAGTAGCAGCAGGTATTGTGTCAATTTAGTCTGGAAATAACTATAGAGCTGGGCTGATGCTTCTTTTCAGATTTACATGCAGTGCCCATCCCCTCATTAGCCAAGCAGTGATCTGCTGTGCTTATCCTTCCACACACCATGAAATCATGTATTTAAAATAGACCTTCATGATACCAATGTTTGAGGTATCACTGGTTGTTTGAATGATACCAGAATTGAATTTTTTAATCAGCTTTGCTTGAACTAAACCAGCAGAGGAACTTAGGATCTCTGAGCACACAGTATATTTTTCAAATGTTAGAAAGATCTTTTTTTCAGCACAAGCAGGAAAAAATGGAGAGTTAATTTTGACAGCACAGACACTGCTGCCATTGTGCAGGCAGAAACTCGAACTTCCCAGCTGTCTTGCTGGCTCAACACTCCATTAGACACTTGAAAGGGAAGAATACATACTGGAAATTATTTTTTGGAGGAATAGCTCAAGGGCAGAATGTTAGACTGTTGTCAGAGTGTTCTGGAAGCCATATTATTATAATAATTACAATTATAAATTATTATTATTATTATTACTATTATTATTATTATTATTATTATTATTATTTTGTTATTGTTATTATTATTTCCATTCTTCCCTTTATAATGTCCAGCTTCCAGGGACATAATGACATACTGCTGCATCTCAAAACCATAACCATGGCAAATGAAACTTGGGCCAGCATCATCCACAACCTGCAACCTGAAAGTAGAGAAGGCAGAGGTGCCTGTGGGCCAGCCAGAATGCCCCTCCAACAACCCTGCACAGTGTCAGTCTCATCTGGAATAATGTAAGGGACATCTATTCCTAAAGCAAAAACTATCATTAAACCAAATCATTTCAATCCAGTTGCAAACTCGGCAATAAAAAGATGGATCAGTATGTGGGACATAAAAATAGTGTGGATTAAAAAACAAAAGGATATATTACACCTTTATTCAAAGCCTTTCCTCTGAGCCTAGCAGCCTGACCCAGGCACACCATTCATTTTCTTTGTACATTGTTTTGAAACATCTTCCCAGAGCAGGGCTGTTCCTCCATGCCACCCCTGCAGAGAGACCATCCGTGCTAGTGGCAGTCCTGCACACAGCATAGATGACGTCTTCATGCTGGAACAGAGGAAGAAAGTTTTACTTTCCCTATACTCCCCTTAATGCATATTTGTTTTTCAAAGTAATTGAGTAGGATTGCTGCTGTGGAAGTGCTTTGGGGATACCATGTGACGAAAGCTTTAAAAGCATAAAGGGAACTATCAGTTTTTATTAATCCCAAAAGGCTATTCTGAGAGTTGCCCAAAGGGAACACGAGCAATACTTGAGAAGAAGAAATATTATTTTTCAATAAGGTATAAAATATTTACTATCTGCCAGTGATGGGCACTGAACGATTTGTGGATATTACTTTGACAGTGTGGTGTTTAAGGATGCATTTCTCCCTACACAGGCGGCCATCAGAGCCATATATCAAAACCTAAAAACCTCTTGCCAGTGTAGATATTGACTGCATCTGAAAACAAATGTGTGTATAACTTACCTAAAAGTTGTGCAATTTTTAAATATGTGCATATGTACTGTATATAGTTCCTGTTGGGTGAAACTCACAGCTGCTGTGTCTTGTTGCTCAAGAAAGAAAGATCAAGGTTGTATTTTACATCACACACAGGAAATTTAGATGCCCTTCCCATTATTTACTTAGACAGGGAGCCTGCAATCCATCCTGTCAATTGATGAATAAAAGCCTGCTCCCCAGTCAAAGCAGAGCAAAACACAGCCCTAGGGATAATTCACCTTCTCTGTCTTGCCTTCAGATGGGCACCTCTCAGCATGGAACGCTAATGAGCTGCTTAGCCCAGAGGCTTGAGAAGGGAAGAAAAGTGGATGTCTACTAGTAAAAGATATATACAAGTATTTTGCCTTTATTTACAAAATATCTTCTTCAAGTTCTTTATCAGCATCCTTATAAATTGTTGATCTGTGCAAAACTCCTAAGAACAGTGGAATCTTTGCTCCACCGGTTTTAATTAATTTACACACAAGCCCAGTGGGCTGCATTTTTAATTCTGGCTTCCACTGAACCCAAATTGAGCTGAGAGGGTGTGGATATCATTGTTCAGTATACAGGAGTATTCAAAGCCTCAAGCTTTTAATGGTTTCAGAGCAAGCAAAATAAATCCCTTCAGTTTTCTCACTTTTTTCCCCCAATGTTATGTTTATTTTCTAATTGGTTTGAGACAGCAAATTTAAACAAAGACTTCACATTTCCTGCAAGGATTTTGTGTAGATGTGCATAAGACTCAAGGCCACTCGAGCAACATTATTCTTCTGAGTGCACTGCCCAGTAGTACCGCTGGACCTCTGGAAGCCTAATGACACACCTCTGGGTTATTCACTGGAGCAAAGCCTGGAAGATCAGGCTCCCCTAATGAGAGATCGCTTCACCCAAACCTGACATGTAGCCACCTCAGATATGGATTGTGGTAGCATTCAACAGTGCACAGCAAGATAACCCAGCTAAATTAGGACAAGAAGTGGAAAAAGAATAATGCTGCCAGCAGGAGCTCTGGGGATACTGAAAGTAGGCAGATTGCAGCTACCCAAGCTGTAACCAGGCCAAGGAGCCGGGGGGAACGCTGTCAGTAGCATAACAGTGGCTGCACTCTTCCAGTGACTGGAAGGAACTAAAACCTGGTTTATCTCTTATACCTCGTATTAAACTGCACAGCCCCCTTAAAACTGGCTCAGGGGGGAGTAAAGAGCAATACCTTGGAGAAGCTCTGTAGGTTGCAAAAGGGCCTGATGTAGGCTGCCCCTGGGTGCATCCCACAGCAGGGATGACCCAGCCACCTCTGCCAGGCTCCATGCTCCAAAGGGAGGGTGTAACTCTCTAGGAAATAATCTGTAGCTATTATGGTTGCTATTACTTTTCCAGTGCTTCCTTGCTTTATGGAGCTGTCTGGGCCATTAGGAAGTTTCTGAGTTGTACGAGACTTTAAAACTTTTTGGGTACCTATGAATAAACTGAGCCACATGAAATCATAGCCTAAAGGAAATTAAGAGTCTGAGTTTAATACTGGATGCATGCCTGAAAAAATCTATGAGTGCACCAGCAAGCTGAGATGCCCTCCCTTCATACCAAATTCCTAGTGAGTACTTCGCTGGTCTTTATTGCTTTCTGTTGCTCAGCTTTAGCCTGAGAGCGTTTAAAATGACCACAGCAGAGGCACCTGAACTAGCAGGGCTAGAAAGCATCAGTCTCAACCTCTTCAATACAAAAAGACTTCCAGCTATTTTGAAGCAGCCCTTTTGGTGGCTGCTCAGAAAGTGCTAGCATGAACATAAAGTCAGTTCGTTAACACCAGCAATGCAGTTGTTCCGGCATCCCATGACACACCAGAACACAGATTAATATTAATGAGAAAGCTCCCTCTCCTGAACTTCTTCTCAGCATTAATTTCTCAGCCAATCCATGTTCTGTGAACTTGAAACCACAGGCAGAGTCCATGTGAGAAGAGAATCTGGTGTTTCACAGGACTAAGAAATTTGGAGCCCAAACTGCCTCCCCTGGGATGGTGCTCTTGGTCTTTGCTGGTGGAGTAGTCATTCCCTGTCAATACTAACCTGTTGCATGGACTTCCACATGGATTCTGCAGTTGGCTGGAATGTGTTGCATGCCTAGCTGTGACTGACTTCAGACATTTACTCCTTTATCACTAGCGTGATATACCTGGTGTAAGACACCAGGGATCCACACAGCACTTCATATAGTAGAGCTGACCATGAGAAATCAGATTTTTCCTCCAAGTCTTGTGTTGTCTTTTCAAACACAACAAAAATGGAGTTCACTATGTGATCAATCATTCGAATAATTCTCATCTTGAGTCCAAAGTATCTTAAATAGTGCCTAAAGGCCTCAATAAAACCTGCACTTGGTAAATTTGCTCTTCTGCTGGAACTGAACCTCTCTAAAACTAGGGCCAGGCTTCTCTGTGGAGGCAGAACTGGTCAGCCGGCAACTGTGGAATGAGCTCCCTCAAAACCTAAGGTCCCTGTTTGTCTCTCTAACCTTGCCTTCTCTAAAATAAATACAGAATAACATGTGCATTTTTCCAAGAAAACAAAGCTAAACAAAACCAAAACTGATTAAGCTATACCAAAATAAGACATTCCAGGGAACACAGTTCACTCCAATGCAGGGGGGAAGAGTAAACATCATATGACAGATACTATTCACAATCACTTAAGGCATCGGTTCAAGGCATTCAGATACTATCAAGATGAACCTATGCAAATTAAAAATCTGAATGCTGATCTATTCAGCAATTTCTTGAATAGTCTGCTGTGACACCTTAACTTCTCCCTTAAAATCACTTTGGAACTAAAAAACTGCAGTGTCCCTTTCTATATAGGAGATCAAGGGAGCTACTGATGCCTAAAACTGACACAGCTAACAGACAAATTAGAAATTGTAGTAAAAATAGGAACAGGGGATGCCTGAATACATATGATGTATTTTTGGAAGTTAGTGCATCTCTTATAAATATAAATCCCGCCTTAGAAATCTATGATAGGCCTTTGAAGGAGCTGCCAAGGAGGTGAGTAAAGGGGATCAGCCGATAAGGGCTTGTTCTTTGCCAAAGGGGTTTGCACGTGAAATTTTGTTGCATGGTTTCACACAAAACCCAACATGTTAATGGGAGAGGAAGCAGCAATCATTTCTTTTACAGAAGGCCTCTGAGCTGAAAATGATTGAAAGCTGCTGCCAGTATCACATTCGTTTGTCTTGTTCTTAGCCTTCATTGTACAAATATCTTCACTCTTCCATACACACACAAGAGTACCAAACTGCATAAGCCTTTGATCTGACCATTTGTCATTTTATCCAGCTATTGATCATTTCAGCATCTTTCATTAATCACCAACAAAAGATCATCATCAGAGTAAGAAACAAAGTTGGACATTTGGTTGGAAATGAGTTTGAGACTCTCTTTTTTCAATTTTCTTCATGCTGGACTTTAATCCCTCCTCATTAAATGGAATTGCCTACATCAGTGACATTATGAAATGGACTGAGAGGTGCCTTGACTTTTCAGCAATGACAGACAGTAGACACCCTATAGTTACAGAAAGGGCAGGAAAAATGTGTTGTGGGAATACAGACATGGTGTGGTTTGGGTTCTGTGAAAGATAAATATGGCAAAAAGCCATATACTATCTTTTGAGATGCTTTTGGGTACCCAGGACAACCACATGAAGTTGCCATATGGGGCTCTGAGTTTCCAGGCCCCCATCACTTTCATATGGTCAGCTGCAGAGAAAGAGGTACCAAGGGCACGTGCAGTGGCACAACCAACTGCACTCTGTTACAGCCACGGAATGACTCAAGTTGGATTGAGCTGCTTTGGATTTTGACCTCTGAGAACCAGAATGACAGCTGAGGCCTGCCACACTGGTATGGATGGGACTTCTGTCCTCTGCAGTGACAGAAGAGAGCTGCTCTGGTAGCTGCGAATCACTGCCTGCTGACAAGGACCATCAACTCCATGGAGCTGCTGATCTTTTCTTTTCAAAACTGTGCTGTGAGCTACTTTTCTACAGTGTAAACCAGATTTCTTTTATATCAAGCCCAGCATTTGTGTGAAAAAATATACGATATACACCAACATACAATATACATGGCTCTACCTGGGGCTACAGCAACCATCAGATGAAGCCATGCTGCAAGGAGCAGGTTCCAGACACCAAGGGAGAATCAATGACAAGCTGCAAACAGTGAAGGAGCCGTTTCTGTTGGACAGCCTTCAGCATCAATTAGACTTTTTTCCCTTTTTTTTACCTGATTTATTGTGGTTTCATGTAATGGGTTCAGAAAATCTCTAGTAAATAAATGCCCTGGAAATAAGAATTTTGAAATATATGCATGTTCCTATATTTCACTTCTTACAAGGCAAACCTCGTGGCCACAAGAAAGGTACATTGCACATGTTACTGAGTGCATACAGGAGAAGTGAAGTAAAGCTGGGGTCCGAGAAAAGCCCAGGGTAAAAAGAGAAAGGCCAAAAAACCTCCTTGAAAGCTGTAAATATAATTAAAACATGGAAAGGAGAATGTCAGATGGATTAAGATTAATACTTCACACACTGCCACGATTTGCTTATAAAGAGCATTAGCAGTTTTACCAGAAAGGAGTGGTAAAGGAGATTGTGAGCAATCTGCCTCACTTCTGAAGCAACCTGCAGAGTGCTTGATGCTGACCTCAAAGTCCTATCTTGACCAGGTCGAGAAAGGCCACCTGAAGACTACAGTATAATAAGGTAGGGAGGCAAAAATCCTCAGAAATATGGTTCTGTGACCTGAAATCTGATTGAACCTTCCCTGGTTTGCAGGCTGATCCAAAAGGAAATGTAACAGAAAGCTTGGGCTGACTTGAAATATTATCTCAGAGCATCTCTTTCAGCTCCCTCCTGCATTATTTGGCAGTCTTTTGATAGCGCTATTCTTCTCTCAGTGATTTCAGACACAGCTGGCTTTCCTCCAGGCAAATGCTGGTTGGGAGCTGGGGAAAGGCCACTGAGGAAAAAAAAAGCCCTTGTTGTATATGTTGTGCATGGAGAGAAAATCTTAATGGTGTCCACATCATGTGGAGGGAGGTACGAAGGGGGCACAGGGGCTGTACACTGAGGAGCCAGATGAGAAATGGAAATCCCAAATCTGGCACAGAATGTGAAATAAGATGGTAATACTTTGAGAAATGGTTCAGAAGTGTAACAATTTTGGTTTCTTCAGGGAATTAGTAACACAAAAGTCAGTCTGATTTTGCTCAGCAGAAGAGAAACAATACCTAGCTGACAAGATAGCTCCAAGTACAGGAGATGACTAGTTAGATTACACTGAACAAAGAAGGCTACTGTGACAGCAAAGTTTCCTTTCTTGTGTCTCACGATCTTAACAGATGTTTGCTGAGAACACTTTTTTCCACTCAGTCTTTTAAAAAACCTAGTTCAAAGGAGTTACGAAATCATGACCAGACATAACAAAAGAAGCAATAAACTTATGCATATCAAGGCCGATGTGTCAAAAGCTCAGAAGACCCAAGCAAGAAATACAGTGATGTACTATGATATAAATAAGATACCGTGATGCATCTCAATAAATTCTTTTTGTTACATAGTCAGAACGTCTCAAAATCCCCACACCTTCTGAAGAGAGGGCTTCTCTAATAAACTTTTCCTTTATGAAGAGAGGTATCTGTTTTACATGCATACTGTGTTCTTTATTAACTGGACTTTTTTAATACAGCAGTACCATTCCTATCCTAGGTTTTCTTGCCATGGTGTCATTTCTATCATAACAAGTAAGCAGATAATTTTTTTTTAGCTTTTGGTGCAGAAATCCAGCACTATCCCTGTAAATATAGGCAGGCCCTTTCATCTTGGCTTTTCTGTTGTGGAAACAGAGACACCTTTACCTCCATGGACGTAAGACCAATATTTTCAAAGTGATCACTGCCAGACCTCATCTCTCTCTGATCTGGGTTCATTCATTCTGTTTATTTCAATTTTCACATTTTGGCCTAATCTAGCTGTTTTACCATCACACTATAGCTTCACATTAAACATAGCCCCAAAATATATGTTTCCTGGTTTGTTACCCACCAAAAATGTTCTCTATTTTTTAAAGAAGAAACAGGATCAAGCAAAACCGAGGAGTTCTGATAAGGTGGAAGGTGAACCTGTTTGAAGATGTACTATTCTATAATGAGCCAGAGCTGCCACTGCACCACTGCACACTTTAAAATGTGAACAGCAATGAATAAAAATGGTATGCATCCACAACAGCCACAGAGCCTAGTGAAGGCCACAGATTTCCTCATGTTTTATTAGAGAAATCAATTTATAAACTTACTCTTGTCCTGGGAGCTGCTTATGGCAGTCAACAGGTGAAAAACCCCAAAGCCCTATGTTAAAAATAGAGGCAACTCTTGGTTCTTAATTAAAATTAAGAACAGTTTATTACAAGAAAATAAATTTGAAAGAAAAGAGCCATTAAAAAAAATTAAAACCGGGTCTACAGTGACTGGAGACCTTTAGAGCCGAACCGGCTAACTGCCCAGGGCAGAGACCTGCAATGCTGGGGTGACTTTAGCTATTCCAAAGTCAATGTGTTTATAATAAATCTCTGGAGAGAGATTTAGGCCTGAGACCCACAGCATCGGGCTCCACCACCTAACCTGTGGTGGAATAGCAGCTCTTCCTTCCTGTCCCGAAGGTTTTATAGTGCCTTGGTCCCACCCATGACCGCCCACTGTCCAGCCCCCATAGTCCTGGATGATTGGTGGTGGTGTGGACGAGGTAATGTTCATCTGCCGAGGACTCGTCAACTGCTAGGGGACAGCAACTTGGTGATGTTACTGGGTTAAAAAGGCGGGAAAAGTCCTCATTAGAATTCCAGGTTTCCATGGAGTCCAGTTGCAGGGTACAGACAGAGACTGAACAGCACTTATGAAGGCTTGTTTTTCAGCAAAACTCAGAACTCATTGGAAAACTTATGAGTTAAAAACTTATTAAAAACATCAAATCTAGTTGTAATCACATTCTATAAACTTGGAAGACTTCACAGAACAGGGTTCTGTGAATATACGTTCAATAGCATTGAACGTATATAATATAGGGAATAAAACACTGCAAGGTTTAACCATTCTAATGATTAAAAGGGGAAATAAACTTGTTGGCATTTTAACAACAAGGATTTTTAACAGAGAACGGTGCAAAAACCTTTTAATTGGTTAATTATGGTGATAACTTCATAACTTAGTAACTTATAACTTGGTTAATAGGCAATTTGAATATGCAAAGGCTAAACACTTAATTTCATATATAACACCTACATTTCTGGTTATTATTATAAAAAAATGGCAACTGTGTTTCAAGAAGAACAGTCATCTCTCTGGTACTGTCATCTGAGCTTTTGAGTTCAGTCTACAAGCTCCTGAGCAAGCAGTGCAGGTTTTGTCCATGCTGTAAGTGTAACAATTGCCATAGCAAGTGGCATTCTGCATCATGGTCTCGCTTCAACTTCTGAAATATCTCAAGGGTAAGGCTAAGGAACCACCTGAGATGTGATTGCCTCACAGTTGTGAGGCAATAAAAACACCATTAAAACAAGGTCCATGTTCACAAAAAAGATGCTACTCTTCTGTACTTAATGGAAAAATATGTTTGTTGGACAGCAGTCACTTGTGTATAGTGAGGGCCATCTGCCCCATGGCCCAAAATCACATACCAGCTGCTGTGCACACAGCTTGACCAGAAAAGGGTAAAAATCAGCCTCCCTGCTCCTCTCTGTATAACACATAATGTCCATTGGCATAGTCTCATAATAAGAAGTGAGGATGATTTGACCCCACCTTCTCATGGATTTTAGTGTTAACACAGAGAAACTAATCTCCAGCAGTGTTTTCCCATCCATCCATCCATCCATCCATCCATCCATCCATCCATCCATCCATCCATCCATCCATCCATCCATCCATCCATCCATCCATCCAGACACCAAGGTACTTACCCAACACTAGTTGCCACGATTACTTTTGCTGTGAACACTGAGGCATGCAGACAGAAATATGATACTACCAAGACTTTGGACTTGGGCCATTTGGTCATAAAGGCAGGGAAGTTAGAAACTATTTTCCGAGCAAGGAGGCACACATACATCTGGGTAAGTTAGTGCAAGCAGGAAAGGATGGGCAGATAGCCACAATTTCTGAGGCACATGTGTTATTTTAAAGCAGTTTTCCTTCAGTATATCTGTCACACCCAAATTTATTATCGTCACATAAAACTCATTCCTTTCACAGAACTGGCTTCCAGTGGTCTCTTTCTAAATTATATGGTTTCTCTAGCACAGTTGTGCTCTTTGGAAAAGAAACAATAATCATCTGGAGTAACAAGTCCGATTTACACAGAAATACTTCTTGCAGAAGCTCAGTATTGAGATGGTAATATGCCTTAGGCTCAGTATTCCTATGTCAGGGAGACTCTGAAATTCACTAGAGAGATTTATGCTCAAGAACTAAATAAATATCTGTCTGTGCAGGAGGTTCAACTGCCACATAAACTCAGGAGTTTTGTGCCACTAGTCTTGTGCCATGCCCTTATCAGCAAGCAACATTTATCCCCCTTTGCACCTGCTTTGAAATTTCAGGATACAAATTGGTGATTAGAGATGGAAGAAATCCAAAATGGCAATTTAATATCATGGTAAAAATTTAAATTTAAAATCATGGTAAGCAGGGCCACTAAGTTCCTCTGGGTAGTAGCCTCTTCCTGCACAGTCAAAACTCTTGCACATTGTTTAGGCATTGTCCATGTCTGCTTTGGCCCAGATGCCTGAAAAATTACATAAGCAGGAAAAATAGGGGAGAAAAGAAGTTCATCAGAGTATGAGCTGTCCTTTAGTATTGCATGTGACCATTGCTAGTGACTTTCCTCTGCTGTCCACTCCCTCCCAGTGCACCACCAGATATATCCTATGTGTCCAGAGTTGTCATGACTCACAAAGCCCATCTGAATAAGCAAGCCCAGGCTCAGCTCCTGGAGATACTTGACTCAGAGAGGAAGACAACGGTTTAATCTGACAAACTGACTCTGGAGATTCCTGTTTCCCTCCATCGCCCATATCCCTTTCCTTTCCCTCCAGCTCTCTTGAAGGTAACCTGAGCCAGTAACTGTCAGCTTGCTTTTGCACTTACTTTTTGGGTTGTCCTTGTCTGAACTACATACAAATGTAGAAAAATGTCATTTTTGATACTGTTGAACACTTCTTAGTGTGACACGGAAACCCACTGAACCAACCAGAGGCCAAACAGTCCCATTACATATGGGGCTCCTGTGCTTCAGGCAGGTGAATGATTGCTTTGGGCATGTTTCTGTCAGCTTGAACAAGCCACGTCTCCAGCAGCCAGAAGCTCGCTGGGCTTGGCCTTTGCCTCCCGCCCCAGCCGTCCCATCCCTTCTGTGGGCATCTGGAGGAAGGCGTCTCTCCAAGCGCCCCAGGGAGAGGCCCAGCTCTGGCTCAGCCGGCGCTGGCAGCCGCGGGGGCTGCGGGAGAGGCCGGCTGGCTGCCAGGCTGTGCTGCTGCCCTGGGCAGGCTGAGCAGCCATCCCCGCTGGCCAGCAAGCCCGCGGGTCCCTGGCCGCGACACGCTTGGGAGTACAGCTGGAGAGCACGGCCTACCAGAATGGCTGCCAGCCATGTTCAGCTTGTCTAGAGCGTGCTGCGTTCTCCTCCGGTTTGGAAGTCATGTTGAATCAAGCCATCTCGCATGAAGCTCCTGTGTGTGCCAGAACAGTGTACCTGCATATGCTCTTTGGAGCAGGCAGATCCCCCATATGGTTTTGAGAGTTATGGTGTGAGATAAATGGGAAGGAAAAGCTCCTCCTCTGATCTTTCCTAGCAAGCCCAGAAGATAAAGGGAAACTGGCAACAAAATCCAAAACTTCCCTCTGGCAGTCCTGACAATAGAGAAAAGCACCTGAATTTAAACTCTAGAGGACAGCAGACAGGAGGAGGAGGAGGAGGAAGAGGAGAAGGAAGAACACTGTGCTGGAACAGGCACAAAGGGTCCCAAAGCCCCCCAGCAGCTCCATCTGGGGCTGTGCTGTGCCTGCTGAGAGCTTGTACCCCCAGCACAGCTATGTCAATGTGACAAGATTCCTACTTATTTTCCCTGTGCAAACAGGCTGAGGAAGCACTGTATTCAGTCACCAGTCAAGCAAAGGGTTAATCCATCACTGCCACACAGTATCACCAGCTTTCTGATGCTGCCTGATTTTAAAACAAGGCTTACAGCATTTCTGACCCAGACCATCAATTATTATTGACCATGCTTTTCTCAATGGCCATCCTCAAATACTACTGCAGCACCCACAGATTATTTTGATATACTGCAACCACTATTTAGCCACAGGTGAACTCAGACCCTGTCCCCTCTTTGCAGTCAGTTCAATCCCTTTCTAACTGGTATCCCAGCAGTTACAATTTTCCGCCCCTGTCCTTTTCTACCTAATAGACCTGTGTGCCTGGCTGAAGGTTTCAACAATAGGATGCAGGAATCCTAACCAGCCCAAAATATCATCTCAAGCATACAATTTGTAAAGCTGCCAGTTGCCTTGCTGAGAAACTTTCATGGTCAATTAAAGTAAGGATTATCAAGGCATCTACTTTCAAAGTCCAGAAAATTGATTGGGTTGGTACTTTTTAAATAATACAGTTTTAAGAAAGATTGTAACTCTTGTACAACGGAAAAAGTTGACTCTTTTCTTCACAGATTTGCTCATAACAATAGGGATCTTGATTTTCTCTCTCATTGTTTCCGATTCAGACAATTGGAGGATATTTCTGAATCCCCTGGAGGTGCTGCAGATTCTGGGCGGGCTGGCTATCTGTCTGAGAACACCCACTGCGTGCATGTTCCCTCCAGTCATTCTCAGTAGTGTCCGAGAACCCTACAACTCCCAGTGCATCTGTATAAACCAGATGGGGGTTGGCAGAGGAGTCTTCTTCTGCTTTATCTCTGCAATCTGGTGCAAGTCCTAAACCCAGAGAGTAGCAGTGATTTTCCAAGATTATTGATGGTAAATGTAGTGAATGTTCCTTCTGACACCCAGTCCAGTACCCTAATTGGAGTAATCAAAGCATTGATTGGTTTGAGTGTTGGGGAGTGTTGAACACTAATGTTCAATATTCATATTTTCAGTCCACAGAAATAATACCCCAAGACAGAAATGACCAACACTTTCCAAAGTAAGAGAAAAGCATAGATGTCATCATTAGATGATATTAAAGGGATGTGGTCTGTATTGCATTTATAACTGGCCTGCATTACTATGAGCATGTGCAGTTTAATGCAGATAATCTGTATCGCCTGCTAAACTCATTCCATCAGTTTTACATTTATGGAGCTAAAGGCAAATGTTTAAAATTTTAGTTAATGCACCATATGTCTAAAATGTTTTAGTTCCATCTGACATTTTTAAAGTATTTTTATTTCAGTGATAGCTTACTGAGTAAATTCATTTTTTTCTAGGTCTGGGTATCCCATACTCCCTTTTTCCACAACATTCCTAGACCTGTCTGCCACAATGTCTTAATTTTTTGGCTCACTAATCTAATTTAATCTAATGTAATCGGTTTGGCAGCTCTATTAACCTTTTTTTTTTTTTCTGTATGTAGGTGCTAAATGAGGCAGAATATGTGCATGGCATGCGAGGATGCCTTTTTCCACTTGACCATTTTAAAGCATTATTGCAATTTTCTGGACAGCAGCAAGAAAAGTGGGACAACACAGCCCCTCTGTGCAACCCACCTGGCGGCAAATGAAGCATCCTTCATGGTAGATTAGCAGTGAAGCCTGCTGGCAAGCGATGGCACGGTGCAGGTCAGGATCAACTTTGTGCAGACTGCTCAGGTTGACTAATGTGCATGAAAACTGTACCTCAGTAGGAAGACCTTACACAGACAAATATAGAGACGGGATGGACAATACAGAGGGAAGAGTCTGTCTTGCTTCATCCGGGGGAATTTAGGTTTGGTAATGGCTGGGAACCCTCACTATTGTAGGCTGTGCTTTGGGCTCCTCAAAATAGTATTAGGCAAAAATATCCAAGCAGATATAATTACTGTAGTGTTTTCATTTATGACTGCTTCTTCACACATAACTAGCACTCTGCTTTCCAAAACATTGTAGCTCTCTGGAAATTCTGACTGAGAGCAACAGTGCAGCAAGTTTTTCAGCAAGATACAAAAGCCATTATAACAAATATCAAAACAGCAAGTCAGCCTAAATGTTTAATGAAGTGAGAGTCAAACATAGCTTAATAGATTTTCTGTAAAACTTCACAGGAACATCCTTGTTGGTTCTGAAAGAAAATCTTCTAGTTTTCTGTCTGGATCAATTTTGTAAATTAAAATTGTAAGGAAACACAAGCAAGTTTTATTGCTGAAATCTCATCATGCAGCATTGCAAGGAACATTTATTAGTGTGATACTAAAATCAGAGTTGGTTCTCTGACTGCAGCAAAACAAATTCTCTGCTGATGTAACTTAGTTTAGGTCCTGGGTTCCGTGTTAAAACGATACTTCACCTGATGACACAATCAGGTTGTTCCAAGAGGTAGATTAATTTAGGTTCAATGGATTTATGTCAAGAGAGAATTTAGCCTAATATTCCTCACTCTGGCTTCTGTCTAGGGAAATATTCTAAGAGGAAATTTAAAGGAGTTTTGACTGATTTTATGTATCGAATTCCAATAGAAGACCTCACTGGAGAAAGAAGGTCAGCTTCTGCTCAGCACAATCCAATTTAGATGATTGTCAGAGCAGCAGCAGATGCTTTTGAGAAACAAATGATAAATATTTTTCAGAACTTAGGGACAATTTCTTTTTCACAGATGGTGAGGCACTGCTCAGTCATGATGGGGTGCAATTTTCAAAAGTACATTTTAGCCTCTTTGGGCTTCCCCAATGGCAGTGGAAAGAGGCATAAGAGAGAGGTTTGTGTATCTGCAGATTCAGGCCACAAAAGATGATCAGGACTTTTAAGAACAATTTACATAAATGTCTGACAGGGAAGACAAATGGTGGGTTGAATTGTGTCTGTCGGGGATGGAAAGAGAGACTGGACAACTTAGTCTGAATGCCCTGCAGACCTCCCCATGCAGCACAGGCTGCTTTGCTGTCGTCTTCTCTCACACAGATCCTGTCCTCTTGGCAAAGGACTGAAGTTTTATACTTCTCCCTTCAGCAAGACACTTCTTTATACAAATGCCAGCAAGTGAATCCTGATAAAGTAATCAATCAGTTTAACAGAATGAAATCTCTGTGTACAAAAAGGTGACATGAAGTTATTGCCTAACATATTAAAGGAATACGCCTGCTGTAGCCCAATTACACCTTCACTACATACAATGAAATACCTCTCAAGCAATTCCTCAACAAAACAATAAGCCTGTCATGAAAGAAAAATTTATTGTTCATAAAGGCTGTGTATTCAGGAAGTAATACTACTTTCAGGGTCATGCTGGTAGTAACTCGGCACGAGATTAAAGAAAATTGTAGGGAGTCTTCATTGTATTTTACACTTTCCCTTTGTGGAACTAACAAATGTCTGTCCAAATCCCTAAGCTTCACCAGCAAAGGATTATTCAGGGGCAAACCAAAGTGCAAATTGATAAGAATAACAATTTATACATGTACCACTTCTTATTTTGTAAGAACTTCCTTCCTGAAAATAATCTTAAAAGTTATACCAGCTAAAACTAAAGTAACTACACTGAATT
Organism: Struthidea cinerea; assembly: GCA_013397865.1. Lineage (NCBI taxonomy): Eukaryota > Metazoa > Chordata > Aves > Passeriformes > Corcoracidae > Struthidea > Struthidea cinerea. Next base: position 64,408 of record VZTI01004836.1, read on the forward strand.
TTGGAAAAAAAAAAATTCTTCTGGTTTGCTTTGGTGTGCAATGCAAACTCCACCTTAGAGTGGAGTCTGACCTCTTGTCAATATGAAGTATTCAGATTCCATATTCCTGAATCCATCTATAATTCTGTTTGTAGTCTAACAAAGAAATCATGAGGCGAACTACTTCTAATGATTTTCAGTATTAAGTATTCCCCTCTCAATCTTTGCAAAAAGAAGACATACTAAAATAGAAAGTGTCATATCTCAGGCTTTTGGTTATCTGGGCAGCAAGTTAAAATCACAGGGAGAAAAGGTTGTGAAATAGGCTTAAATATTGATTGGATGCCTGCTCTCATTCTGAGAAGTTTAAGCTGTATATTCCCGTGAGCTTCAATTGCTGAAACCTTTTCGAGCAGCTCTGCTAGGCTATGCAGGCAACTTGCCATTTCACTAAATACTTGTCTAATCAAGCTGTAATTAGCATGGTTTTCTATAGAGAAAAATTAAAAATTACCCAAAGCCATATTAGAGAAGATGCACATTTGGTGGAAGGAAGAAATACAACAGATTTAAGAACTGTCATTTATAAAATGAATGGTGATTTTCCCATCATGGGTTTTTGTGAAGATCAGTGGAACAATTGCTCCACATAAATATGATTCCTGAATCATTTAACAATCGTTTAAAGCAGAGCTTCTGAACAATTAGAGGTACGATCAGAAATCTCAGAGCTGCTGAGCAAGGAAAGTGAAGCTAGTTGTAATTCTGGTCCTCCACAATGGGGTGAAGAATTGCCATATAATTAAACTTCCTCAAGCTTTTATGGAAATATTTATGAAATGAGAGCATCTCTTAAATAAATTACTGGTCTATTTATTATTCTAAAAATATTGCATTGACAAAATATTCACCCTGGCTTGATTGTTAAACTTGTTTGTGAGTCAGGCTCAGCAAACAGTCTGAGGAGCTGAACATTACAACTACAGGACATTTTCAGTCTGTGCCTACTAAATGACCCCATCAACTCAGGCAGAAGAGACAAAACATACTGGGATCACAGCAAGTGGAACAGGGAAAATGTGCCTCCCCAGCATTGTTTTCCCTTTCCCTGACCACACAAAGGCTGTCAAATAAACACTGTGAATTACAGGTCCCCTAATTTCAGACAGAACATTGCAGAGCTGCAGGGCTACAGGAAAGCAAGGCAGGTCAATAGAAACAATAAAAGTCTTGGTAACATTCTCCTAGGAGAGGAAATTGCAATGATTGGAGTTACCTACCTGAAAGTCCCAGTTCATGAATAGGAACCAGATAGCTATAGGCTGACATGGTTTCTGACCTCCAGATGCTGGCTCTGCCCTCTCGGAAGATCCCATTTGTGCAGCAGTGCCATCAGAGATGGTTGTAGAGCTACTGCTGAGCCCCGGATTCAGGGCAGCTGGAGAGAGGACACTAGGGATAGCTCCCTTCTGGTCTGTGAAGACCTTAGAGAGGGCAGAAGGGTCATTTGTTCTTTCCTGTCTCAAGGCACAAGCTGGAGGAAAGAATGGAGGTGGTAAGAAGGGAATAGCAATGTAATTGAACACTGAACCAATTCAAACACCAGAGAAAATTCTTTCCTGACAAGTGGACCTATCCTCTGAACCTTGATGCTGCAGGGCACTGCTGATGGTGAGAATGTGGAAAGGTGAAAGAACTGGATGTGAATATTGCTTTGCTAAAAGTGGTGTAAGTGAAAATTGCTACAGTTTTGACTCTTATTTAGAGTAGTAGTCTTTCTTATGCTTATTTTGAAGTCCTGCCTCATCGTTTGAGCCAATCTGTAAAGAGTAGGAGGAGGAGGATGCCTAAAGCAGTAGCTCTCATCAATGGAGGTCTTCTGTCACCTTTCTTTAAAAGGAGAAGGATGGGACACCTCCAGATGTGCCATCAGAGCTGGTGCAGTGACTGCCTCCTGTGCTCAATGCCAGCCCTGTCGGACTGCAGCCCCAGGATGGTCCCAGTACCCCTCTGCTCAGGGTCACAGCAAAAGGATAAGGCAAAGGTCACAGGTTCCAGCAAAGGAATCTTCAAACTTGCACAAGAAAGGAAGATTTCACTTAGGGATGAGGGGCCCAGGAGAGACAGTGCCACCTCCAACTTTGGAAGTATTCAAAACCAGCCTGAAAAAGGCTCTGAGAAACCTGGAGTAAGATAGCCCTTCTCAGAGCAGGGTCGGAGCAGCTGAGGCTAGAGCAGCTGTCACATGTATCTGATGGCCTCCTGTCCTTCAGCACAGAGCCAGGTTGAACATTAATGCCTCAATATCGGTAAGACTTGTCACACAAGGTGCTGGAAGGAGAGATGGGAAATTGACTCTGCACAGGAGTGACAATGTGGACTAGCCCTGGGCTCTAGAAGGCTTTATGTGTGGGAGAAGAGACAGTGCTGGATGCCACCAGCTTTCTACAGTGGACGGAGGGGAAGGAAAGCATCACTCTGTGACTGCTCTGAGGATGTCTATCATGATAGCTTGATCCTTGACTTGCTAATGGATCTACTTCAGAGAGAAGGGACTTAAATAAAGATTAACCTTTGTATTCTTAGGTAAATGAGAAAGAAATGTAGAATGACCTTTTACCAATTCACTGATACACTTTCCTCTCTATGTCTCGTAAAAGGCAATAGTAATCATCCTACAGAGACCCAAGGAAAGTCATCAGCGTACATTGTTCCCATCTGATTTTTCAACATTTCTGTCTATCTCTTGCCACAAATCATCTGAAATTGTCTCCATTCATTAGAAAAGAACATAATTAGAAATCATATGAAAATATTTCTTTTTTTAAAGAGCACTAACTCTGCAAATGTCTGGTAGATCAAGAATATTTTTCAGATCCCCAGGCCCCACTGAAATGAAACTCAAGCTCAATTATTTTTCAGAGATACCCACAAACCTCCAACATTTTCATTTTATTTCAATACTTCTTCCCTATCCCTACTGACCTCAGAAACTCATGCCCCCAAGACATGGAACAATCAATTTTTCTATTATTTGAAGAGAGATGTTTGTTCCATATTTTTAAATAGCAATATGATAATAAGGCAGAGGTTTATTTGACTCGCAGATACCAGCAGCTGCAGTTCCCCTCAGTAGAATAACCATAACATCCCAGGCTGAAAGGTTTATATGACATCCTTGCACATCCCATGCATAGATTTATGGTCAAGTCCATCTGCAAGGCCACATTAGAAAAATTATTGTACAATTCTAGAAATCAGTACACCAAAAAGCAATTTACTACACATTAGCAAAAAAAAAAATTTTTCCAAAGTGCATAAACTCTTCTAAAATATTAAAATTCACCCCATCTCAAGGAGCTTGTGTAACAGTGTTCTGTATGAGCACTCGCATGACCTTGCAACAGCTTCATGCACCGGTGCTAAAAGAAGACAGACTTGACTGATGGATTTCTCTCCACTGCTTTTTGCCTTTCATTCTCATCTCCAAGCATGCAGCAGAAACACTTGGATGCAGCACTTCTTTGTATGTTTTTGACTACTTATCTGTTCTTCTCTTAAAAATACCACATCCTCAGCAGCTGTAGTCCTTTGCTCTTTCCTGTACTTTCGCGATATACTGCCACAGTGCAAGCCCCTGACTTTTGGGACTATTAAACTCCGCTTTATATTCTGTGGGCATGAAGTGTTCAGTGTGGATGAGATCAGGACACCTCAATGTTATGCAAGAGCAAATACTGAGTAATTTTTTGTCTTGAGAACTGCAGTGTAGCCACTGCCTGGTTTTCTCCCTCCATTCCCTTCATTTTTGCTAGCAGCATCTGGAGGCACTAATTTTGCATATGCTCCAGTGAAGACAGCAAGATGTCCTTTTCTTCATCAACTTCAGTAAGGAAGGGACTTCTGCTATGAAACCTAACTGATCTTGAAAAAAAATTGTTTTTAAAGATAGCAGAATAAATCTGATCAACAGAAAATTTCAGATTTCACTTAGAAATTCACTTAGAAGCATTAGATTTCTGATTGAGTCCTGTACTCCAGAGCTGCTAAGCCAAAGTAAATTTCTTTAACACTCTTGATCTCAGCAAAACTTGCCATTTTACACCAGTTGAAAATCTGTCTCAAACTGCAAAGTAAAATCATATAAGACTAATTTCCATTTATTCTATGACCTTCCATTACAAAATTATAGTCATCCAGTGTAAGCAATTTGCATGGAATACATCTTCTCCATTACGGTCAATAATGGAAACAGAGAGCAGGTGAGAAGATACTGTAGCTGTGTTAGAAAATTTTCCCAACAGATTTGAATGACTGCTTCATTTCTCACAAATTCTACATTTTTAAAGGAGTCTTACATGTTTTAATTGCAATGGGCAACGTAGCTTTCTAGACCATCACTGCAAAGCAGTGCCTGAAGCTCTAAAACATTGATAGTAATGATCTAAAATTTCACAGAGGGAACCACAGTCAACACAGCAGGTTTGTGTTTCTGTTACAACAAAATATTTTTATGTGAACCAAAATGACACATAATTTCATGAATAGAGCACAGACCAAGGGAAGTGATGTAGCCACTATGTATATATATAAAACATCTCCTGCAAGACACAAAAAGTGTGACTGCTGGGAGTCTGTATTTCCCTGTCATGTCAGTCTAAGTGCATGCATCACATTGGATGGGCTGAATTCATTTTAATTTTTTTCATGCCAAGAAGTTCATCCTGATGCTGAAAAAATATTCTTTTAGTTTTTGTACCAATTCTTAGCTTATAATATTTGTTTGGTTTTTGTTTGTTTGTTTTAAAATGTCTTCACTAACTTTTGACAGTCTAGAAAGGTCACCAAACGAACTCAGAAGAGTTGTCTGGTAATTATTCTATTATTCTGGTGAGCAGTATCTCTATTTCAAGTCCATTAACATTTTATTTTTCTTTCCACATAGGAAAATTGGGATTTCTGCTTCACATTGGAAATTTCAGTGAATCATTTCAAGCTCACTATTCACTCTTTCTTTTCTGCTTCAGAAATTAAAGCAGTGTTTACTGCATTGGCAAAAGGGCTGCTGAGGCAGCCTTTATAGTGGTAAGATAAGGGTGAGTTTGGAGTTTTGATCTGTGTATGATCATGCATGCTGGGTATGTGCAAGGGATCCCTGTGCCCAGTGTAGTCTGGGAGAGACAGGATAACTCCTGCCCTGAAATCCACCAACATCCATTTACATTGTTCAATGGAAAAGCAGACTCCATCCCAGCCTAAGCCAGTACCTCTGCTTAGAGGCAGGACTTGGGCTACTCAACCCCACATGAGCATGAGGTTGGAAGCAAAACTGCCTGCAGCTGGGGTAAGGAAGGGGCCATCTGTCCTGCCGACCACATGCTGCTGGAGAGGCCCCAGCCCGGGGGACTGAGTATGGTGCATGCCCTAGGCACTCTGCTGGATCCAGCAGGATCACCAGCACACACTGGCCCCAGCCCTCGGTGGACACAGGCACCTACAAGGTTGCTTTGTCACTTCATTTGGCCACCCAGATGGCACCGCAAACAATGCACGGTGAGGCAGCCAGAGACCCAGCGGGGCAGGCATGAGAATGCCAGGCATGGGCATCTTCTCACAGTTGCCCCTTGACTGCTGTAGAGCCACAGACAAAAATCTCCGCTGTTTGAATGTCAGACAATGTCCTTCAGTGGTGGCTTTGTTCTGTGATCTTCATGGGTGGTAAAGAGCTGGAGAGGGAAACACTTGTCCCCTGCCAGGAATTATTAATGCCTTCCTTTATGAAATGAGAAAGGCGTGTCTGAGCAATCTCTAAACACAAGTTGGATGGCTAGATCAGAGGCTGCTGGTCTGGTGAGGTGCCATCTCCTATTTTGTTGTGAGGTCTCAAGGAGGGCCTCAAGAAGTTCCTTGAACCCTCACTTTCTTCCCTAGTTATGATGGACCATGTGGGGAAAGGCACCAACTGAACTTAAAGCAATGAGCTCTTCCAAGCAGTGAAGAAGGAATTACTGACACTTGGCATATCTAGAAATCATGCCAAGTAATTGTCTATAGGGGTATGGAGCTGAGCTTAACATCATCAGCCTGCTTTTAGAAAACTGTATCTCTGTAAATATTATATGTACATATTGTACATATTGAAGCATGTACCTGTTTGCGAAAAGTATAAAGGAGCAGAACAGACTAACAGTTGGGGATGCTTGTAATTGCTGTGCATTATTTTTAATCACTCGTCTTCCCTGGCAAAAACTAAACTGAGGGAGCAAAAAAGGCCCTTGAAAGAGAACAAGAATGAAAGTAGAGATCCAGGATGGGTTTCTGATTAGAGCAGGAGAAAGAACTGGCTACGGTTGTGTCTCTAATTTATGAGTAGTTACTTCTTTTTAAGACTCTTCGCCTAATTATCCTGATCTATTTTTTTTAAAAGACCTACTAATTCACAGGTATTCAGTAAAATAACTCCATTATTAATTAGAAGGGTATTTATCATATATTTTGAAATACTCAGATAAGGAAATGTTCTGTGCTGAAGCAAAGGAGCAACCTTCTACACTGTAACCAGAACTTCTAAGAACAAAGCCTTGGCTGAAATAAACATCACACAGAACTGAGATCCTAAGTAACCCAAGCACAAGAACTAAGGAAGTGAAAAGCATACCAGAGATTTTTTCAAAAAAACACCAAGCAACAAACAATCCCAAGGGCAAATCTGTCTCTGATTCTTTCCTAGGAAGAACATTGTACTGTGTGCTTGTAAATCCCATTTACAACTCAAAGAAACAAGACTGCTCCTACCCTTTCAAAAATGCCCACCAGCCCTTCTGGACATCTACAATCAGGCAGTGACACCAGGCCTTTGCTTCACCAGCTGCTCCATTCTGGCAAGTACATTTGGGTACTTTATTGTATATTACCTAAGGTTTTGTTATGGGATGAATCCCATGGATTCAGGGACACTGTGCAAGCCCCATAGGAGACAGAGCATTAAATCTGCAGTTCTGGTCTCCCAACACTCTGGTCTCCCAAGACCTGTCTTGTCTTTCTCAGACACTTGAGGAGAGGATGAAATGATGCTTTCCTCCTCAGAGGGCTTTCCTGGCAGGAAGGCATTGGACAGGTGGTACCACAGCCATGACTTCTGCTAACTGAGATGTCAACTGAGTGCTGCACTGTGGCAAGGTTCTCACTGGAGCCCACATGTCCTGGGTTGTTTCATTGCTCCCGTATTCCCCAGACAGGAGGGAGGAGCAGGATTAACATGAAAATGGAATCTTGTGTATTTGCCGGTTTCCTAATATGGGTATGGGACTGCCAGTAATCAGCATTGTAGAAAACAGCAATATTAAAAAATAACTCAGAAAAGAAAAAAGTGATACAAGTCGAATGTTTTTGTGTTCTGGCTAGATGAACTGCAGGAAATTCAGATTTAACAAAAATTAATCAAAGATAATAATATAAATCATTAAAACCAGCAGTTACTGTACTAAGGAAGATAGAGAAATCATGTAACATGGGGTGATGGCTGTAACAAAAAAATCTACACCAAACAAACTGGAAAAGCTAATGAAAGGGTGAAATGAAGACTACACAGGAACTCGAGGTAACTAATAGAACTTTTTTTAGATGTATAAAGAAGATGAGGTCAATAAAGGAATTATCCATGTCTCCCAAAGGCACAAGAACAGAGACCACATACCAAAAGAGGTAGGCATTGCAGAAAAATTAAATTAATTTCTCCCTTCACTGTTCATGGGAGAGGAGGATGAAGTGTTGTCAAAGAGAGAAATGCACATTCCTGAATGAGAAAAATGAAACTCAAAAAAGAACTCAAGGTCAAAATATAAAAAATGATAAAACTACTAGATTCTGAAAACATTTCTGGGACTCTGGGGCTCAACAGGTCCCATCCCATTAATTGGAAAGAGCACAGAAGGGTACCACTTATAACTGAGTCAGTTGGATTTACTGAATGTAAATCCTTCCTGATCGAGGCTATTGTTTTCTATGATCAAATAACTGGGTTTGTGTACAAGGGGTAATCAGCGGATAACATTTATGTCAACTTTAGCAGGGCTTTTGACAGTGTCTCCAACTACGTTTGTACCTGAGGACACTGTGGTCTGGATGGATGGGCAACCAACTGTGTGGGTAAAAACTGGTTGGAGGGTTAGGCTCCTCTGTCCAAGCTAGGCTGGGGCTGACTGGCTTTACTGCGAAGACTCTGGGGATTCCTGGCAGACAGAGCACTGCCTGAGCATCAGGAGTGTGCCCTGGCAGCAAAGGTGGCCAATGGCTTCCTGGGCTGTGCTGGTGGGAGCACAGCCAGGAGCTTGTGGGGAGGGACTGTCCTCCCACTCAGCTCCTGCCAGGCCACATCTAGGCACTGTATTCTTTTGAGCCCCTCAGAAATACATTGAAAAAGTGGAGAAGAGAAAATGTTAGGAGCGGGAGCACTGCGTTTTTTCAGCCTGGAGATGAGGTGGCTTCAGGTGGACATTATAGCAGCCTGCCAGCACCAACAAGGAGGCCATCAAGAAGATGACCTTCACAGTGATGGTGGGGAGATGAGAGACACTGGGCATAAGTTAGAACACAAAAGGTTCAACAGGCTATCAGGAAAAACTTCTTCCCCAAGTGTACAGTCAGATAGTGGAGCAGGTTACCCAGACAATTTGTGCAGTCTCCCTCCTGGGAAGTTTTCAAGACTAAACTAGATAAAGCCCTGAGCAACCTGATCTGATCTCAGATCTGGCCTTTCTTTGAGTTGAGTTTGGACCAGAAACCTCCTGAGGTTCCTTTCAGCCTCGATTATCCTGCAATCCTATAATCTGTAGGGTTCAACAACAAGCCAGCTGAGAAGGGAGTAATGGAAGGCCCTGCTAAATCTTGGAAAAACTTAGACATGATAAAGAATAAACCCCTTGAGAGTCCCTGGCAAGAGAAATAGCAGCAATGCCAATTAAAGGCAAGATTAGGAACAGAGATTAACCAGCAAGTGAGGAAAAAAGGAGCAACGGCAGACCCTACAATTAAAGGCAGAAAAGCTGCTTCTACCACTACTGTCCTTGGTTTGCTGTGCAGATTTGGAGAAGCTTCAGGGACAGTTCTACCCAGTGGTTAAAGCCATGCTATTTCCTTCCTGTCTGGAGTGTTTGCCATGCAGGGACAGCTGTCCTGGAGCCAAGGTCAGTGATGATGATGGCTCTGTTGCAGATACACAGATATGTTCATAGCATGTTGTCTCTAGTAGAGACCTGTGGGACAAGCCTGGGCCTGAGTACAACTTTCCTTTTGCTGCAGAAACTACCCAGAGAACGTCCCCAGCAGGAGCGACCACCAGAGCAAGAACCATTCAGAAAACTTCCACTATTTTTTACCAGAATTTTCTTTGCCCTGGGTTAAATGCTTGCCAGGGAGAGACAACAAATACTGACTCTGCCTGTGAAAATACCTGAGAAACCCAAGTTGCTGAAGGCTGGTAAAGTATCATAGAAGTATTATTGCTTTTCAGTCCCATGCCTAAGAGACTGGGATGGGTAGACCCTTATCCTGTTATCTTTTGTAATCTATTTTCCCAAGTGATTTTGATTTCTATCCATAAAATGGGGGGAAAATTTCATGCCAATAAAGGGACTTTGCCAGATTATAGTCACAATAATTAGAGTATTTTTGATCTTCAGATAATGCAGATCAAGAAAAGCCATGTGTTCTTATGCTTGTAAATAATTGCAATTTAAAGTGCCATAAAAAGAAGTCAATAAACCCATTCCCAGGAGATCAACAAATAGCATTGTCCAGAGATTATAACCCAACGCGGGGTCATTCTCAATAGACAGCTGTTTCATTTCCCTTTCAAAGAAACAGCCATATTTCACACTGCAACTCATCACAAAAGTGTAATAAAAAATAAACATTCATTAACCTGCAGAAAGAAAATGGGAAGGAATAAAACATGCTGAAGAAACAAAAATAATTCAGCCTAGCTAAGACATGAGATTGTAAGGAGCTTCAAATGAACTAAACCAAACGAGGTAATTGGACAGTAGCATGCTAGATGAAACTCGGCCTAGGCATGTGGTCTGTGGGGAACAGCTTAAAACTACTTGTAAACATTTATGAGCTCTGAATTAGTTGTTGCCAGCAAGGAAAAAGATACAGGCATTATTGTGGACAGCTCAATGAAGACATGTATTCAACATGCAGCAGCAATTAAAAAAAAAGAAGGAATAAAAAGGTAGGGGATATTGAGCGTGGAACAGACGGAGAATAATACAGAGAACTCTGGGATCAATGAGACATCCTCAGCCTTGCCAAGTCAATAGACATTTATTTTTTATGCCACCTCTCCTGAAATCTACAACCTCAAGTGCCTTGCAAACCAATGCAATCTAATTGCAGAATTAAATAATAACAAGGGGAGATAAATTTGATTCTCTGTTCCCAAATCAAGTAAAGAGCAAAGGGCTGAAATGAAGTCCGGATGAGGGCTGCAGTCCTTCACAACTGATGAAGAATTTCTGAGTAGAGAAGACCAGAGAGAAAAGAGAGAAGAGCAAGAAAGCAAAGGAAAAATAAAGGCCTGCACTGGCTGCTGAAAGGGAACCAGTGTGAGTAGATGGCTCAGTTCATTTGTGGGTAGACATATACATACATAGCAAAAAAATCCATATGTATTGGTTTATCAATGGTTAACTCCAGGGGAATCATAGTCACTGTTTCAGTAAGAGCAGGACTGGACCTCCAGTACTGCAGCCAGGGTTCAACTTTCTGTGCCCATTTTTCACATCTCTAGTTTTGTCTGGTTTTTATTCCTTGAGTCATTCATTTTGTGGGTTACAAACTATTTCTTTGCATTTTCTGTATGTTTGTGCTGAATGGGAAAACCCCCGGATGAAATGTATGGAGAGCCATGCTGGCAGGCTCAGAGCAGGAGAGCTGAACATCTGATCTGTCACGGCCATGTCCTGTGTTTGCAGTTTCACGGCAATAATAATAGTGTGGATTTGCAGAAACAAAGGGAGGAAAAGAATGCAAGGATACTACTGAGATAACAATTAGTAAAACTAATGCAAAGCCTGAGTTACAGAAGCTTTAAGAAATTTATGTAAACCTCAGATGAATTAAGTCATAGGCGAAGTACTGATGCTGAATCCTACTAGAGTGGTTCACGTTCCCACTACTAAAGGTGAAAAGCAATCACTATTATCCTCATTGCACAGATGAAGAAAATGAGAAGAGAGGAGTTAAAGATCACCCAAAAAGTCAGAGTGGAGCATTAGAACATGGAGAATCAAACTCAGCTTTGCAGTGACCTACCAAAAGGTTACACTGCAGAAAAGTCACCGAAAAGTTCTACTATGGGAAACACCATTAATGTGCTTTGAAAATTTCCAGTTAGAGGTGAACTACAAAGAGTAAAAAGCTGAAAAAGAAAAAAACCTAAAATTGTCCTGAAAATTACATTGGGTCACCTCATTTCCAAAAAGATGTAGTAGAAACAAAACTGATCAAGAAAGAATAGGTGGAATTGGCACTGCTTAGCTTTTGGTTTGTAACCCCAAGAAGGATATAAAAGTAAATGCAAGAGGGGAAGCTGAAGGGGAACTGTCACTGTAATATCCTGAGAGCTTAGCTTCTGTCTAAGGCAATCCTCACTCACCTTTTGCCTACACATCGTAGCTTGTAGGTCAAATATTCACTGCTAATCTCTCAAAGCATACACTCAGATCCAGTATAAAATCTTAGCATTAGTATCACAGATGTATATTTTATTCTTACAAAGTAAATGTAAATGTGTAGGAACATATTTTTTAAAAAGTAAGGAATTTGAGTCTGAAAAGATTGCATAGAATTAGAGAAAAGTTAATCATGGGCAGACTTTTTGAGAGGAAAAATAAATCAGATATTGAAGATGGATCTATTTTGTATCTTTAATTAATTGGAGAAAAAAAAAACAAAAAAAAACCAAAAAAAACCCAAGGAAAGCCTTTTACTGAAAGAAAAACTAGAACTGGATCCAAAAATACCCGTAAGTGTTATTTAGTAAATTCTCTCTTTTGAAAGAGTGAAATAAAGAGTGGGGAGGCACAAAGAAGTTGGGAAGAAGAGTGAGCATTATTTCTTAAAGAAAGAAGTTCCAGTCTAAATTTGATTTTGTGTAAGACAGCAATGACCTTCTCTCTTTCAGTGAGGTGAGCAAGGAAAAAAAAAATCAAGTGTTCCTCTTAGGCAAACACTCAACATTGCTTACTTACATCTGCCTTCCTGTCAAAAGGAAAAAGAATAAAGTGGGTAAAAACTGAAATAAGATTTTTCTTTTCTCTATCACTTAAAAAAGGCAATTTTGAAACCTACTTTTAAAAATTAAAAGTGCCATAAAATAATTTAAGGAGATCCTATTTTAACAAAGAGGAAGTGTCAAATTAATCACAGCCATGCAGGTCACTGTCTGGGACAAGAGCTGAGGAAAGGCACACATGACCCTTTTCCTACAGTCAAATTCCCACTTGTACAAAATGGTGGTAAGAAATCAAACGGTAGAAACCCAGATATTTCAGAAAATTCAACTGGAAACCATATTCTCCTTACAGCCCTCTGCTTCCACGTTTAAAGCCTATTTTCTGCTTTCAATGCTGTCATAGTTTCCATCTCAGTGCTCTCTCCTCTTAGCACTTCTCAAAGTAATACAGGTGACTAGATTAATTTAACCTGGAACCACCATCCAACTATAAAATCTACATTATTCCCAAGGTAGTTTCCTTTTATTCACTGTTCTCATGGCACTTTGGGGGCAAGAATGAATCTGGACTGTAATATACATAAAATATTTCTAAACCTTTTTTTCTTTACACAGCTGTCCTGAACAGACACCACTGCCAAGTGTTACAGGATCAAGAAGTATTTGAATAGTCAAGGTCTGTAGCCACCTACAAGTCAGTTTGAGTTGTTGAGAAACTAGAGGTCCTTTGCTTGTGTTGTTGATGTTGAATGGCTCTTGTTTGTCATAAGACATTAAAGTCAGAGAAGCTTCCTTCTGCAGAGCTCCAGCATCCTCCTCTGCTGTCTGAAGGCACTATCCTCACTGCTGCTGGGACCACTTAAATACAAGGGTTTCATCTTTTTTTTCACATCACTGCTTATGATCTCCCATAACATTAAATTGCTGGGGCAAACTTGCTCTTTGACTCCTTGAAAGTCTTACTTTTTTATTTGACAGGCCTTTCATAGATGTGTTACTCTAAAATATTGGGAGAATAAGGAATTCCTTTCTGCCTCTAGTCAAATAAGTGAAAAACCTATTGCAATGCCAATAAGAGGGGCTGTTCTCAAATTCGCATTTCACTCTCACAGCAAACTGATCCTGCAAGAGGCTCCAGCCACCTGGGCAGAGCAGTTTGCTCTGAGCCCCCCATGCAGACTGGCCAGGTGGGATGTGTGGCAGTCAGCAGCGCTAAAGGCACAAATGACATTTGGGACTTAGTGCAGCGTTTTAGCAGCCTCCACCAGAGCTGATGACTCCCTGAGCCTGCAAAGCCAGTGCAGGCCCACAGTTCAGTCTCTGGAGCTCACCAGCCAGGTCCCCCTTCCATACTGGCTGCACATCAGCAGGACCCGCATCTCCTTCGGGCAGTACACCTGAGACCCGCAGACAGAATTAGTATTTTAGCTTTGTTTTCTCAGAGACACCAGCAGGGCCTATACCACAGACACCAAAGCTCAACTTTACAGTGTGGAAAAGAAGGCGTGTGTTGCCTGCTCTGCACCACAGCACAAGAGCACCTGGTATTTTTTGGGCAAAGGCTACATTATCCAACTTTAACATAGATCACTAACTATTGTCATGGCTAACTTGACATCTTCCACATTCAGAGAAGTGAGTAAATCACAGAAGGAGCACCCAAGTCCCCTGCCCATTTTTCAAAAGAAAGTTTGGGTAACTCAGCTCCTTTAGATGCTATGGACTGACGATATCTATCTTGTCTGAATACTGAAAATATCATGTGTTGTCCCAGGCCTTCCCTAAACAGCTGCTTCAGATTAGCTGTAACAGACCTTTTGGTTAACAAGAAGCTAAGAAATGAATGAATAGATGATTAATAATGTAATACGGTATTTTCCAATTATTTTATTTAGAAACTAGGAATACAAAATTTAAGCATAAACATAACTCTTAGAACCATATATCCCAGGGTTTCCAGGTGCTCTTTCTATATAGTATCTGTGGATTGTAGCCAGGACAAAGAACATGATGTTTCAGTTTCTTTCCCCCTCTCTGCCCTGTTGTTTTCTAGTGGAAAACCTTCTGGTTTGCATTCACTCTTCTCCAGCAGTTTTTCAGTAATAACCTGCTGCATGAAACATCCTGGCAAGAGAGTATCAGAAGGGTTGTTGCTTGTCTGAAGCATCTAGAAGCTAATCTGCTTCTCTGAGTATGCCTGTGCAGGCAGGACAAGCAAGTCAAGCCTCATTTTTTCACATCTGAGCCTGTATTATGATATTGTATCCCTCAGGGATTCATGTAAAATATATGGGCAATAAATGACTGACTTATTAAGCAGATTCCAGACCAGATGGAGTTAATGCAACTCTGCATGGCTGTACCCATTGAAGAAGATATCCTTCCAGAAGAGGAATGTTCTTTTAGTATGGCACCTTATGGTATTACATTTTCATCTTGGTATCTTCCATCTTTTACACTCCACTCCCATTTCAGAAACTGGATAGCACTCTAAAGAATTGTTTGCTTAGAACCACTGTAGAAGTAGGAAATATTTCTGAAAATCCATTTCCCCAAATATATAAGATTTTGATACATAAGTCTGGGCTTGGCAAAGCCTTGCTGATTCTCAATTATGCAGTAAAATTATACAAAATGCAAGGAGGTCGAAAGCCTGCCCAAGGTCACAATGGGAATCGGTAGCTCAGGTTGAATGAAGCGTACAAACATGTGAGCTCTGATTTTCGTCATCTAGCTATTGGACAACACTCTTTATTTCCAGCTACTATTGATTTACACCCTTCTACCCTCAGAATACAGCTGGCATTTTGTTAATTCAGAATCCAATAGCTCATAATGATCTTGCTAAATATAGGCTGCTGTGGGGCAGTCAAACTCCATGAAATGATTGCATAAAAGTGTGACCAGGAAGTCATTTTTCTTACATAGTCTGATTTCTAATTCCTCAGTCAGAAGGAACTTTTTGCTCAGCTGTTTCATGTACAGTCAGGAAAAAATATTTCCAGTGGAAGACTTTTCTGGCACAAATTGCTGAATACTTTCAAACTGAATGGCTTTTAGGAATGATTTTTTTTCAGTGGGATGCTATTGAAATTTCTCATTTTGATAGATGGAAATTTCTCATTTTGATAGATAGATGAAAGATGGAAATTCTTTCCCTATAAAGGAAAAAAAAAAAGGAAAGGAACTTCTCAGGAGGCATGACTATCAGGAAGATCTCCTTAAAAGATAGACTAATAAAAAAGAAGGAATTTTATCACATTATTAATTTTCCAGATTCCAGGTATCACAAAACATGTCAACCAGCATCACTCATGTTATTTGCCATGACAGATCCTGCCTGACACAGTGAATCAGAGTGGCCAGGGCATGTGACTGGCAGCCAGCAGTGGAGAGGGTCTGGTTTAAAGTCACGGGCTTTCCTTTACACCTGCCTGCTGTACATCTGGAAAGCCGGGGCTCCACGTGCAGCCAGCTGCTCTTGGTTTGTTTGCAGATTCAGAGACAGCAATAGCAAGGGACAGGGAGTCCTTTTCAGCACTCCTATTTCTTTCCAATTCTCTGTTCAAATGACTAGAAATTTCCATTAAAACATCAAAATATCTTTCTAGGTGTAAGTCAAACTCCACATAAGATAAAGAAATAAAAACTGTATAAACAACCTTAGCATTCAAAAGCCTTTCCAATTGCTGTATAATGAATTCAGTGTAAATTTGTGCTGACCTTGGATACAAAATGGTCTCTTTCTGCCAATAATTTGCATAGTGGATATTGCTTTTGAGTCAGGAATACAGTAAATTGCAGTATGAAGGTTTTAAAGGATGAAAAGAAAGTAGAGACTAAGTCTTAGCTCAAAGAGACCTGCACAAGCCAGGAAGAACACCAGAGACTTTGAGGTTTTCCTCAAGTGAGGAGAGAACTGCATTGATTTTAAGGAGTAAATGCCTTTGTGTTTATTCATACATGTTAATTCATCCACATGATCCACAAGCTCATGAAGTAAATTGTGCATATGGTGGAGAAGACAGAAAATGGCTGTTCAAACTACACCTGCTGCCCTGTCAGCCGAATGCGCTCCCATCAGCCTGGGCACACCTCTGTGCTTAGGGCAGGGGATGGTGTGAATCCAGGCGTCTCCTTCCACACCCCTGGGAGCCAGCACCTGGATCCAGAACCAGCCTGCATGAAAGCAGGATGTAAAGGAGAACAAAAGTGTTCTCTGACCTCTGCACTAAAATGTTTTGCTCAGACTGCTCTAAAATCTTCACAGACACTAACGTACCGTTGGGACTTCCAAAATCCCCCCAGCTGCAAGGATGGTGCTTTAGCATGGACAGAGCAGAGCTGTTTCCCTCTGTCAGCAGCAGCCTCTTCCTTGGAGGATCTTCCTTCGGCCATGGGCCAGGCACTGAATAGTCCTGATCTTCCCCACTCTTGTCAGTGCTTTCCTCCTTTTTCCTCATCCTCATGTTACATTAGCTCCTTGGGGTGTCTTCAGGATTTCCCATATGCCTTCAAACCCCCACATCAAATGGGTCCATAGGCCTATAAAAAGGACACTTTTCGGGTACTTTCAGAGCACTAAAACTTAGTGCAGGGCACCTTGCATATGCTAAGCACTGCTGACCTATAAGCAAAGGATTCTCTGAAATGATGGAAGGACTAAATGCACCTGAAAGTTGCAGCCCTACACCCTCAAAGCATCACTCCTAATCACTGCCATGTGCACTGCACGTGCCTTTAGCAAGTTGGTCTCTACTGAAGGACGGGTTATTCTCAGTGTAATCCAAGCCAGCACAAGTATTTCATGTCACTGGTTGATACTGTAGAGCATAAACTGTGGTTGCTATTTCTCTGTCTCTTTTTAACGTATGAACTATTTAGTGAGCTACATGATCTCAATCTAGCTCAGTCCTAATAAGCACCATCTCACTTTTGTAGAACACCTTTGTCCCATAGGATCTGAAAATACTTAACAGGATTGTACTGTTTTCCTGGATAGACTCATTTTTATTCAATAAGATCATAATGTGCCAGAAATTTTTTAAGTGAATCTTTAGATGTGTCAGCCCTTGCCCAAGAAAATTGCAGTAAATATGCCTACATCATTCATTCATGCAATTCTGGACTTCTTCCACTTTATTCTGAAAAGTCAGTGTTTCTGAAGGATTCAGGGTAGGAATGTTAAAACAGTACATTGGTGAAGACAGCTCTTCTTCTGAGGGGATATGAATGCTAGCACCAGAAAAACACTGTAAATATTAAGAATATTGCTCATGACAGAGGAGTAGATGAAGTAAAATGAGGCCCTGACTAAGCACACATATTATTTATGGGGCGGACACTTTCAGCTATGAAGAAGGGTTTCCTGCCACATGGCACGACACAAGAGATGTCAAAGAACACATTGTGCTTTACAAACGGTGCTTGACTTGCTGCCTTAAGGCATATTCCACATATACCCCAATACTGGGTGATGAAAGTATGGGAGTTCATTGGACTGTGGAGCACCACAGGGGAAAGGGCTGGATGAGGTTTCGCAGGAGACATGGAAGTGGAGTCCCATCTCTGCCTGTGGCATGTTGCACGGTGGATGACACAGTTGCCAACTGGACTGCTCCAACCTGATGGTGCTTTTGTCTTCCTGCAAGATCAGAAAGGAGCCACATTCAGCTCTCTGGCCTCACTACTGCCCGGGCTGTCCCTGTCATTCCTGTTCTCCTCATTTGCACAGTGGGGGAAAAAACCTGCTTACTACAGTGACACAAAGGGCTTTGAGATGCTGCAGTGTAAAGCGCTGGGCAAATGTAAATGACAGCCAGGTCACAAGAGCAAAGAGCATTTGACCTTTCTTCCTCTGTTTGCACAGGGGATGGAAGGGGAGGGGATGGGCTGGAGTAGAGATGAGTTGTTACTGATGATATTATCAGTGCTGATGATTATTCCAGATGAGCTGAAAACTATGGGCTCAAACAGAGACATCTGTGCCAAAACCAGTAATAGGCCACTTTGCAATGTCTTTGTAGTCACCAGGCGGTGGCTGATGACCCTCTGCCTACTGACACCCTGCCCCACGGCCAATAGTGGCACATGGGCAGACTGCTGATGCCCTGCCTCCGACCAGTGCCAGTGGTGGGATAGACAGACTGCAGCAGCAGTGCGGGCAGAACACTGTTAATGTAAGGTGTGCTTCGCTCCTCTCACCGCTCGGGTGGAGCCAAGGGACAGCACAACTCTCACCTCTTCCTAAGGCGTGTGCAGCATCGGCTGTTGCTGCCAGACCGTGGGACACCAGGTGTTCCTGGCAGTGCACAGAAGCCACGGCATCGCAGTGATGGGATCAGTCACTGTGTGGGCACCTTGCTGCTCATCTTTCTTACTGCCTCAACAAAGCTTTGGTTTATAAGGTGTTATCAGAGTCCATTACTGTTTGGACCCCACTGAGTTAGACAGAAACAGTTGGCTGTCTTAGAGCAGAGTGAGGGGTTTGGATGAAGGCACCAAAACAAGGGTGAGAAGGTTTATGTGCAAGCAGAAGATTTAGTACTTCCAAGCACACAATCAATATTGCAAAATTATCTCAGCAACATGTGTTCAGCTCCTGGCCGAGGGTCATAACAGTTCAGCTTCCTGAGCTTCCTTCCATAGCTTAAAAGCAAAGAAACAAACCAAGGCTCTTTCTGTAGCACTCTACAGCCTTGTTCTTCACACTATCCCAAGAAAATGAGGGTCCTAGACAGAAGAAATCCTCACAAGATCTCGTAACAGAAGACACTTTTTGGGAAGTCCCCAGTCTGAGCTTCCCAATCCTGCTGCATATGATCTTCATCATTTGTCATCATTTTGTCACCTGACAAAACGCTCTCTAAATCAGCTGGATTCCCTTAACTGCTTGCAGTGGGGTTTGCAGGTTACTTTTGCTGATAAAAGGATAATCCTTAGAGAACAAAAGGCATTTAATGCTCAGTGGCAGAGTTTGGGGAGTGCTTGTGAATGCCAAGATCCAAAAGAAACAAGTTTGAAGTAGGTCATGGGGGAGACCAGACACAGCCATTCAAACGTACATATTTTCCTATGGAAAGCAATTTCTCTTGTTTCACCTAGGGACATAATGAGAGGGAAAAGCAAAGGGAGGTGGGAACTCACACAGATCTGCTACAGATCACTGAGTTCTTGAGCAAGACCTGTGGCCTCTCTGATCTCTTTCTTGCATATTCTTTTTCCCAGTCATACAAGAGGGATAACTACACAAGCTGCAGGACAGGTGCTGAAAGGAGGATTACACCACAAGTCTTTGTTGTTCTATGCTGTGGAGCCACAGTCCGTGCTACAAATGGGGGAGACTAATGTTTTTAATTCCAAGATTACTGGCGCTAACAGGAATATTTGTTATCAGGACATTTTCCTCTAACCCCAGGGTTACTGCTGAAAGCTTTGTATTTTCTTTATAACTTGCTGGCATAGAAGAGCAGACAGGGAAAATTACTGCTGGACGCACAAAGGGGCCTGCAAGTTAGGAGTGCAGAGGTAAGCAGTCAAGGACCAAAAAAAATGGGTATTGTACAAGCAGATGGTCTAATTTGTAAGATAGAATTAGTCACCGTAAGAGCTACACAGACTTGGTCCAATGCCACTTAGGACATGCCTTCATCAGTAGTTAGGAAGGGGCTGGTATCCCATCTGACACCACAGGTCTTTTAACTAAGTGCACATTTCAGTGGATGATTTTGAGCAGCAAAAGGAAGCAGCTGAAATATAGGCTGTGTGAACTAGACAGAAATTGCTATGTAGAGAATCACAGAATTATTTAGTTTTGAATAGACCTTTAAGATCATCAAGTCCAACCATTAACCCAGAACTGCCCAGGCCAACACTAAACCCTGTCCCTAAGTGACACATCTACATATCTTTTAAATATCTCCAGGAATGGTGACCCCACCACTTCCTTGAGCAGTCAGTTCCAATGCTTGACAACAATTTCAGTGAAGAAATTTTTCCTAATTCCCCTTTAAACTTCCCCTGGCTCAACTTGAGGTTGTTTCCTGAGGTTAATTGTTCCTATCCTGCTAGAGAAAAACTAACATTTACCTGATCTAACCACATGGGTCGAATGAACTGGGACAACTACCAGAAGCCAGAAGATCCTCCTGCACTACACAAGGAATTAACCCATAACCCATGGTTACAACCAATTCTTGTGGTTTAACCACCATGTTAAGCTCCAGGAGGTGATTTTTCAGTTTTTCAATTTCAAGGTTGATTTCAGCATTTTGCCTAAAGGAGGATAACAAATATGACTGCTGAATTCTTTGTCTTCTGAAGGCAAAGTTAAGTGAAAATGGATTATGCTAATTTATATTGGCTCTACAGGAAGGTAATGACGCAGCTATTAATGATCTACACAACCCCACACAGGGAAGTACCAACAGACACAAAAATATTGTGGAGCTGTTCTTATCGATACGTTCCCAGTTCCCTGTTGTGCACAGGCACAGGCAAATTCCTCATTCCTGCATGTTAAATAAGGGTTGTATTGCTCCTCACATCCCAGGAAGTTCCTGGAGACCAAGGGAGCTGATGTTTTTATCAGCTTTATCTTTATGTAGTCTTTATCAGCTACAGCATAAAACTTTTCTGCTACTATGGGGGACACTCACTGCTGCTGGCCTGTATTTTTGAAACTAGTGAATACAGGGGCATTTTAGAGAGCCTGGAGTGAGCTGGGGCACATGGAGTAGTTCTATGGTCACCTCTCTGAAGGCTTGGGCTGTAGAAGTTCATCTCACAGGAGTCATCACCACGGTGAGCACAACTGTCCCTTACACCCACCAGCAAGGAAAGCTGCCAGGAGTGATGGGACGAGGCACCAGCGTCTGCCAACCCCAGGCACCAGGGCTGAGGCAGGCTTGGAGTGGGACCACAGCTGCTGATCACCTGCACCACATGCAGTACCAACCTGGAATCACTGTCATAGAATCATCAGAGAGACATAGAACAGTTTGGGTTGGAAGGGACCTTTAAAGATCATCTAGTTCCAGCCCTCCTGCCATGTGCAGGGACATCTTCCTCTGGACCAAATTTCCCAGAGCCCTGTCCAGCCTGACCCTGAATGTTTCCAGGGATGAGGAATCTCTTTACCTCAGTTCTTACATACCCTCTTTATCACGGTCTAGAGGTAAAGAAATTTTATACCTGAGATGAGGAGGTTATCCATCACTGAGAGTCAGGAGGTCAGAGTTTCGCTATGGTAGGTGCTCACCAAGAATTCCCCTGCCCTGATGAATTTACAGACAAGGCAGCACCAAAGGAGAGTGGGTGGCTACTGACGTCATGGAGAGCATAAAACAAGTATTCCCGACCATAAATATTTTCATTGTTCTTTGTACAACATTAAGAAAACAGTATAAACCTATTCTTTGCACAGATCAATAGATGTTCTTTAATAAAAGCAACTTCTTATCACAAGCAGTCACTTTTATGGTCCCAGTTAAAGTGCAAGATAACTAAAAGGGGACACCTCTCATAATAATTTCAGCATGTTAGTATGTTTAAAAGCTGAGTGGTACTGTTGACTTCTAGTCCTGATCTTCAGAGCCACACCACAAGCACTGGAGTCTAAGAATCTCCCTGCCACCCTGCGTGCAGCACCAGGCTCATGCAAACATCCACCCTGGGGCTAACATCAGCTTTCCGAGTGTGATCCTCATCTAGCAAGCAAATAAGGGGTGGTTACAGGTGGTCAGAACTTGCTGCTGGGGTAAAGAAGCCCCATGATGAACATGGAAAAGGAGCTTGGGAAAGTACTTCAAAACAGAAGTTTCATGATAAGGCACTTCAACCTCTCCTCAGGCCATGAGCAGCAGCTGAATTTGGGAGAGCAGTGCATCCAGAGGAAGGACTTTGGCTCAACACACTCTTTCCTTCTTCTTGGCTGGAGAAAGCTCTTTTCCATTGACTGTCATTGATCCAGACAGTATTTACTCAGATTTCCACAGACAGCAATAAGTCAAGGGGCCCAGGCAGGGAAAGTAATTAAGTTTTCCATGCGAGCTGGATCTACCATTCCTGGAGCAGACTGGTGTGCCCAATCCATATCACAGGCCTGGCCTTTGGACAGACTTCAGGAAGAAAGGAGGACTTCTTTTATCCATCAGTCTTCTGATTTCCGAGTTGGAACAGCCAGCATTGCAGCAGTAGATTTTCAGGCTTTGAGGCCAGCAGCCTCACCATGGTTGTCTCATCTGCTCACCTGCATAAGGGAGCCCATCAGTTTTCCCTGGCAATGTCCCCTTCCAGCCCAATGCTGTGCAGTTGGGCAAGAGCATGCTCCTTGGAAAGACAGTCAGGCTGATTTACAGTCTCCAAGTGATGGAGATTCCCTCCCATCCCCAGGTAACCTGTTCTGATAATGAATTATGAGAAGGAAGGGAGTTGTTTAGTCAATGGTATTTGTGTACGATGATTTTACACGTTGCAATGGTGCCCACTGCAGTAAGTAAATTGCCCCCTGGCTTTCATAAACATCATCTGTACACAAACATTATCCAGAGCAACTCTATGGAAGGGAAATTCTCCAGTGTAAGATAATGTCATATCCACAGCAATAAGAAAGGTAAAACAGTACTTGGCAGCTGGGAAAGAGGGAGAGGCGACAAACAGCAGCCAGCTGTAAAATGACCGTGTCAGGGCTACAGCTGCTTGCATCTGCCTGATTTAAAGCACCAGCCCCACAAAGGCATGCTGAGGAAACTAATTCTGTAAGACAGTAACTTCATATCCAGGAAAATTATGAGGCACCCAGAGGTCAAGCTGGTTCTGTGGGGTGCCTTTATAATATGGCCACCAGCAGAAAAAATGTCAGAAATTAAGTTCCATCTCATCAGATAGAATTGGCAATAAAGCCAGGACTGCTCCATTTATTTATTTATTACATTAGGTCCAAGGGAACAAGAGCCCATTTTCCTGCTAAATTAGGATGCAATTGCAGCCAGCTCTTCATTAGTGCTTTCTAACTTCCATCTTGGAGCGCTTTGCAGAGGAAGCTGATGGCATCATTCCTGTTTCATTGGAAGAGAAACCGATGCCAGAAATCGAGAAGTGATCCGGCCAAATTCTTGCAACATCTCAGTAACAGACCAAAGAGAGAATGTGGCTCTGCTGCATCATATCCCTTCCCAGCATCCTTTCAAGCTGTGCCCAGAAGGAGAAAAGTCCTGACAGTCCAGTGCAAATATACCACTTCAACCAGGTACAGCTAGACTGAATGGTCCATTTTGACCATAGCCAGCTCCTTGTCTACACCTCTGAAGGCTGAAGTCTGCAACAACCTCCTCCATTGTGTGATCAAGGAAAACAATATTTTTGCTCATGCAACATAGACTCATCCAACCATGCTTTAGGAAGGTGTGCAGAGCTCAAGTGTCTTTAAGTTGTGTGATTTCTTGGTTGAAAGACAACTGCTTTAGGCCATTTAGTCCTTGTTTTAGTCATTGAATGCCACTTTCTAGGACAGAAAGATTCTGTCATCATTTTGTGGCTGAGCAGCAACCTAGTTATTAGAACTGCTGCTTTTCTCACCCTGATAGGAAACAGCCCAAAAGAAAATGTTAACCTGCCTTTAAAACATAAATGGGTT
This sequence comes from Struthidea cinerea, assembly GCA_013397865.1. Taxonomy (NCBI): domain Eukaryota; kingdom Metazoa; phylum Chordata; class Aves; order Passeriformes; family Corcoracidae; genus Struthidea; species Struthidea cinerea. The sequence continues at coordinate 88,260 of VZTI01004836.1, forward strand.
TATTCTAGGTTGACTTCTGTCTTCTTCAGATATGTTTAAAAATTAACACTTCTTCATCCAGCACACATCTGTTAACACAGAGCAAAACAGGAATTCAATTTCTGCCTGGTATTGTCAATTGAGCAAACAGCTTCTTCGTGCACCAAGACAGGGAGGGAATCTGAAGTCTTCATCTTCCATCAGCATCTTCAGCTTCCAAAGAAAACACAAAGTAAATTGTTATCAGTTCTTCTAAGGGGGAAACCAAGGAGTTAATTTTATAGAAATCATCAGGACATGGGCCCAACTCTAAGGGTGTAAAATAAAGAACAGTCATTGCTCCTGTGGGCTTACGAATGGCTGGATCTTTCTGAACAGTTTGGCATAGCTTTTTTTTTTTTAAATCTACAATTGAGTGTCCCAGGGGAGGCAGCTGCCTGATGAGCACTTCAGGAAATTTGACCCTTATCTGCAGGTGCTTAAATGGGAGCTGAGCCCTGGGGAAAAAAAATCATGCCTCTGAATAGCCCAGTAAGTGGCAGTGAGGATGGCAGGGAGCTATTCCCTTGTCAGGAGATCATGGCTGTGATCCAGTCTCACCCAAGTCAGGGGCAGTGAGAGCAGCCTGACCTCCAAAACATTCCCAGCCCAGGAGGTAGCAGCCGTGAGTGGAAGGAGAAGGAAGGACAAGGACCCAGCAGCCACAGCACCTCAGGGAGAACCTCTTCTCCTGCGGGCATGGAAATACCTCTTGACCTTGGCCAATGCCACCAACACATAAAAAGCAAAATCAGGATGTGCCAAATCAAAGAACTGCACTAAGCCATCTGTACAACATGTACTCTGCTCTGGTGGTTTTCCTGGCTGTTCAAGCACCTCGGGCATCACCAAGCATTGGCTTTGTGTTCTAGATCCCATCTGAGTCCCTGAACATTGTGACAGTGTTTCTGCAGGGTCAGAGCACCCAGCTGCCTGTGCTCCTGCCCACTGACAGACTGGTGTAGATCTGGCCTGTGCCAGCTCCTTGTCCCCCAGACATCACCCACACACCATTTTAGGGATGGCACAGGCTAGGAACTGTCCCCACCAGCATCTGACCACATGCATATTGGGTTTGAGGGTGGAAAGAGAGGGAAGGGAAAAAACAGAGGTGAGTGGATGCAAGCCAGGCTGTGACACTCAGCCTCAGACCCTGAGAACAGAGCCTGAAGAACAGATCCTGAGAACAGACCCTGTGCTGTTCCAGCTCCATAGCTGGAGTAATTTCCTGGACTTTCCCCATTTCCAGTCCAGGGTATTGATGCCTTAGGTTTTAACTTTTTTATTTTTCAAGTCTTGTACTACTTAGTGTGTAGCTCTTGTGTTTCTTGTAGCCTGTTAATTTCTGCTCTCTCATGCTAGTTAGACACAACAAAGCCTCTCCAGGCCTGCTTCTCAAGGACACTCAGATTGTCTTAGGCCCAAAATGTGTAAACCAAAGACTCTAAAGGGGGGGCAAGCTTGGGGAAATTACATCATTAAACTGAAGCTTTAATTGGAGAATTGACCCTGATATGTAAATGAACCAAACCTATAAAAGTGTGAAGAACTCGTGACCTGTCGTCCATCTTGGGGTCCATCTTGGCAGTAGCCTCTGGCTCCCCAGGGTGTGCCTTTGAAAGCCTTTCACATAAATACCTACCTTTATTCCCTTATTCTGTCTAGCCTCTGTGCCTAGGAGGCCTGATAAGGCACCAGTATATGCAAGCTCTCCCTGCTCTCCTCTGTACCCTCCATTCCCTTTCTTTGGACCAAACACTGAAGTCGTGGGTCTGGGGCCAGCCTGCCTTAGTCCAGCAGCAGGACTTGATGCCTTTATTAGCAGGTTACAGAATACTGATAGTGGAAATCACAAGCCAGTCAAATTTCTGTGCCTCAGAGACAGCTCTTATCTGGTGTCTTTGCTGAACAACCAGTTTCTGATACAACCCAATCCAGACTCAGGCAGGTTTTTTCTTCCACTCTTCAAATCTTCAGCTTGCCCCATACAACTTTCTTCTCCAGGGATTTCTTGCAAAAGAAATGAAACAAATAACAAGTGATCTTCTGCTCCAGCTCACTTCATTCTCACACCCCTCTCACCTCCACCAGCAGGTTGTGAGTTTGTCTCCCTCTAGCTCCTGAAATCCCCCAGGAAAAAACACCCACTGTTCTCTCATGGCTACATCCAGAGTCTTAAGCTGTGCCAGGGGAGGTTTAGGCTGGATATTAGGAAGAAGTTCTTCACAGAAAGGGCGATGGGGCATTGGAATGGGCTGTCCAGGACGTGGTGGAATCACTGTCCCTGGAGGTGTTTAAGAAAAGACTGGATGTGACACTTGGGTCCATGGTCTGGTTGACAAGGTTGTGTTAGGTCATAGGTTGGACTTGATGACCTCAAAGGTCATTTCCAACCTACTTGAGTCTGTGATTCTGTGAAATATAATTTTGATGCTTTTGCTCTTCACAAAAAATCTGTCCCAATTTGTCTTCCCTTTCCTTCTGAGTTGGAAACCTCTGCCACTTCCCCTGATTGCTCCCATATCTTTTTAATGATTCCTTAGGGCTTTTCTTCACCTTGTCTGCAATTTTCAGGGAGAAATGACATGGAACTCTGTTCCCCTTTCTCTTCTCTTCCTCTTCCAAAGTTTATTTCCAGCCTATTCTGCTCATAAACTGATTATTCCTGGACCTTGCTTCTCAGTTCAGATCTGCAGGGACCAAGCACAGTGTGTTCCTCCGTATGTTCTACCACATCTTTCTGTTCACTTGCTCTCTAGCCAAATCAATTTTTAATTAATCATAAAATGTGAACCTCTTAAAAAAAAGAAAAAAAAGAGTGGAGAGGAAGAAGCAGACAAAGAAATAGGCTCTGCAGTGGGGCAGTGAGTGTAGTAATGGGAAGCCAAATCTTGGAAGTCTCCTTTCCCTTAGCTCTCACCCAACACCTTCCCTGGAAGGTGAAGTGCCTTTGTCCCTACCCTTTCCTCCTCCTCTGTCTGCACAGAAAGCCCCTCTGAAGTAGCTGGGAAGCAGATCTGGCTTCCCAAAGTACACAACAGCCCCATGAGAGTGCCACTGCCCCATCAGGCTCCACTGCCAAGGCCATGGTCCAGACCAGGCTCATCTCACAACCCCGACTCACTAAAGACCCAGCCAGCTCTTGGGTGTTCCTCACTCTTCAGCTGGTCCAGTGGTAACTTTATGTTTTCCTTGGTACCTTCAGCATTATTAATTAGGGTGTCCCTTTTTTTTCCCCTTAAGAATTTTAAATATACTAGACACCTAGTGAGGGAAATCTCAGGCCTCCACTCCTGTCAATAGCAAAGCTACAGTGTACTGCTGCCCCAGTGGGACACTTCCAGATGCCTTCACTGAATATGTGATTTACAACAGCTATAGAGGAAAGGCATGTGCTGTACAGCTCCTTGCAAGGGCAAGATCCACACCTTCGAGAGAGGACACACAGATATTAAACATTGAGGTCCCCATTTTCTGCTGTGCCCCAGCTGCCGAGAGCCACTCTGATGCAGCAGAGTAAATATAAACCCAGCAAAACTGGGTTTACAACTGCTTTGTCAGTAAATTGGCACAAAGCAGCTGGAGCTTACCAGTAGAACTGGCCCTATTCCTGGGTCCGCATCAGCCTCATTTGAGGACACTTCAGATGGCAAACACAGGAGCTGTGGATCCTGAACAGAAATACAATTAAATCAGTTAAAAACAATGATGCACTCTGCATGTAAGATTGCACCGTAGCATATTTCATGGGGACCCCTTTGAAGTTGGCTCTTTTGGACAACAGAGGAGAGAACTGAGGCTTCCAGGAGCACCAGTGCTTCAAAGATCTTATCCAGCAGCAGCTTCCTCGATGCCCAAACCATGTTGGAGCATTGAAATCAATTAGGCTGTGGGTTGAAATGTGCTGCCTTAGATTTCTGAGCATTTGTATGCTAACTTTCTATCACAGAGTCAAGATTCTTTTAGATTCAAGGAGATTCTGGAGTTACATATGAAAAGTTCATTGTTCACACAAGGTTTGCAAAACCCCCTAATATGATGGGATTTAAATTTGAAGTAGCATAACCTTGTAACCAGATTAAAGGCAATAATTGCAAAGGAGTGCAAGAAAGAGCACACTTAAACCAGTGTTTTGGAAATTTAAAGTGAAAAAGGAAGGAGTCAGCACCCTAGTAAAAAAGGAGGTTGTGTAAGCACTTGAGAGGGGAAAAAAGGAAGAAAGGAAAAGCTTTTTTCTGCATGGCGAATTAATCTGAGCACTGACCTCCAGTCTGCTCCGGCACTTACACAGTGTGCAGGGGGAAATGGGGACATAGCGCAAATGACACAAACAAATTCCTGCAGAAGAAACTCTTCTGACAGAGACATCCATTCTCCAGACTCAACCCCAACCATACTAACGCACTTGCATCTTTCGTCCCGCACAACTTCTGCTCTGCTAATGGACAGCTTCCACAGAAAAAGTGTATCTTACGAGAGAAAAAATCATTGTGGGCAGGTTTGAATTTCTCTAGCACCAGAGCTGCCATGCTTTGGCAGTGAAAGAAACCTTTGGCTTTTCAGGCTCACCAAACCCACGCTGAACCCATGCAGGTTGCCGGCCTGGCGTATCTACAGGCTCTGATGGACTGCACTGCTCAAGGCAGGATGGATGGCAGCCGGCTGAGGCTATCAGCTAGGCTGAGTTACTCTGTTGGGCAAGACAATAGATGCTACTGCCTGCTCAGCAGTGAAAGGAAAAGGGAAAGCAGCAGTAAGGGAGAGAGACAGTTATTATAAGTTTGACTAGGGACAGAATTAAATCGATGCAGTAAATGGCACTTAATGCACTTTAGTGACCCAGTGCATTTACTTCACCATACTGTGCCATGTGGCTGATCACATTTGACACATAACACATGAAAAGCACTAGAGGCATTGCTGGAAAATCTCAAGATGCAAAACAAATTGTCCAGGCACCTCAATATTTTTTCCATCATTTCTGCACGCACACACACACGTGTACACACCCTTTCCTGCCAGCACACTGGATTTGACAGCACCTTGCAGAGGTCAGCTTGGCACTGACTCCACATTCCCAATGAGTTTGCCTTGTCAGGATGAGCAGTCAGGGTTCCAGCCCTTCATAAATTCTGATAATTTCCTTGGTTTGGTTTGACTGAAACAGCACAGCTGCTTATTTTTTTTTTTTTTAACCAAAAATCCAAGAAAACTTGGATTGGTGCACTCTTGGAAAATTAAATAAGTGGAGAAGTGCGCCAGCTGCAAAATACAGCAGGACTTCACTCATTCACATGGCATCAGTCCAAACACACAAACTAGGCAGGCTGTCCTCAGAAAGTTCAGATCCGAGGGCTATGTGAAGGCTCAGATTTCTTCATTTACCAGACGCCCGGGGGGACATGCAATGCCAGAGTTGTGGAGATGTAAAAAAGACAACACAGTTCTAGAAAGATGCTAGCTGTTGGAAAAGCTGGGCTCTTCTTGTCCTGGCACTGATTTGCCTTTTTTCCCTCTTGCTACCACATGGACACGTGTAACATGAGGATGTGGATAACGTCCTGAACAGCTGGGCTTGCAGACAGTGTATATCCATAACTGTAATGAGCTGGGACTCAACAGGCTGGGGTGGCCATGCCTTACAAGACTGGACCTCAAAAGTCTGCCCCTCTGTTATACAGGATTAATGACTTTCAACCATTTTTGTAAGTGGCTGTGACTGTGATGTTGTTATTGCTGTGTCTCACCATAAATCATTGTATTTTTCCAAACCTTTTCTTCATTTAGAGGTTAAATAGAATAAATGAGTGGCAACTACAACCACACATGCAACAAAAGGGGTCAGAAGCAGCCACCCCCAGTGCTCCCCCCATTCATGCCCATTCCAGGGCTTCTTCTGCACGATGTAATAAAAATTTACTCAGGCTGAATGTTTCACCTGAGGACCAGAAAGCACTAGCAATGAACCCCTAAAATTCACATTCTTCATTGCAAAATGAGGATATTTATGAATATCCACTTGCTATTTAGGAACAGTGAGGTGCAGAGAGTTTTTAATGGGTTTTTACCTCAGAATAAATCATTAGAAGAGTTGGGAATAGGAACAAGAATCCTACCAGGGAATAGGAACAAGAATCTTACCAAAGGACCAAGAATCCTATCAACCAGTCCTTGGTCTCAATACATGAAAAACATCTTCCTCAAGACTTCAGTTACTACTGACATTACCCCTCTAAATGTATCAGACTTGAATTCTGTTACTAGGGCCATAAAATGGAATTTGGGGAGGCTAAGCCTGTCAGAGGTTGGGATGGGGCTTAGCCTCCACTTTTGGATTTGTATTGCACAATGAGCACAACGAGCACACAAAGCCACTTTGAGGGTAAGCGTCAGGCCCAAGGTGACCCCAGGCCATGCTCACCCCAATGCCTCACAGCTAAGGAAGGTCACTAATCTCCCATGAGACCCCATCTTGGGGCTCAGGGAAAGCATGAAGAGCACTGTAATAATTTTGGATTCACTCCAGTGTTGCTGAAAGCAGAATTTGGTCCTGCTCTAAGACAGGGAGACAAAAATATACATTTGACTTATTTGCCTTTGGAGTGAACTAGACAGATTTCAATACTTAAGGGGATTGCATTTAAATCATCTATGGATTTTGAAAACAACATTATTGCTAGGTATCATAAACAATTTCCAATTTTTAGATCTTCCTGAGCTAGACTCAGTTTTAGTTCTAGTAGCAACAATTCTATTAAGGCTGTGATGGAAATGGAATTGCAATGAACTGGTATACATTTTCCTTAAAAATTATGAAGTGAAAAATGTTTTATTTTAGCTTCTCTTGAGGATTTCCTGGATATTAAAAATCATCTTAATGTAGTCACTGGCTGGCATTAACATAGTACTCTAACTGCCTTTTTAAGGGAAAGTAGAGGACTGAATTTTCCTGGCAGCCTTTCACAAGATGCTGTTCACATTGTAAATGTGCCTTGTTATCTAGCAGTATCAAGACATCACTGGATAAAAAGGTATTTTAACTTCATGCTTTGAAAGTCTCATTCTGGCCTTTCTTGGACTGAAAACAATCCATTGTCTTCAACACAAACAAGAGGGATTTACACCAATCAAAGCAAGAGGAAAATCCATTTTTTCCTGCTATACTGCCCTCCATTACCATGTTTTAAATTCTTGGTTTTCAAATACAGTTTCAGGTTCTCTTTATTTGTCCATTTTCATACTGTCTTCCCAGCTCCCTTAAGCTCCTTCAGTGGTAGCAATAGTGTGTATATGGCAGTCACGTACACCTTATCTACTGCATTGTACAGCTCCACAAGAAGGTCTAGGTGATGAGACTGTAAAATGGGGCAGATTTTCAGAAAAAGACCCACCCTAGTATCCACACAGCAAACCACGGTGGAACTAAAAACTGAACATTTTGAAACATCTGACTAGAGTTACTGCAGGTATCTCTCCAAGTCAAAATGGTCTAAATGAACTAGATGATCTTTAATGTCTCTCCCAAACCAAACCATTCCATGATTCTGTGAGGATGTCCTAACAGATCCTAAACTCCTTCTAGAAATGTAGGACCTTTTCAGTCATCTATAGGGCTACCAAATGAAAACCCCCCTGGGGCTGCCACAGACCTCAGGATGCTTAATGCAAGGATCCATTTTGGAAACAAAGAAAACTCAAAATGTATCTCTCAGTTGACAGTGACTGATTTGTGGGTTTTTTGTGATAGTGAATGGGACCTGATTCTATGTAGAGGGGAAGGGAGGAATTTGAGGGAAAATATTTTACAGGCTCAAAATTCTCATTTCTGCTGCAATTTTGAGAAAGTGTTGTATTTTTTTTTTTTTTTGCAATCATTATCTCAGCAGTTTCTGTTAACACTACATTCTTCTTGTGAAATCTCAGAAATGGCTTTAACTTGCATTTTCTGGAAAGAAGTATAGCTGTTCCTTAATTTGCTTCACCACCACCAACCAGCGAGACAATAGTTAATTACAGAAAGGAGACAGTAAGAGCTCAAGCTGCACAGAGCAGCCACTGCAGCATGGAGCGCCCATCCAGCCTTAATGAGCAATAGAAATGCAGGACTAGCAGTACCTGGAGCTGGCAGCTCATAAAACCCGCACACAGCCCTGGAAGTCATGCAGGGAAATGAAGTGTGGAATAAACCACATCATGCAGTGCCTAGAATGTCACCTCACACAGCTCAAAATCTTGAGTAAAATCTGTTTCTCTCCGATAACATTGTGGATATGATTAGCTAACAGCTTTAGAAAGGGAAAGCAGACACTTGTTTCTTTTCTCTCTGCTAATCATCTAAAAAAGAAAATAAGGCGTTGATCAGTGCCAACTCTCTTATCTACCTCCATTCAAGTGACAGCACAATGGGCTTCATCGAGGTTGTTCAAAAAAGCTCTCAAGAGTGCATTCAAAGCTGAACTGATTATGTGCTAAATATTTTGGGGCAGATCCTCGGTTCAGGTAAGGAAGCAAGGTCCCAGGGACTTCACAGATGTGGCTTTGGTGTATTCCAGCTAAGAAAGTTTTCATTCCCAGTGTGGCAGGCTAGCAGGCAAAACTGACACCAGCGTGGGATTCCCTCACTTAACACGTCAACACAGAGATCTCCAGTGGAGGTTTTTCTTCCTTTACTGACCACGTTTTTATACAGCAGAAATGAAGCAGGCACAAGTCTCCAAGGATCCTGTTCACCTGATTGCTTTTGGATTTGACCTCCACTGCCTGTGCAGGCTGCCAAGGGGCACACCACGACAGCAGGGGTTTGGTTGAGGTCAACATTGCACTTCTGACGTGACTATCCCAGTGTTCTCCTTTACCTCATTTTGGTTCACATCACAGGCCTGCACTGGAGCACACAAACTGGACCCTTTTCAGATGAAATAAAGCTGGAAAGGCCCAATGTGGACCTGACACACTCCATCCCCACATTTAAATCCCCACCTCCAAGGTAAGTATGGCATGAAAGTCAGGTTTCAGACTACAGCTCTACACCAGTCAGTCCGTGCTAAATGCCAGCGGAGACAACAGCCTTCTGGTGGCTTCTACAGATGTAGCTACCTGCATTTAATCAAATTAATTCCACCCCAAGCTGTTTTGTATAAGTAACATAGCAACAACACAGAATTTGAGTGCTGAAGGAGTGGGAACACTGTTGTTGGATCATTTTCGGGGAACAGTTTGTGTTCATTTTCTGGCAGGGAGAAGCCCAAACACCAGTTACTGTTGGGACGCTCTGTCTTGAAGGAATCTGTAGAGGCACTGAAAACCAGGAGCAGAGCAGACTCATATCTTTCAACCTCTTCCCAAGATACATCAGTCCTCCACGACTGGCAGATCGGATGGGTTGACAGTATAAGGACCTCTCCATGCTCTGGCAGTCTGAACCCCAGAAGGGATGAGGTCAGCCTGAACGTCTCTGACAGCAACAAACCAGTGACTAAGTCCTCAAATATACAGGTCATGACCCTGGGCCCACTAGCCTTATCAGGAGCTTTCCCAGTGTGGGATTCATCCGACCAGATGTTGGCATCTGTGCTGCAGATCCTGCGATTGGTGTGCTTGTACCATCAGCAGAGAGAAACCAGTACACGTGAGGCACAACTTACCTCATGCTAAAGCCCATGTCTGGAACAGGTGAGGAGGATAATCCCCAGCAGTTTTTTGTTCTGTTTGTTGGCTATGCAGGGAGACAGCAAGGCCCAGCTCTGACAGAGAGAGAGGAGTGCTTTGTGCACATCTGGAGTCAGGTGGGCTGAATGCAAACCCCTGTGACTGTGACAGGCTTCTGATACACCCCTAACAATAAATATGAGTCATAAATCAATATATCCTCAGCCTGCAGGGATCAGCCTTCAAAGGCCTCTAGGCTGGTGGAGTGATTATTTTTGCACACACACATTACAGTGACTCCTTCTAAAAGTCACCATTCCCACCAGTGACCGTGTCACAACGCAGGGACACTGTCCTGCTTCACACAAGTGACACAGACCCAAAGTTCTGCCCTCAGCTAAGACAGCAAACACCTGTCAGCGTTGCTGGACTAGGACACTGTGTATGCATGCTACACCACATCTGTCAATGCAACAGAGACACAGGATATATACAGAGCCAATGCTCAGTTCAGGCTGAGGAGAAAGCAGATAAAGAGCCTTCCATTTAACTACCCCGAACTTGAGATACGTGGCAATTGTGCTCCCAAATTTGAATTCTCAAGAACCCAAGCAAGATTTGTTATTCTACCTTAAAAATAAGAACACACTGCAACAGAAATGTACGTCCTTTATTAACAACTTTTCAAAATAAATCTGAAGAAAAAAAGTCTTTGGTGACACTATCTATAAAAACAACCTATCTTAGATGGTAAACCTATGATGTTATACAGGTTAATGAAGTAAACCAAATTATATGGCTTTTAAATTTCTCATTCTCTCTTTTTCTCTCACTCACACATTTGCTTTAGGTTTAATTGCACCATGTTGTCAATAGTCAAACAAAGAGGGAGAAACACTTTAAAAAAGATGTGGTAGCACTATGAAAACATTGGTAATGCATTAGAAAATCTTCTCAAAAATGTACATTTTATACAAAATAAGATTGTATTTTTGTTTGCTTTTTTGCTTTACATTTGCCGACCTAAGAATTCCCATTTCAGATTTCCATTCTCATAATCCAAACACTATACATATTTTCTCTCAAAATAAATATACAGAATTATGTACAAGGTCGCAAGGCCCATTGGATCATCATTAACCCACTGTGAAATAATCACTAAAAACATTGTGAAAGAGTGGGTGGGAGCATCTCAAAGCATCTGATGAGTCCCACCCCCACG
>VZTI01004836.1:99161-282234 GCA_013397865.1 Struthidea cinerea
CCCCCCCAGTTTAACCCCTGCCTAATTTAACTCCCTCTAATTTAACTCCAACTTAAAAAATGTGTATGAAGACAGTTAAAATAGTGGTATAAAGGCCAGCTTGACTTAGTTTTAAACAAGGGTGAGATGTACAAAATTTTGGAAGATGCAATTTTATTTCCAGCAGACACCAGCTAAGACCCTGCGTGGGGCAGGTCCCTTCTTGGAAGACCACAGGTCCATCCCGTGAAATCCCACTAACGCCCAGGGAAATGGCTCTGTCAGGCTGATGCCCTTGAAGGCCACATTTCCAGAACAGACATCAGAGCCCGCCCGGGAATAAAAAAAAAAAAGAAAAAAAAAGAGAAGACAACCAATCCACCCTTTGCTGTAAGAGGATGTTTAAGTGGAGGAATTAACAAATTGTTGTCAATCAATAAGAGATGTTATGGCAAAAACTGAGTATTCCTTTTGTTTCAGTAGGGGGGAGTGCGAAAGAGGAGGACACAACATTTTGCACTGGGCATGTAAAGATTTTTAAAAAATCTGAGTCTACACCTAGCTCTTTCTTTCATTGCTTAAAATGATGACTTCCATTCTCCAAAGGACATCTTTTGGTAAATGAGCTATTTTAAAAGGCGCTCATTGGTGAAAGATTAATTTCTTTGCCAGAACTGGCTCTAAAAGAAAAACTGCAACCTGAAATTGATCAAATCCACGATGTTTTCCAATGGAAAAGATCAAAGCGCTCAATAGCCATGCATTAGCACACCAGTGTGTTCACTACGAAATTATTACAAAGCTTAAACATTCACATCTAGAAAAAGGTATGGTAATAATTAGAGAGTCTCACAAAATAGAAAGAGGGCAAATAAAATCTTGTGCAGGCCCAAGGGACTGCAAGGAGTGCCAGGCACTTTCTATCTTGGATGTTTGCCCCTATTTTTGTGTTGCGTTTTTCCCATGAAACCTTCCTCCAGCAATAGATCTCATTCAAATTACAACTGGGAAGGGTTTCTTTCTTTTTTTTTTTTTTTTTCCCTTTAATAAATTCACTTAAAAATTCATCAGTTCTCCCAAACTCTAATCCCTACTTCTATTCTGTTTTAATGGCATGGATCTATTCACATTCATCCACCCATCTCACCCCTGATTAAATTAAGGTCAGTAACCTTTACAAAAGGCCACATGCGTAACACTCAGTCAAGTCATCAGGCATTCAAGTACCTGTAAAGTAAAGGCTAACATAGCCTGCTGTTAATGAAAAATAATAATAAAAAAAACCTACAAAAGGAGCAACAAGGAATGAACCTTGTTTCAGCACCATCTGAATTGGGAGAGGAGGAAAAAAAGAATAAAGAACCATTAACTTGCACCTAGGACATGACAAAAGAGTGATTTCATTCACTAAGGAAACAACACAGCTCTGTCCAACACAGGTAGACATGGGAGGCTTTGCTTGCTGTCCTTAGAGCACTGGTCAGTCAGTGATGGCCACAGTGAGCGTAGCACACCGAGTGTCTGAGCTGGTTCTGTGGCCAGCTCTTCCCCTGGGCCCCGGGGCTGTGGACACAGAGACCGACGGCCGCTCTCGAGACTGGCCGTGAAGGACATTCTTTCCCAGCAAGACGACTGCGCCTGGGTAACACACAGCAAAGAGAAATGCTCCTACCTATCCACATCCCTTCTGGAGCTAAGCCTTCCATTGTTACTTGTTTAATTAGCAATCAGTAAACACAAGGGGCCTCAAATCACACTGAGAGTGAGCTTTAGCACAGTCTCTTTCAGCCACCCCAAAAAGTGACGATAACAGAATGTCAAACAGCTTAAAAGCTTGGCTTGACTCACTGCACTCCAAAAATTTTTAGTTACTCCCTTTTTAACTAAAACTCCAACCCACGTGCCCCCAAATGGCATTTACTAAAACTCAAGCAGAATTGTAATTCTTGTTTCAGTACGGGCCCTTCTTGCTGGCTACAGACCAGTGACTGCTTCCCAGAGGTGCAGATGCTCTTGTGGACATGGGTGCTCACCCACCTGCACATGGCACATGAGCAAAACATGAGCCCTGCAAACCTCATCCAGTGTTTGGCACATTCTCCAAAAAGCGAGTCTAAGGAGAAGGTCTATTCCAGTCCTTGAATGAGCTACCTGATCTCCAAGAGGAAAACTGTCATGGGAGCCACTGAGCTATTCACTCTGGAAAATCGAATCACTGGATTTCACCTTCCCATGCAGATCAGCAAACACAGACCTGAGAGCACAGGGAAGTGATGTTCAGATTCTTACAATATGTGGGGAGTGAATTAGCAGTTCACCCTACATAGACTGAAATATATCCTGCTCCCCTTCCCTCCCTGACCCTGCCAACCTACTGCTGCCTCTTCATATTTCTCTCCACACGATGATTTAACTCTCTAAAACGGTATTAGAAAAATCCAATAAATCCCTGGACAGTTTTCCATGACTTTAGAGAGTTGAATGGGCTTACAGAAGCATCTGGTGGCCACCACCATGGCGGAAGGTGTCAGGTGAGACTGCATGGCCAGGGACTGGGAGAGCAACAGGAACGGAAGGAAAAGTGGCACCTCTTCCTTTCAGCAGTGTAAGTCACTAGCTGCAGTCTCACATGTTTTGGCAGATTCGTTCAAAGATTTGGTTCAGATTTACAAGGGCATGTAGTGATAGGACAAGGGGTAATGGTTTTAAACTGAAAGAGGATGGATTTAGATCAGGTATCACGAAGAAATTCTTTACTGTGAAGATGGTGAGGCACTGGAACAGGTTGCCCAGAACACGCTGCAGGTGTCCAAGGCCAGGAGGGATGGGGCTCTGGGAAACCTGGTCTAGTGGAAGATGTCCCTGCCCATGGCAGGGGGGTTGGAACTAGATGATTTTCAAGATCCCTTCCAACCCAAACCACTCTATGACTCTCAAACAAAATGTCAGGAACCTGATGGTCCTGCCCTAACTCAATGTGCTCTGTTCAAATACTGCGATACATATGCAAAGCAAAGCACTCTCTGCAAATCTTTACATGTCAGGCTGCATACAACATTTAGTTACACAAACTTTTCACTTTTACAGCAACTTTCAGTTTAGGGATAATGATCTTACCAGCAAGAGAAATTATTTAGGCTTCACAGCATTCTCTCTACAACCAGTAACTATTACTTTTACGAAGGAGAAAACTGAGGCATGCCCTGGTTATGGGAGTTGCTTAAAGCTGCAATATTAAATTGGTGCCTGAGCCTGAATGAAACAGGTGATAATTCTGGTCCAATTACTCTTCATCCCTACCAGATGGGACCGGTAGTGACTGACGAGTCACTACTCTTCATTCCTGCTACCAGACTGCCTGCTTACAAAGAAATGAGGTATAGAAAGGCTTGCTGGTCTTCTGGGCATCAGCACTAAACCCTCTTGCTGTGACTTAAACGGAGCTCCTTTTGGGGTGGCAATAATTAAAGAGCACCCCAAATGCAACTCATCAAAATGTGAGAGTTCAAAACATTTTTAAAGTGCTTATTTTCTTAGCAAATTGGAATGGCATCTTCCTGACCCAAATCACTGCTTCTGTTTTTGTTCTTCAATGTAAAGAAACACATAAAAAACCAAAGGACTACAAAGAAATAAACAACTGGAATATTTCAATTTAAAAACACTTGTATTTGAAATGCTAAAACCATTCTGGAGCATGAGCAGCACTTGTATTTCAGAAGCAGGTTTTTGTGTGTTACCCTGCCCCAAGCATGCCTGGGAACACCACTGCTGCCGGGACCCCGTGTCTGACCCTACACTTTACTTCAGGTGTCAGACCTCCATGAGGGAATTTCTCTATATATTTGCACTTCCCAAAAAAAAAAAAAAAAAGGTAAAAAGAGAAACCCATGCTTTGATTTCAAATAAGCCAGTTTGTTACAGGCCAAATTCCTGCACTGCAAGCACCAACATGCTTTCTTGCTTTCCGTCAACACCCCTTTTACCCTCAGAACAAAGCTACATCTGGATGTTTAGCTGCCAAGTGGCACTGCTGCCTGCAGCAGGGACTTGCACAGGCTCTGGGTGTCCCATAGGACCACGACGTCGGCCATGCCGACTGCCCCAGGGTGCTCTGCCATCCATGGGCAGGGACAGTCAGGATGTGCCTCTCCAAGTACAACACACACTTGGCCCCACAGCCGTGCTGTGCATGCTTGTCCTTGTGCTCAATGTCACTGGTTTGCTCCTCCACAGTAATGCTCCTCTCTCCCTTCAAGGCAAGGCTGATTGCCTTTAAAACAGGGGTCCCCAACCAGAAAAATCTACCCTCTCATCTGGCTCCTTGGCAGTTCTCCAGTTTTCCAGCTGTCCAAAGGAGTTGTGCTCCTTAGTGGCCCCATAGTGGCTACTATTGGCTTGGGGAAAACAGGAAAAAAAAGTCGGTAGTAAATGAGAAACATTAATACTTCAGTTCTGTCCTGCTTGTGCTCAGTTTGTTTCTGAACCTGCTGCATTTTCTCCCAGTGAGATTCCAGCTTTTAGCTGTGCAGGGAAAAAGGAATGAAAATTGCATTGACAATCAAATGCATAAAGGGAAGAAATGGCAGCTCTGAAATATTCACAACCAACACAATTTTGATTAAAGAAAGAACTCTGTTTTTAATAGGGTTTTTTTTTGATCATTAAAAAAGTTTAAACCTGCATAGCAATCATTTCAAAAATAATTATTTAATGTTCCATAATGAAACTGTACACGACCTAGTCTCAGCGACAGCAGCCTGCCGGCGGTTTGGCGCAGCCCGGAGCAGCGGGCCCCGGCACCGGGATGCGGCTGGCAGGGTCGGGCGCTCGCTGTCGGCGGCACAGTCTGGCTCCCACACGGGCAAGGGTGGCTCGGCCCCCTCAGCAGCGTCCTCAGAGTCGTTCAATGTCTCGGTACTTCTTCCTCAGGATGGAGACCTGGTCTTTAAAGAGGACAGGGTCGAGCCTCATCTGCGAGTGGATCAGAGGCATATAGCCAAACCAGCTGGCAAAAGTGTTCATGCAGCTCTGCCGCTGGGCAAAGTGGTCGGGGTCGGCCCAGCGTGAGGCCCGGGACGTCTGTGAGGAGAGGAGAACAGAGATCAGAGTCGGCCTTGGCACACAGGATGGTGGGAATGGCTGGAGCTGGGCCAGGCAGACATCATGGTGCCCACCCGTGCCAGGGCTCGGGAGTGCGTGGCTCTGTGGTGGCTGGAATCTGCTCGGGGGGCTCAAAGAGGGAGAAGGACACCCTGCCCACAGCAGATCCAGTCGTGGTGAGCTGGACAACCCCGACTTCCCCAACAGAGAAGAGGGCAGGTCTACATGGAGACTTGAGTTCAACTACGAGCCAGTCTGTGGAGCACAACATCCACAAGCAGCCCTCTCAAATCTTGCCAGCACTCTACTTCAGTCTATCCCTCACTCTTTTCTTCACACCCTCCAGCTATTTCAGAGATACAACAAGTTCTTAAAAACCACCAGGAAAAAAAAGGCCACTGCTTTCCAGCAGAAGTGCACACCCAAGCCTAGGCCAGCTGCTGCCCGTGGTCTTCAGCTGTAGGAGGAAAACAATTATTCAGGGTCAAACCTGCAATTTTGCAGCTCAGATCTGAAGAAATTTATACACAAGTAATTTCAACCAGCTTGTAACTGAGTAGAAGTCCTTCTGTGCCTGGCATTACTCATGTGTGTAGATGCCCTGCAGTGAAAAGCAGGTGCTTCCAGGAATCCCACTGCCCAAGGCCAGTGCATCAGACAGCACTGTCTCACAGACACAAAAAATGAACTGGAGTCCCACACTACATCATATTAAACTCTGACCCAAGGAAAACACCATGGTCTTCAACTGTATACATGCAAAATATTCTGGCCTGATTTTCCAAAGTTCAGGGCAGCTGTAATCCCTGTGGAAATCCATTGCAACTCAGCAGATCTGGAAAAAAAAAAGGCCCTAGCAGCTTTAAAGCTGCTATTATTCTTTATCTGTATCTTAAGAACATTTATAAACATAATAAAACTATTATTTAAGATAAAGTATGAATGCTGAGAACCTAGGGGTTTTTGTGCCACTTCCCATGCATCTCTCAATAGCACTTAGGTTTCTGCTATACTTTAAAAACAAATACAAATTCATAAAGTCAAAGGATGTAAATTAAAACATGAAGAAACAGATAAAGTCAGAGACTTGCCAAATGACTGTGGTACCAGACTTGATCTTGGTCCAAGGCCTGTCCAGTTTAGCTCAAGTCGTAGGTTATAATGTGCATTGATTACAGCCTCCTGATTATACAGGGCCACTAAAGAGCAAGTAAAAGCTTGTTGCTAGAGGATTATAGGAGACATTTTGGCCATTAACACTGAATTTCCATATGACTATTCATCTCTGTCACAACACTGAGGTTATGTTAATTTTTTATTTGTCTTTCAAGGAATTATGAACATGGTCCATTACATTTCCCAAAGCTGCAGGAACAACTTGTCTTTAGGAGAGAGTTATAGTTCATGGCTGACTCGAGTCACCCGTGCTGTAAGATGAAAAATGAATGCTGAGGCTTTGCCAAACAGCCAAAGCACAGCCCTGTGGAGAGGTGAAGCTGAAACTGGAAGCAATAGGTACTTTCTGGATGGCACGCTCTTGTTCACAGAAGGTCTCCTGGACAGCCAGATGAGTCAGAACTGCTGAATGCTACCAATGCTACCAATACCTCAGGTGCAAGCACAGTGACATACAGATAATGGAGTTTACAAACTGGCATGGCCACTCCCCAGTCAAAGATCCAAGTAATGCTACCATGAGAAAATGTGAGGGGAAAACAGAGGGCCCCTTCTTTCACCTGCCCTGTAGTAATCATGGTACTGCTTGCACTGAGAGCACAGACACTGGCAGCACAGATGGAAGGCTGTTCAGCACTTGCAGGTTTTGCAGGACTTGCTATTGCCCTCATTGTTCTCTCACACAGGGTAGTAGGACAAGTGTCCCCACGTTACCATGTATCCTTGTTACCAGAGGTACTTCTGCAATGACAAAAGGCTTATCTAGCAGCTGGAAGAGGACCTAAAGCAAGCACTTCATGGCTGCTAGTGAGTGATGTGGGACAAAATGTTCTCTGTGGGGGAAAAACACTTGCATATCACAAATTATCTCTGTTGTGACAGTTCAGTGTCAGTGCTTGAATCACACTATATAATTTAAAATAGCACAGGGACAGCCTGGTACATTATATTAATTAATAATAATAAAAAATAGAAAATCTGTCTAGAATTTACTTATGCTTCTAGCATTCCATGCCTAGGTCTTAGGTATAGAATACTTAATTAGAAAATCAGAGTTTAACTGAAATTCAGTCACCACAATCATCAGTTCCAGGAGCTTGGGATCACCATGAATAACACTGTGAGAAAATTATGAAGGGAAGCAGCACCCACAGATGTTTGCCATTTTCCTTTTTATTCATTATAATAAGCATATCTAAAGTCTACTTACAGTCCTGCTAAACTAAAAACTGCAAAAATATTTAACAGAATTGTATCACTCTGTAAGCCTAACCTAGAAGTGAACTTGTTACATTATCAATACATCCCAACTGCTGAAACATGCTGTGATTACATACCTGTCCCATCATGGTCTCCTTATACTGTTTCTTCTGTGTTACTTTGATTGGAGGCAATTTTGTCACGGCTGACACCAAAAAATTCATTAGAATGTCCTCACAATTGGCCAGTTGGTCCACCATATTCTTTAGGCTGGCAGGCAGGTAATGAGTGTACAGGTAGTGATAATATCTGGAAACCAACAGCAGTGTTATTAATACAAGTCACTGGGCTTTCAGGTATCACAAGCTCCAGGAAATTTCTATCTCATTTGAGACACAAGTTTTGTACTCAACTCCCAATATACCAATTCCTTTCTTTGGTCTCACCCTCCAACAAGAAGGGAAAACAAATCAGTTTCTCATCAAGACAGTAAACAGTGCTGAAGGAGAAACAGAACATATACCTTTTTTGCAACCAGGTTGAAAGAAACAGGGTGGGCCTGAGTACCAAGATAATGGACAAGCAGGAAGGAGAGCCCCACAGCGCTCCAATGTTATAGACAACACTGATGAATTCATCCTCCATATTTTCTTTCCAAACTATTCAGTTGGAAAGAACTCTATTAAACTGCCCTACTACTGTTCTTATTGTTGAAATTACTCTGCTTTGGGTCTATACCATCCCCTGTGGACTGTCTTCTTTTTAGGGACGTGGATTAGAGACACCAGAATTTTCTTTTTCTTTAAATGCAGAGAGGACTTTGGTCTGCTGAAGTGCTAACACATGGGTTTTCTCCAACATGCTGCAATATGCTGAGCTGTGACATGCCCATTGTACTACATTTCTAGGGTAGCCAGAAGACTTTGCAGTCTGCAGCTGTCAGCCAACACACACCCAGAGCTGGTCTGGAAGTAACCTCCTTTCTGCTGTGCTACAGGCCATTCAGCCGAGCAGCTTAATGAATTCAGGAACTCTTTGAAGTGTGTAATTCCTGATGTTAAAAAGAGCAGTCCAACTGCCTCAAAACACAAGTAACTTCAAAGAGACCCAACAAGTGCAATAATGATTACCAGATCCCCAGAGCTAAACCAAGAACTTAAATTATTACCCCATAAAAAGTAGACCCACTTACTATCTTTCCATTTTTTTCCCTTTTTTCCCCTCCCCGGAAGAATGTTCTTCACACCCCACCCCCTCCCCCACCCCCTCTTTACTATTTTGTTTCATACAGAAGAAGGATAGCAGATGCTCTGGGTTCTTACTTGTGGTAAATAGCAGCTCCTGTCAATACCATGGAATAGTCATTAGTCCATTTGGAGGTATACCCCCACCTCTCCTTAGTGTTGTCCCAGAAGTGACTGCGTGCAGGGTACCCTACAATCCTCTCTGGAAAGCTCTGCCAAACTGTAAAGGCAAAATCCACCTGTGGACAAAGGTACAGGCCAAATGAATACAAAACTGTCTCAACAAATGTCAACAAAACAAAATACTACCTTGCCACTAATTCGCAATTCAAAATCTTGGAACTGTTGCAAAACATTAATTCTGTGTATTCATCAGTAAATTAAACTGACTGCTTGACATTTTGCCCTATAATTATGCACATTTTAATGGTTCCTGCTAAAGGGAGTCTACAGCATCACAGCATTATATTAACATTTTCAAGCTTGCCCTTTACATATCAAACCTTTTCAAGTTACAGAAAGAATGGGTGTAGGTGCACGTATTTTTACCTCGATGCAACACCAAGGGGTAATAGCCACGTGGAAACTGAAGGTTTTGCACATCTTTGTGCATTGCACCTACCATTTTATCCCTGTTAACACTGGAAAATCAGCAGTCAAAAACTTTAAATGGTAAAGGTGGCTCAGTGAGAATAAAACAGACACTCAGTGAGGAGTCCCTTTGTATTTTCCAGCTGTTTTGAGCTTTCTGAAGACCATGCTGGTCATACTTTTAAGGCTGTCTATATGACCAAAAAGGTTCAACATACAGCTTAATAAAGAGAAGATAAAATTCCCATTTAGTTAAATGGCATAAGGAACCTAAACTTTAAGAAAAAATGCTTTATATTGTAGGAGCCACACGAGCATGTCAAATGCTGCCAATGGCATTTTTTAAATTGTCTTGCTGTAACTATTTTAGTAACTCAAATCTCTGAGAATTGAGACGTGACAGGACATTGCTACCCCATCATCCTACCAAACAAAATCTGGTCTTATTAGGAAAGGGATGATCAGGGTAGTTTGCAAAAGGATAGTCAGCATTATATTTGAAAAGAGTTTGGTACAAATACATATGGAAAAATTTTATCAATGGTTGGCAGTCCCTCCCCTTCAATTTACATATTGGAGCTCAAGATAGACAGAAATTTTGTAAGAGTTATACACAATTCTAATTGTCCTAGTCAAACCCCCAAAAAAGAGGGCTTTGTTTCTGCACATTAGGTTCCCCTCAGGACCAGAGGGACCTAAAACTTTGCTCAAAAATGTTGGAAAAGCCTTCCAAGAATGGAGTCAAAGTTAAGGGTGTAGAGGTTAGATAAAGAATAGCTGCTCTGAGAACAGTCCCATTTTGTGTTGATTACTGTCAGACTTCTCACATTTACAAGTGTTTTTATGAAACAGAAGAGTCGCACATGGACTGAAATACAAAGTCAGGGCCTGGTTATTTTCTTTAAAGTTGTTTCAAGGAATCTGAGGCCAACTAGAAAGACAATGTGCACAAACCAGTTACCGTTGTGATAGTTCTGATCTCATCCAAATCAATACCACATGAAAGAACTGAAGGGATTTTTTCCCTATAAAGGCCCTTCCCATAAAATGTGACATCTGTTTTCTTTAAAGAAGTATGAGAATCTCAAACTTAAATAAATAATAAAGCTGTTGCACTCAGTGCCCTCTCTTGTGCTTTCAACTATCTGCCCTTGCACTATGGAGATGCACTAAAGTACCCACCCTAAGAGAAAACTCCCTTTATTAAAAAAGCCCCTCAGATCTCATCCTATGTAATTTCCAGCAGCACTGCCACTTTCAGCTGATCAGCAGAAAAATTCCACCAAGCTGGCAGTCTCTTAAACCTCTGGATCACGACCCATGCTGGTTTCTAATGCCTTCCCACGCAAACGCTCCTCTGTGCGTGTGGAACAGCTCCTCTCACAGAACAGTTACGCGCCGTTCTGTTGAGAATGGAAAACCTTTACTACGTCGAGATCGGACAGCCTGGAGGATGTGCCTGGTGACTGCTGCTCTCAATGGGATTGTGATTGTCTTTAAACACGTTTCTAAATTGCCTTTTCTGGGCCTTGAAGCCATGCCACAACAACCCTCCATGAGCAGCTAGTTTCAAAGGAAATGTCACATCACATTTGCGTAAGCTGTACCGTGGGGGAAGCGAAGCAATAGGGAGGCCCCCCACCTCTTCATGGAGAGGTGCTGGCACCCTGGCAGAGACAGGCTGGAGCTGCAAGGTGGGTTCTAGCAACAGCTGGCCAGCTGGTTCTGTCTGCAGCACAGGGACCAGGGGGCTCGTAGAGCGAATACCCACCGCACAAACACACAGGATCAGCTGCAAGTTGCTCACAGGAGCAACAAAAAAAACAAGGCAAAGCAATAAAGCCACAAAGAAAAGTGTAGGTTGTCTCACACAACAATAAGTATTTGTGCTTCAAAATGTTTTGGGTAAAACACAGCCAAGCTGAATGAGAAACACTATTTAT
This sequence comes from Struthidea cinerea, assembly GCA_013397865.1. Classification (NCBI taxonomy): domain Eukaryota; kingdom Metazoa; phylum Chordata; class Aves; order Passeriformes; family Corcoracidae; genus Struthidea; species Struthidea cinerea. The sequence goes on from VZTI01004836.1 coordinate 110,398, forward strand.
TTCATATGTGTTCCAGAAGCCTGAATTACTCTGGAGTTTGGAGGATGACCTTTAAAACAAAACAAAGCCCCAAATCCTCATGAAAGCCACAGGCTGGATTGCTGTAAATATGCCCTCAGTGCAATGAAGTCCCTTAGAGGTATTACCATGATCCCCAGGACAGCTGAGATGGGACTCTTCATCCTAAGCAACAACCTGCTTAGGAAGTCCAGCCCAAGGATAAATGCCTTTTATTGCTTTGGGGTTTCTTTGAGCTGTGCAGGGCTTTGCACACAAGTGTTTTGGCAGCAGCCGTATTCTTCCTCATCTAGGAGAAACTACCAAGGTGTAACACTGGTATCAAACAGATTCAATGTCAACTATTTCTTTCATTTGTGAAGTGAAAGAGGGTATCGTGGCTGTTTCTGGAGCAGTCTAACCACAGCACAACATCTGTACAGGGGAGAAGAGCAGTTGCAGTCTCATCCATTTAGAACAAATCCAGTAACATCTTAGGGTATATAGCAGTGACTGAAGACTAATGTTACGCATTTTTTTCATTGACATATAAGTAGTGGCAGCATCAGTGAAAGATCCCCATCACTGACAGAAATGCATTTTTATTAAGGTGAAGTGGGGAGAGGGGAATGACCATGAACATGGGAAAAACAAGGGAAAACAAAAGAAAATCGAGTTTTTCAAGCTATTCCCTGGCCATCATTAATAATGTATTTCCCAAATATTGCACTCTATATAAACTGTCACCAGTTTCCCTTGTGGTTCTCAGGAAGAGGTTCTAGAAATCAATACTCATCCCAGTTGTAAAAATTGGTTTTCTACAGTATTTTTCTTTTCTTAGTGCTATCTTGCTCTTGGCACAAACACTCGAGCACCTAAACTAGCAAAGATCTCCAATTTTATAGGCTGACACAATGGGGAAAGAGCATTCCTCAGCAAAATCCCGCACTAGGGTGGCAATATTGTCTTTTGGAGTGATAGCAGTCCCCCGCTGCTGACAACCCTTCCTTCTCCACCTACACCCTACTGATTATGTGGGGGGGAAAGCTACCCCAATCAGAAAAGTGAGAACAGAATATTAAAGCTGACTGCTCTTGGCTGCCTACACCCGCCTGCAGCTATGTTACTAAAATAATAAAAAACGGAAGAACCATATGCTAATGATGAGCCAATTAACCAGGGCGAAAAGCTCCTCTGATGGCAGGCAGTGGCAGGGTTGCTGAAACAAGTGCAACACATTAAATCTGAGGAGTGTAGCAGGAAATCTTGTAACATTTGCTCACTGGCAAAGCCAAGAGAAGAGCATATCTGCTGTGCTCAGGCTGAGCCCAGGAGCCAAGCAGACTCCCACGATGACAGAGACCCCTTACCTCAGTGGTTGAAAGCACGGTGTCCTCATCCAGGCTTAGCACTGCATCTGTCACTATGTTGTCGTAGGGTAGGAAGCGACTGCTCATAACCTGTGGGTACCCAAGGCATGAAGGGGAGGAAATAAAAATCACTTGAAGGACTCATTTCCAAGGCAAATACTCAATTTTATTCCTCACTCTTATTTCCTCTTGTCTGAGGTACATGGCATATTTCTGTCTGATGGGAAGGACCCTTCAGCTCAAGAGTGAAGGAGTGTCATTTTTGTCACCCCAGCAGTCAGCCTACACCTTCTATCTGAGGAGTAATTTCTGAATAGACCTCCCTCTTTGGAGGAGGCTGCTTTCATTTAGTGACAAACTGCATTGGTCTGTACTGAGAATTAGATGTACCTACAGCTTCTCTGGGGAGGACATTTTCCCTGGTGGCTAGGACTGTCCCTCTGCTCTCCTACAGGGTGTGAGGAACAAAGATAATGAACACTGAGAAGGACTTTGCATCCTTCATAAGGTTACACAGCTGGGAAACCAAGGAGCCCAGGCTGCGTGTGAAGGATGTAATGCTACCGGGATGGTGCGACATTTTCCATCAGAAAAGGAGAATATGCTAAAGAACTCAAATTGAGCTTTAATCTGCATGAAGAATTATATAGGTATTGTAGCATTTTAAAAAGTCACATTTTTAAATGGCCTTCCAGAACCTGAAGGGAGCCTGAAAGAAAGATGGAGAGCGATGTTTTATAAGAGCATGTAGTGACAGGACAAGGGGGAATGGATTCAAACTGACAGAGAGTAGGTTTAGATTAGGTATTAGGAAAAAGTTATTTACTGTGAGAGTGGTGAGGCACTGTAACAGGTTGCCCAGAGAAGCTGTGGATGCCGCATCCCTGGCAGTGTTCAAGGCCAGGCTGCACAGGGCTCTGAGCAACCTGGTCTAGCGGAAGGTTTCTTGGTCCATGGCAGGGGGGTTGACACTAGATAGTCTTTACAGTCCCTTCCAACTCAAACCATTCTATATACATAGAACCTAAATACAGAATAAGCTTTTAAAAGATATGGCAGGACAGTCCTGAGAGTAATAGGAAATAGATGGGAAAGCTGGATTGAAAAGATAACAGCAAGAAACGAAAATCCATATGGTTTCTTTAGCAGAGTAAATAGCACCTTTTGAGAACTGATGAAGAATAACAAGGATGCAACACAGTTTGTTTCCCTCATTTGATAGGAAAAATAGCCAGGTTAGTTACTAGACTTCTTTACCAATTTACTATGCCAAAAAAACACTTCAAAAGTCAAGCCCAGTAAGAGGAATTCACTGTATGGAAACAGGGACATGGAGAAATTTTACACAACCCTCCTAATGGACATGGTCAGTTCTACATCCTCTGCAACCTGTTTGGGAACAAGTGTTTGGAATCTATGCCTTGATTCAGAGAAAGGTCTGTCTCCATAACCAGGATGTTCACAGTGTCTGTCTGGAGAGCATCCCTTCATCACTGTGATGGCCTTGGTCCAGGGAGGCAGGGCTCTGATAAAGAGGCGATCTGGCTGGGGCTGAAGGTTTTGCTTTGTTTACACTAAGATGAAGCAGAGGAAGCAGCCAGCAGGAGACCCATGTTCTCATCCCTGATCTTTTACAGACTGTGCAAAATTGCCAAATAGTACAACAGTTGGGACTTGCCATGTATTTGTTTTATAACTAAAGTACCCTTCTGTAAAATGGGTGTTATAATATTTGATTTCAAGGGAAGAGTGAAGGTTATGAAAAGGCAGACCTCCGTGACCACCTGCATGGAGTACTCGTGCCTGCCAGCAGGCCTCAGCCAAGTTTGGGGGTGAAAAGCTGTTCCTTTGTGCAACCTTTGAACTGTGCTGCTCTGGCTCTGCAAGCTTCGTCTGAACAAACAGCTTTCCACACAAGAAGCCACTTGGCTTATGTTGGGATATTAGAGGGAAGACACTGCCCACTATAAACACACCTTTGTGTACTCAGGAGACTCATTTGTAATCTAAACAGTGCCTGGGGCCAATTTCTACAAACACTGTAGAACTGGTCAGAGATTTTCTCCTCTATCTCACCTCTGCAAGTTTTACAAAAAGAAAATAAAAACACCCAGAACATTCAAAAGGCTCAGAAATCTCTACAACCTTTCTTGGCCCTGCAGCAATCCTGATACTGTTTACATGGCTAGCTAAGGCCAGAGCCTTTAGCTGCTAACCTTGCAGGGCTCTCTTTACCCTTGCTAAGTGACAAGGGGAAAAGACCAAAGACAAAATTACAAATTCAAAATAGAATTGTACAGGCAAAGCAACCAGAAGTTCCCTTTGCCAATGCAGAGCTCTGGAGCCAGCTGACAGAGACTGCAGAGAGGACCAACTTGAATCTGTTTCAGATTCTAGAAGCAAGAAGTCTTGCTTCTCTCAGGCCTGCAGTTGGAAAGGAATTATCTACTTCAGTGTGGGTTTTAAAAAACCCTCTTTTCTCATCTGATGGCATCTATTTTGACTTTGTGAAAGTACAAACAAGACATGTGTGTTGCACAGCAAGAGATGACATGGTGATTTTGTTCCCACACAAGTGTCCCATGTCTCTTGTCCCTTCCTTTTTTTTGATGGCAGCAGTATCTTATGAGGCAGTAAGAGAAGATACTTTTCAAAGGCAAGTTCTCATTTTTAACTCTGTTTTTGAGGCCACAGCTGACACCCAAGTCTGGCATGTGACTTCCCAGACTCAATACATGCAGCTGCATCCCTACTTTCATGCACCTGCAGAGAGATGGAATCCCTGACAATGGGGTCAGCACTACCTACTCTTGGGGTCACATTTCAAAACTGGGTCCCACCTGTGAATCTCAGATTCAAGGCATTAATTGCCATGCTGATGGTTTCTGAGTGCACGGGGCCCATGCATGAAACACAAATCTGCAACTAAGCTGGTACAAAAGGCCAAGGAATAAAAGGGAGCTGTCATTTTGTTGGGAACTACAAAGCTTTCACCAAAACCACTGGAAAAATAAATTCCTGTCCCGTCAGAGAATACAGGCAACCTTTTACCATGCTTCTCTCCACCTACCTTGCTCTCTCCTTCAATGACTATGACAGGCACAGAAGTGGCAGGCCAGCGATGTTTGGCTGGGAGGGGTTTATCACAATTCCATAAAACAATAATCTGAAAGAGATTATTGGACCATGATCAGAAACCTTTGTGTCAATGTTGTCCATACTCTAAGGTCTCAGATCTCCAGACAGACATGTTGAATTCAAGTTGGGAATTTCAAAATCAAAAACAATGATACAAATCTGTATAAAAATAACACTTCCTGCATTAATTTCACTCAATCTGACTACTTACAATATATATCCTCTCAGGCAAATACAGGCTGGACAGGAACTTGGAAGTCTCTATCTCAGCCACTTCATACAGATGCCACTGATTTGCTGTGGCTCTCATTAAAGGCAAAACCCCTTGTGACACTCTACTGCAAGAGGGTGCTCCTACTGAACTCCCCAGTTTTTGTTTTCTTTTCAAGGAGCCAAAATCCTGGCATTGATGAGATTAAGAGTCACAGTGGAAGGAAGGAAGATCATGTAGCAGCTCTTGAGGCATAGACATCCTTTTGCAGTTTGCAGCACACACAATGCTGATCTTTAAAGTGCACTCAATTATTTTACCTGTCTCATGTAACAAAGGGTTTAATTACTATCTCTATTCCACTCCCATTATACTCGGAATTTTTATTTCCCATGCATGTAGGTCACAGACAGTAGAAATCGCAGAGGAAAGAAACATCAGAATTAAAACAGGGGGTTGAAACAGGGCTGAGTCACCAGACTCCTCACTCCTGGCAGAGTGGTTTGTCTCTGCTGTGACTGACAGCCAAACAGCGCTGCTTACCTGTGCACAGTACTGGGACTTGGCTACAGCAACCAGGAGTTTCAGCACAGGCTGAGATTGGGAAACCAGGGGAGTTACTGCGTGGATAACGGCAGTGAATGTGGAAAGAGGCTTCAGACCTGAAGTGAAGAGATACGTGTTCAGTAAAGACAAAATTGCCCCAGTTACTACAGATTAAAGGACTTTGGGGATGGAAAAAACAATCTGCATTTAATGCAAACCTTGCCAGGCTTTTTTAGGTCATCTCCCTTCATCTCAGATACCAGATGCTTCAGAGGAGATCACACTTCCCTTTAACTCCCACTCTGTGCCTTTAACTTCCACTCTGAAATACTGGACTCCAAGACAATGATTTCCTTTTCTTACTCACTATTTCCACAGATGTCCTGTAATCTCTTTCCTTCATCCAGTTTGTCCCACAGTATTGACATCTAGTTTCTTCAGCCAAATGTCTCTCTTGACACAGGCTCTATTTTGCTGCCTGGCTCTGGGTGTTTGATGCTTTTTACAGATTATCTCCACAAATTCCAGAAGCTTGTTCAGTTTCCTCAGTTCCATTACAGCCTCTGTCAGATTTTTGCTCTTTCTGCGCTGATTGCTATCCACATGCATCTTCAATTACCTCCTGAGCTGATAATTCTGCTTGCATCCTTGCCTTCCATTTTAAAATTTTTGTCTTGCTATGATTTCCCTTTCTGCCTGGAACAACACATCCTACTGATGCCTACCCTTCATTACTGCTCTCAACCTCATCTAAATTCATCTGTGTGGGGTCATAGTCACTTTTCATCAAAATTACCACTTCTACTCCCTTTTTTAACACAGTAACTGTCAATTTTTAGCAGGTGAGCAGTACAGATCCACATACGTGGGATGGCACAGGCTGAGCCAAAAGTAGCAGCACTCTGGTAAGAAGGATCCCTTCAGCCTGGAGGCACATTCGCCTGCAGAACTCCTTGTTCAAGCTCTGCTTCAGGAAAAAGCCATGAAGCTAAGCCCTATTCATTCCTTCTAGTGGGATCCATATGAAGACACATAGTATGGAGAATAATTGCACCCCAATAACAAGTGTCACAGGTAAATTACCACTTTTCCAATTTGCCAAGCACAAATAAACAAAGAAAGGAAAAAGCTATTCTTCTTATGTCCCCTCAGGCCATGAATGGGTCAACAGCTCAGGCATTAATTACCAGCAACTGAAAAGTATGAAGGAGCATAGATTTTTTTTTAACAATCTTTGCAAGCAAGAGGCACATGATGCATGTTGATGAGTCAGAGATGTTCCAGTCTACAGTGAGCAGGGAAGATTGAGTCAGGATAAACGAAAGGCATCATTAACTAGAAATGAATGGTAAGTCACTAGGCACATGCTACTCAAAGACAAAACTTCAAAATTCCACTAGAAATTCCAGATGCTACTACATTATAGCAAGGATTCACTCACCAAGATTAGCATAGTAGTAAGGAAAATCTCCCAGATATGAGGAATACTGTGGCAGTACAAATAACCCTCCAGGATGTTTGTTCCATATTAAGCTGTTACGTGATATGTGCTTAAATATTCTGTCCTGAATAATCTGGAAAACAAGAGAAGTAATGATTTTTAAACAGAATGTCACAGTCACTGGTAGGAGCTTCAGGGACTCCAGCTGACTGGAATCATCACCCATTTTGCAAAAAGCTGAGGCACACAAATTACTAGACATTCCTCCTTGATCTCTCTTAAAAGGACTCAGAACCTGCACACTCTGACACCACTTAAGCAGCTCAGGCTTTGTGCCATAAGCTTCAGAGCACCTCATTAGTCTCTCTGGACATGGGGACCATACAATTTATTGCATTTTGTATTTCAAGTCAAATATTTTGTCTATTTGACTATCTTAGCAGTTGTAAGCCCGATTAGTTCATTGTCAGCTTTATTATCCAGAACTCACAGAAGATAATTATTTGAAGATGGCATTAAAAAGCTAGATAATACTTGGAGATATTAAGAGTATTCAAAATCAAAAAGACTTTCAGCAAACCAGGCTGCACTAATTATTAATTTTTGCTTAATTATAAAGGGATATTAGCATTCAGAACTGTCTCAGTTCTGTACCAGTTCCTTGTTGGATGGAACAGAAGATCTTTTCGCAACTACTGTTTGACTCTGTAGAGGACCAAAACCAGAGATGGCTAGATTTTTAAGGTCAGAACAGATTGCTAGGTCATCTACTTTATCACCTAGAATACCGCAAGCAAAGAAAGAAAAAAAGATACCAATCCATACAATTAGTATGTATTTATGAAACTAATTACAGTTGCTTCACATCAGATGCATTGATGATTGCAGGAACAAGAATGCTTCTTACACTGATGGGAAATTCTTTAAACTTCCTGCAAAGGCATAACAAGATTCAGTGGTGGGAATCTCTAACAGGACAAATTCAGCCTCCAAATAAGATGCAACTTTCCAAGTGCAGTACACTCTTGAACTACACGTTCTTACAGATTTCCCTTCCCTCGGAGCATTAGAAGTTGGCAGATCTGGAGATGGGATGCTGCAAAGGGCCAGTGGGTGGTGAAGGACGAATTTTCCCCCAAGCTGGCTAAGCAGGAATGCCTTGCCTTCTTCTGCAGCTCATCTTTTGTGATCTCCCAAGGAGGTTTTCACGTAACTGGCAGTTTATGCAGTGCACAGGGCTTGCATGCCAAGAACATGTTGGTTGTCCTAACCTAATGTCACTGGCCTTAACATAGCTGTATAGGGTGAAACTTCATGTCTCTGAAGCTGGACTGAATTGTAGGAAAACCAAAAAACAAGCAAAAAGACCCACCACAAGCAGAACAAAAGCAGCTGCTGGAGTCTGAACAAGCTAAAATCTCTGTAAGCAGCTGAGTTCAGGGACATTTGGTCAATACATGAATGTGTTGCCACAAGCAGTGGTTTTCCTGGAATTTATGATTGCCATAACAAGAAAAGATTAAAACACCAGTTACATTGTGCTAGACAATCCACTGCTGGTGGCAATACATGAACTGCTAAACTGGGGCAGATGTTAAATGCACGCCTGTCTGAATTTTGCCTACAGCCAATTACCATAGCTAATATGCAGTAATTCACTCACATGAATAAGTTAATTTAACTTTTTTTTGGAATAACAGACTTAGGACTGTAATGCCGTCACTAACAAGAATGTAGCTGAATATTTCTAGTTGAAAAGTTAGGTGTATGAGTTGTCAGATCTCCCACGTGGCAGTGGGGACAGGAAAAAACACAGACAATGACTGCTGTTTACCCAACTGCAAGTTATGCCACTAAACAAAAGAGAAAACCTGGAAGGTATTTATTTTTGAGTGTTTACCACAAAGCATAAATACTACAGCCCCTCCCTCTTGCTTTCTCAGAACTGGGGCACAATCGGATAAGGAGAAGTCAGTAAATGTACGTGGCCAGGAGGTTTTCACAGATGGTGGAGTTTTCCGGGGCGCTGGTAGCCAACAAGGCTGCAGGGGAAACACACGGCTGTGTTCAACGTGCCTCTGCACGCCCGGAGCCAGCGCAGCTCCAGCACGGGGCAGGGCCCCACTGCCACTGCAGCACAGGCTGCCTTCGGAGCAGTCAGCCACACAAACCTCACCGGCCTGGTTCTGCATCCTCCTGGGGAGCTGGGGAGCTGGTTCATCACAGTTAAAAAATGGATCACTAATTTATACCTCCCCTGGGTCTACACAAGAAACCTAGCTGTCTGTCAGGATAGAGGGGAGAAAATAAAACTTGGCAGAAAAAGAACTAAGAAGTGTAAAAAGATAACATGGAGGACACCAAGGAATTAAAATGCAGAGTGTACAGTGTTGCACATATTGCAGAGACAGAATCTACATGGTCTCTCCAATGACGAGGTATGACAGGAAGTTTAATAAGAGAAGAAGGGGGTTAGGATCTCTGGCAAGATCTCCTTTTTCTTTTTGGAATGCATTAACAGTCCAATATTTTTGTCTCCCTCATCTTCGCACTTCAAAAAGTTCACATATTGCCTTAATCATTGCTGCTTTTCAACAGGCCCTAGCCAAGCATCTGACATTTCTTGTCTGTACTTTGTGCTGTCCCTCTCCCCTCCTCTTCCTGAGTGGAGGACTGAGCACACTGTGCAGGGATGTTTTGGGTTTGCTTCCAGAGAAGACCAAGCTGAAGAAGTGCAGTTACCCTGGAGCCTGCATCCGATGGTGCCTGCAGCAGCCCACTGCTGCACTGCCTGTGCTCCCGCTCACCAGGCTGCAGCAGACACTCGTGAGCACCACTGCCTAACCCACACCTTGTCCAAGGCACTGGGCAGTTCCTCTGTGCCTGCCACAGGGTTGCTGGCCAAATGATTCAAACATCTTATTTGGGACTATGAGCTGTTTGGCTTAGGCCACTGTGCTGGGGTAGAGTTAATTTTCTTCACAGTGGCTGCTATGGGGCTGCGTTTTGGATTTGTGCTGAACACAGGTTTGATACTGCAGAAACGTTTTTGTTATCACTGAGCAGGGCTTGCACAGAGCCAAGGCCTTTTCTGCTTTTCATACAACCAGTGGCAAGGAAATTGAGGGTGTCTGGGAGGCTGGGAGGAGACACAGCCAGGACAGGTGACCCAAACCTACCTAAGGGAAATTCCAGACCGTATGACATCGTGCTCAGGATATAAAGTGGGGGTAAGAAGGAGGAAGAGGGAGGCATTTGGAGTGATGGTGTTTGTTTTCTCAAGTCACCATTACATGTGATGGGGCCCTGCTCTCCTGGAAATGGCCGAACACCTGGCTGCCCCCAGAAAGCAGTGACTTAATTCCTTGTTTTGCTTCACTTTTGTACACAGCTTTTGCTTTCCCTATTTAATTGTCTTTATCTCAACCCATGAGTTTTCTGGCTTTTACACTTCCAGTTCTCTCCCTGACCTCGCTGGTGGGAGAGTGAACGAGCAGCTGCCTGGGGCTTGGCTGCTGGCTGGGGTTAAACCACAACAGCCACCAAATGCTGTGAGATGATCAAGGAACTTAAAATGTGATTTAAGGTTTCCAGAGGTGTGCAGGATAAAGGCTGTGATGTCCTTGCAGACATCTGATTTGGTGAAGACTTCTTCCGTGCTGATATCCTCAGACAGGGACATACACTGGCTCTGCAGTTAGTAGGCAAGTTATTGTTCTGATGGTATCTAGAATCATCAGAGCACTCTGACACAACAGTATTACAACAGAGATGGATCACATCCACCAAAAAAAAAAAAAAAAAAAGTCCTGCTAGGAATTTTCTTCCAGGCATTAGATTTTAAGAAGAGGATATACTGCTTGCAGGTTTCAGATAAAAGTTGCTCTCAGCTGTTTTACTCTTTTCCTAAGGAAAGTTAACTCGGGACTTTACTTGGGCAAGTTGAAATGTGAAATGAGTATCTGTTCATAAGAATAGAATCCCTCTTAGCTGTCTCAAAAGACTGAGAGTCCTGAAATAAAAAACAATTTAAAAAAAATCACAAACCAAAATCAGTCTCCCAAACAAATGATAAAACGCATAACATAACTTCAACACCAGGCATACATTAATTGATTTCATTAAACTAAATCTTCCAGGAAGACTTTTGTCTTCACTTTGTTTCTTCTGCTCTGAGCAGAAACTACAGCTTGCTGGTTACCCAAACATGTGTGAGCGCTGGAGTTTGATGTGATGGACACCAAGGCTGTGGGAGCTGCAGGTTATGTCCCCTGGAGTCCAGCCCCAGCACAGGCAGGAGAGGGGCAGTGGGGAGAGCCGTGTGCTCCTGTCCTTTTAGCAATCCCTACCAGCAACAGGGCACATGCTGGGAAGTGGCAGATGATGCGTGAGCCGCCTGATGGTCCCTGGGAGCACTTCTGTAAGGGTTAATTAAATTGTGAGCAATGGCACATGGTCTTCCACCTTTGTGATCTGATCCTGGTGTGGGCTGTGGTAATTATCACTACTTCATCACTGCTTACGAGGAGTTTGATGATGAAGAGTAGCTGCCAACGGGCAGCACAGATGAAGATACGCTCTTCCGAGGGCAATGGGAGCATTGTGAGGACAGCTATGCCAGGGGCTCTGCAAATGTTCCCTGTCTGGTGTTCTTCACTGGCATGGAAAAACCAAAGGGACTGACTTGCAGCAGCTGGAAGTGGATCAGCCATGGGCACTCATTTGCAGTTTTCAGGGGGAAGCAGGCACAGCAGGAAATGTGGAGCCTTAACAAGTGTGCATTACAACTGTGCACAAAGACGGGTGCAATTGCAGAAGCATTGGCATAAGACAAATGCATTTGCACCTACAAAGTGAGCCCCTTTCAGTGGTACAAATGTGTCAAAAATTTATGTGAAAAATTGCAAAACAGTTAGAAAAGAAACCTGCTTTTGAAATTGCAGCCTGGGTCCTACTTCTGAAGAGCCTTTCATCTTTCCTGTGTCTCTGAATTCAGAAAGGATTCTATCCACATTTGAGATCATCTGTCTCCCCTTTTAATAGCAGTCTAATTATGATTGTCTATTAATAATTTATAAGAATGATCAGGCCTTTCCCTTCTCCTGTGTGTGAAGACACAGCATTTACAAGCCCCCCCCCCCTTTTCCTTGAGCCAGATCAACAGCCCCATCACAAGGCATCAAAATGTTAAGGAATGGTCAAGGAGGATCTCTACAGCAGTATTTTTTCCAAAATGAATTCCAGAAGGGTTTCTTAAGAAATACATTTACTACCAATGACAAGGATAGTGATTCATAAGCCATAAAGCCTTACAAAGTCAAGATCACACATGACAACTTTTCCATGCGTTGGGTAGCTCCCATTTTTCACCGTGTCAGTTTTCTAATGTGGATTCTGATAATGAAGAAAGTATTTCCTTAGGGGAGAAAACTCATCAAGATGCTGAGCTTTTTTCCCAGTGACCAATTGCACGTCATGAAAACCAAGGTCTGATGCCAGCTGAGGAGAGGAGTAGCTGGACAGGTATGGAAATCTTGCTGCTCGGCAAGGTCCCAGACAATTTTTACTCACCTCTAGTGTAGTCAATACAATCTTCTCAACTGAAGAAAAATAAGCCTCCCACAAGAACTGTGTCTGCTGTCTAAGTGCTAGGATTTTATCCTGATGGATAGACCTGATTGTAGAAGGAATCTGTAATACAAGATGTAATACAATCAGAAGCTTTAGAAACAACACAATCTCAAATTAATATGCTGCTGACAAGCCCTCTCCTCTATTAGCAGGTTATACAGCTTCAGCACTCCTGTCCAATGGAGATGTGTGTCAACAGTTAAAGCCTTGACGTAAAACAAATAAGACACAACCCTTTATAACCTCTGGTATTGAATATATTAATTTTTTTTAATCTGCTTTCTTTTAGTTTTTGATTGTTTTATGGTAACGAAGCCTTGTGGTGTGGCATAGTAAGGAGCTCCTCCATGCATGCCTCATGCTTTTCATCCCACAAAACTCTTTCTGGACTAGTATTTTAACAACCTAGTACCTGCAGGTCTTAAGAGTTCAACAATAATCCCCATGCTCCAAGTATATTAACGGGATCTGGAACTGCATTTACCACAGCATGGCAACACTAAGTGCCCCAAGGAAAACGTAGCAACACCTTAAGTAAGACTCCCCTTTTTTGGAGCCTGTGGATTAAATTGCATTTTACTAATTACCTTAGGCAGAAAGAATAACATCTTCCACAACATCTGTTATTCACAAGGGAAAACAGTACTTATTTTTGCCCTCTTTCCATTAAATCTACACATTAATTGTTGTACAAGTTGCCTTACAAATAAACCCCAAATTGTCCTGCTGCAAGACTTTTCCATTAAAAAATGACACTGCTCTCTAGATCAGAAGGGGAGGGCTTTATGTCTACATCTTTTGCCATCCCTGTGTAATTCTTGAAACTAAGGTGTGTATGTGCCATTCTTTAACTTAGGACATTGACCAAGGCCTCCAGTACAACTTGGACAATTGAGAAGTGACATTATCAAGGGAATTTAACTGAAATTTGCTTTGGTGACAAGGACTAGTCACAGCACCAGAATGGCTTTTAGGATATGTTGCTGCTTTGTGCTTACCTTTTTCTAGAAATTAGTAGTTGTGTTGTTGCACCTACATTTTTGTGATTTCTAACTGGAATCACAGAATTGTTTAAGTTGGAAAAGACATCTAAGTTCATCAAGTCCAACCACTGAATTAGGCCAACTTGTTCTAAGGCACTCGTTTCTCATAAATCTTTTACCTGAGTCATTAGTTTTAAAAGCAAATACCTGGGCTGTGTATTTGGTCCTTGTGCATTCCAGCTTATTCTGGAGTTTGCCTGCATACCACCACATCCAACCCTTTCCTGACCAAAACACACTCTGCTTATTCCTAAAATACTCCAAGAAGTGGCAGCAATCATGATTCGATTTCAAATATTCCCAAATCAAATTATTTCCTGTGAAATCTCTTTCCTGAAGAAAAACTGTGACTTTAAGAATTTACATGTAAAAAATGTTCACAATAATCAGCAGATTCTTTACTTGCAGAGTTTGCAACCAGGTCTTTGTCCATGGCTCCACTGGCTGCAGTGTCAGATGGGCCAGTCTTTGCTCTCTCAGCCCTTCAACTCTTAGATCATCATCTTAGAGACACTGCTAATATAATACAGACTTTGGGCTTACGAGAGAGTTAGCACTGCAGCAAGGTTGAGCAGAACAAAATGGTCAGATTGTCCAAGATGCTACTTTATGTTCCTTCCCTATAGGCCCTTTAAGTAAAACATAGGTCTTTAGGTAAAATATTCCCTGCAGAAGTAGTATGAAAGACAGAACCTGAAAACATGTATTAGCACGTGTCTTTCTAAGTGATCACATTACTATTCATGATGTGTTCCAATAAGTGGAAGGATAATAAACATTACCTGTACTGGCTGCACAGATGTGTATTAATCACACCCAGAAACACTATCAGTAGCAAAGACAAGATTCAAGTCACTTTGCAGTGGCAATACAGCATTTTCTCAATAAACATTTCACTGCAGTATGTGCAAACTTGTGTGGTGTGTGTGTGTACATGTGTGTAAGCAACCAATAAAATCAATACTCAATCCTCACTACACCTTTTGAAAGGGAAGGCTGCTCTGACTATGAAGGTTACTGCAAGAAGTTATGATTTTACACACCATACCATGCTTGTGAGTGACAGCAAACACAGTGTCAAGGTTAAAAAAAGCCTTGATGGGGGCTTTGTTACAACAGCTGGAAAGAAAAATCAGAGCTCCCATTTTAAATGCATTTGCCTATTCTATTAATCTACTTGTCCAGAAAGACAGGTGGGGAAAATGATGTATTAATACTAATCTGGCATGATTACGTTGGAATTATTAGAACTTTAATAAAAGGTCATCTCAGCAATGAGTAGGGGGGAGGGAGAAACCACCCTGCACAAATAAATGCAGAAAGGCTGGATTAAGCTCTCCCGGCGCTATGATGAGGAGAATATGCAAATAAAAACATCCAAGCTGCTCTCAAACAGGAAATTAAAAACTGTAACATAACAAAAACATTTCCCAGAGCAGACATTCAGGCCCTCTGCCAGCTCTTTAAAAACACTGTTAATAACAGTGCAGTAGCTGTTCAATATGGAAGCAGCTGTGTGAAGTGAACGAATGGCACGTTACCGGAAAACTTGAAGATCAGCAAATTATTATTATTTAAAGAGAGACATAATTTTGCTCAGAAAAAATGTGTTGTCCACAAAAGCAAAAATCAAATGGCCCTTTTATATTTGCAGCTTGTATCACACTAAGTAGAATAGGCAGCACATTGCAAGGCTTGCCAGGCCAGCTCTTCACAAATATTTACTTCTTCAGACGAATTAACAGACATGTAAAGACATTGCAAAGATACTTTGTTTTGGGGTGGCACCACACCTGTACCTTAGAGGGCTTCTCTCTGTGGATGACACTAAATTCAAGGATAAAAAAAAAATCCCTCTTAGTGACTACTTTGTGTTTATTCCAGATCTTGTGGATCTCAGCTTCATGCTAGGCAATGGCACTTTGGGGAAACCAATTTTTCAAGAACTTCTCCTAACATCAACTTCTCTGCAGAATTTACAGAATATATTTAGATTGCAAAACCCACTAAGGTAGCTGAAAAAACCCAAAACAACTATAGTGTATTTAAAACCAAAGTAGATGCTGAAAGTAGCAGGGAATTTGTAACTTCTCAGCCCACTTTTGTTCCATGATCTCAAGATTAAAAATAAGTGACATGAACACTGCTTCAGAAAGCAATGCTACACAGTCCACACATCAGAAAAGGGACAGATTCTGCTTCCCACCAAATTGTTAGATGTTAACTCCTGCCTGTGAAAATACCTGCTTTCCTGAGGATACTCCTGAGGATAAACTATTTTTTAAGGACTGCAGCAGAATCCACCCTCAAATGTTTTTCCTTTCATCACAGTACCTGGACAAGTCAACCTCAGATTGGCATCCAAGTGCTCCATACCAGAAGAGATTTCATGCTCTTTGCAAAAATAAAAGTCTCCTGCACTTAAGAATGTGGCCTGATGGCTACAATGACCTTCAGATCAAATAATGAATGATGTCATATTAAATGAGTTCACAGCCAGCCTGACACAGACAATCCCTTCATGATAAAAATTCTTTTACAGCCCTGACCTTTTGGATTCATCTTCCCTGTCCATTTAGATGGTGGCAGAAATAATCAACACATCTGCTGAAGGCCGCGGTCTCTTTCTTACCTGTAATAACAATCTCTCATCGCCTATGATGGCAGCTTGGTTCCAATCAATCACTTCCGAGAACGGCAACTCCCATCCATTGCTGAGCATGACCGGGACGCAGGCAGCCTGTGGGCACAGAGCACGGCCGCCGTCAGCAGCTGCCCCACCACCAGGGCAGGCTTCGAGCTTCCCACCAATACCATCACCCCGTTGTCTGCACAAGCTCAGGAGAGGCGACATGGCAAAGAACATCAGAAGCCAGAAGCCACAGAAGGGCAGCCCAAGTGTTTATAGTTTTCCATTTTGGGTTTATTCATATGCACGGAAAGGTGGGGTTTGCACAGACAGTGGCATTTGCCATCTGGTGCTTATGCTGCCAGATGAGGGCAGAACTGTTCAGTGCAGCAGATGGAACACTGGAGAATTTAATACAAAATGATGGCCTCTCTCACTGCTTTGTGAACCATTTGGCAGGGAGTAACTTCCCTAATTTTTATAGTATGTTGCTGACAACCCTACAGAAAATACAGATCGTATTTAACTCCTGAGCACGTTTCCCCTGAAGGAGTAAATTCTCTATCCTGTTTGGTATCAACTCTCCAAACAGAGGCAACTGCACAAACACAACTCGTCTGTCACCACCTGTCTACAAAAATAAGAATTGTTGTATGTCTTGAAACAAACACCCAGCATATACATTTAGTATCTATTTCATATCAGTATGATCTGTCTAAACTAATTAAACTTTTACGAGTTTTACAAGTTCTTCTGCACAGACAGTTTGTGAATACTTAGTAAATAAATCAGTATTTCCATAAACACATGATCACCACTCTGTTCTGGTCAGCTCAATCACAACATAAGAGCCAAACCAAAAACCTTCTGATGTGATGAAATAACCTAGTACCAGAAGATTTTTATCAAACCTGTGCTCTGGTTTAGTTTCTTTTGGATCAAACCAAGTTTAAGTGTTCTGAGTTTGGTCCAGACTAGGGTTCAGGCCTCCCAAAACATGGTATAAATGGGAATCTTTCAGACTGCTGTACCTTCCTTGGTAAGATGTCTCATGCACAGCATCTTAGACTGGTCAAATCTACATTACAACAGTGATTATGATGTGTAAAGAACTGAGATCTTCTGTAAGGAATTACATCAGTGCATGAAAAAAGCCAACCAGAAAACACTTAGTAATGTGTTTTCGTGTTTAAAACATTTCACTAATGTGGATTAGGACTTTCAACATTACCTGGATCCAGACAGAAACTGGGAATACATCATTATTGGTGAATACTGCTGCTAGCCTGATAGCAAAATCATCAGTTGTCTACATTTTATCATTGACCTGGAGCCCCCAAGTTCTCTGCAGTGAGGTACACTCACTGCTTTCTCCTCCTGAGATGATGTATCTAACAGAAGCTGCATGACTTTGGGCCCAGATGAGAGAAGAGATGAGGAGTGCTCTTCAGGAGGATCTGAAGTGACTTTTCATCTCATATAAGCCGTTCCCCTTCTTCCTCTGAAGAGACTGGCGAGAGAACAGCACTTTCGGGCTATTAATCTTCTCCTTAGTAGGAGAAAGAGGCAAGTGACAGTCCAGAACTTGGGTCTCAAATTCGATTGCAGGTGTGGGGTTCAGTGGTTACACCCACATGTCCAGAGCATGTAGGGTACCCAAGAAACCCATCAAAGGCTGGCAGACATGACACAGGATCTACTGGAGTCCTTCCAGAGAAGCAGCAGAAAGCCAGAAGGGTTTCTGGGTACTCTGGGCTTCTAAAATGACATACTACACCTACATGTAGGTACCTGAATCCTGCTCAGCACTGCAGTAAACAATACTCCCTAACAGTGGCTGGGGCATTTTATGGTTGATGATGAAAAGGGCTGTGATGCCATTCGTTAACAGCTTTACTGTCAGTGCTGGAACACTTCCCAAGTGGCAAGAGAATTCCTGGAGGCAGGACCCGGTAAGGTGTGTTCATTTGCCATTTCACTGAAACCGAAGAAGTGCCTCAGCAGCTCCTTCTCTCCACTCCAGTCCCCATGGAAATCCAGATGCCAGACCTAGAGGGGAGTTGCAGCACCTCACAAAATGCTCTCTATGGCTGACTGAAGATCCTGGACCCCAGGACTGAGCTGACATTTGCAAAAAAAAAAGTCAGATAGTCTGAAGATGGGGTAGGCAGGTGTCAGGCTTGACTATGGTGCTGTCTGGCCACAGGGACACAAGGACTCCAGAGCCCTTCTGCATTGCCTTCTGCTGCTGGCCCACGGCAAAAAGGGGACCACTAACCAAAACATTTTTAAAAGATAAAGGACACTCAGGTGCTGTCCCAGACAGCATGTGAGCTCCCTGAGATCAGCTTATATCCACCTTCATGTGAAGCTTCCATCTGGAGCTTTACCACCTCCAGGACACCTTCTGTATGTCCAGCAAGCACCATCTCAAAATTGGCAATGCATAAGCAGATCTGTTTTGGCTAAGCAAAAACAAAAAGCTATTTTTACTGCCCCAGGGCTTACTGGTAAAGGCCAGTGTCTCCCAGGGGAAGTCTCACAGCTTGATAAAATACTGTTCTAAACTGGTCCAATCTCTCAGCCTCACCACATGCAGGGAAACCCTTTTCCTAGAGGATAACGCAATCCAACCTTCAGATGAGTTCACTGCCCAGCCCCTCCTGGGAAGAAGCTGCCAATTGCTCCAGAAGTATGAATAGAGGCTTTTGCAAAGTGGATTACTGTCCACTAGGGAAATGAAACACATTTCCCTCCTCCCTGCCTCCTTGCTATTGCACACTGAATTGCAGCCAGCGTAGCCACTGCTTTAAACTGCAGCTCTTACCTGCAAGGCTTCCAGAAACCTGAAAGAGCCAAGCCTGCGGCCACGGGGAACCAGACAGAAAGTGGCATTGTGCAGCATTTCACGGTAATCATACCTAACAAGAACAGGGGAGAAAAGAGAAAATTCAATTAGCAGGGAGTCCTAGAGTAACTGGGTGTGAAAATGCAAACAGCTGTTGAGATACATCTGGAAAAAATCATCCCCAACCAAGACCGTTCACCACCAGGTTAACTAGCTCCCTCCATGCATGAGTGTCAGCCCCCTCTATGGCTCCTTTTTGTTCATCCTCAGGAGCAACCACCATGGGAGAGAGCTGGGGAGAGTGGTAATGACACTGTTAAGGAAGGAAGTAATTTTGCCTTTGCAATAATGAGACAGTTCTATACAAACAATGCACGACTTCTAACAACAAATTCACACTAAATATTTTGATACTCAAAGCATTGTTGCAGCACTTCTGTGACCCTGATTCTATTCAGATTTAGTCAAAGCCATGCACAACTGTGTTCATTTCTGCACAAGAGGTTTGTACAAAGCAAAAAAATATTTAAACTATGCCAAATCGAGCAGGCACGAAAAAAGGGATGGGGGCTTATAATGACTCACTTGGTGGTTATTGCTAAGTATGGAGAGAGGAGTAACTACCAGATTTTGGCAACTAACCACATAGCTGCAATGATCCATGATCCTGTGCATGAAAGTGCTTATAGACACTTCTGGGGTTTTTTTCCCAATTCCATCAATCACCATAAAATCATTCACCAAAACCACACATCAAATCCCAACAGTTTCCTGCCTGTTATTAGCAAACTGTACTTCTGACCAGCCCATGGAACTGTGAATGACATTGACCTCGTCTGAGTTGAAAGGATCCAGACTGAACACCCTCCTTTCTCCAGAGTGTCCTGGACTCTGCACATAGATGTTATTTTGACAGCAACTTGTAGCACTGGAATTTTTTTACACTAATAGCCTAATTTCACCATGTCCTGCAGGCAGAGCAATTTTTTAATGGGTATCTGCATGTACAGATATATATATATACATGATTATATTTTATGTACAAAGAAGTCAGGATCTATGTTTGTATTCTCACACAGGCCAGACAGATGGGAGTAAGCCAATTTTCAATTATAAGCTCTGTCTTTAGGAAGAGACATCTTGCAAAGGCCCATTTGCTTAAACAAGCGTGTATAGCTAATTTGCACAAGAAAAGGTCACTGTGAATGGATTAAGATTATCTCCACTGAGAGTAAAATAAAACCCCTCATTGCATTAATTAAAACTACAAAACAGACTTCAAAGTTCCTTTTTTCTTTTGAATCCTATCTCAACTTTGGCTAAAATACATATATACATATTCCATCTGAGTGGCAGCAATTTATTTTTCTCTGTGTGGGATAGAGATTGGCAGCCATGTCCCAGCTCACCAGTTAGCACTGACACAGCACACAGGGGAAAATATGAGAAAACTGGAATACAAAAAAAAAAACCAAATTAAAAAAAAAAGTTGCCCTTTTTAAGCACTCCTTTTTTACATATTGAGAGGTCTGAGGCACATTGTTTCTATTGTGTATTGCAGGACAGAAAATGTTAATAAATACCAAAAATAGAATACCCCATAGGGCTAGAATACACCAGTCAGAAGTTCCCCATCATTAGCTAGCTAAAAACGTAAAATCCTGTTAATACCCCAGATTGCAACACTATCTGCAAAACATTGATTGCAAAACCAGAACACAAAGGAAAGCAGAGAGCAAGGCCACTGCAAGTGAGCTTCCGCATCCCAGTGACATCCCATACTGGGCAACTTTTCTTTCATATCTAACTTGCTGGTATTAGGATAGATGTACAAAGGGAAAAAAAAAGGAAAAGGATTTTGTTGACCATTTTCCACCTGGAAACCAGTTAGCATCTTGCTCCCATTTTTGTGCCTTTTAAAACATAGCACGTGATTTATTGCTGAGCTCTGTAATAGCACAGTTCATGGTCATCAAGCAATTTATCTACAATCATATGTACACAGAAAGCCCCATCCTAACCTTGATGTATGGGCACAAAATTTCTACTTCCTTCAGGGAGGACCCACAAATACAGAAGGAGCAGATCCAGAGTAAAGTAATATCCATCAGGAGCTGTTGCACTGAATGAACCGCACCAGAGATTCTATTGAATAAACTTCCCTGCAATTTCAACCAAAATGCTTTAAGGTGACTCAACGGGATCTTTGAGCGCAGCGATAAGGGACCCATGTCCAGTTTAAACCCCTCAGAGACCACTCCAGGATCAAGCATCTATTTGAAATCCACAAACATAAGGTTCTACTTTTACTCCTATGAGTTCATGGGTAGCACCCCAAGCAACGGGAGCACCCTGCCTTAGCTGGAAGACAGAAGATGGCCCAGCATGTGTAAATACAAATTTGGAAACACTTCTTTGAAACACATGTAACCAGCCCCAAATACACTACAATTTCTGCAGGCTGCAAGCATAACTTTTTAATTTGAAGCATCACTTGTGGAGGAAATAATTTACATGTACCGAACCGTATTTCAGAGTCAAGCTTGCAGCAGAGACCGTTTCATTTTTTTCCAGACTGCCAGGCAGCATTTGGAGGAGACCTTGGCCATAAAAACGTCACCTGGTAAATGAAACTACAGCACACAGGCCATGACGAGGACAGAAGGCTCAGGGCAAATTTCAGTTTCAGACTCCTTCCCATTCAGCCCAGACAGAACCATGCACACAGAAGCAGGTTTGAGTTTTGCCAGCATTTTGTCGGGGACTGAAAACCATTTATGTACGACTGGCATTTTTTTCCCACACAGAAAGCACACAGCGTTACACTTGAAAGCATCTCTGCACTTCCCTTAACTCAGACTTAAAATACTTTCAGTGAAGTGAGTGAGATAATCTCTATGATTACCTCTAAGGTAGGTATCTGAGTTAAGTATTTGCTGGACTTGAAATTTCTCCTTCACTTGTCCAGGAGAGAAATTGGAGCTGGCACAGACTCCCAGGAACACCCTCTCATCTAGAGTACTGATGTTGCACATTAAGTACCAATCTGGCATCTAATGCAAACATCAGTATCGCATCAACAGCGGGCTTTATTTCCCTACTATCTCCACCGACTAATCTCAGCAAAACCTCAGGGAGACAATGAAGTATGAGAACCCCCACTCACAACTGGAGGAGGCGTCTTAAGCTACCGGAAAATAGTCAAGTGTTTAGAAGAGGTTCTTCCAGAGTTTCCTCTTATTCTTCTCCACAGCAATATGGGTTAGATCTGTTTCCAGAACTACTTATTTCCATTAGCTGGTAACATCTGAAGATGGCAGGGACATTTGTTATGGTTTTCCAGCGTGCATTGCTGTGGTTTCTACAAACTCGGAGCTGTCAGCATGTGTGGACAGCTCTCCATTACCTGCCTGTTGAGACGCTGTTTTTACCCAGCTGTGGAGGTTTTTCAGGCTCCAGAGAATCAGAGCAAAGACCAGCACTGCAGAGCACTAAGCAGCGGCTGGCTGGGTACTTCTTCCTTACTTGTGCTGCTTTGGTGTTGCACTACTTCCGGCACTTTCCTTCTGGCAGTTTATGTTTATCTTTCCTAGCGTTTACTGTAGAAAAGCTTTTAGAGGAGGCCTCTGCTTTGCTCAGAAGGTATTTATTTCTAGAAAGCTTCAGGTTTTTCCACATTAGAAGACTGCCAGGGAGTGGGGGCACATGCTTAGTGCTCATACATTCCTGATTCCTTCATTCTGCACGCTTGCACAGAGGTAACATTTTACTGCCAGTTTTAGGGTCGGCTTGGCCTGGGTCTCAGCTGCAGCACTCAAATGTTAAAACCCAAAATGCATATGCCTTAAAAATGACAGTTGGGTCTTCAAAACTAAAATAGCTACAGATTTAATCCAAAGCTGGCATCCCTCTGTAGGTATTAGAGGCATGTTTTATTAACTTTCAGGCTTCTTTTTGTAATTATTAAGTGTACCTTGTTCACAGCTAGTACCTTTTTAGGCAGCATAAAAGAATAGCTCTATTTGCAATCAATTCTAATTTATTCACAACTTAATTGAATTATTCCCTCCCTGCCACCACCCATAGTTGAGGAAACATGTTTGGCCCCATCTATCACACAGGTGTAAACACTGCAATGGCGTGTGAGCAATTATCCAAACGAGAAACACTGCTCGGCCAAATGCTCTTACCATTTTAACTTCTTGCTCCTACACACAGCGTTTGTCTTTCCCCATCCCCCTTCTTTTTTCTTTTTTTTTTCTTCTGATGTGCCAACCATGTCAATCAGCACATGGATTAGAAGGCTGTTTGGGATTCCTGGTTCTCCATTATCCCGAAGAGCCCCAGCAGGCTGCAGAGGCTCTGCAGTGACTAATCAGCCATGCCATACATTCCTTCCTACAGTTTAAGCATTTCCCCATGTCACTGCACTGTAGAGATTATAAACTAGCCTGGGAAACATTTTCACTACCAATTTTAGTATAAACTATTTTTTTTTGAAAGCCACATCCTCATCACCACTGATTAAAGAGAGGTCTAAAATCTAAAAAGACTGTTTAGACCAGCAGATATGCCTAGATGCAATGATTATCATAATACTTTATCTTGCTATATGTCACCTGTCATGTAGGCTACATGTTTTCTTACAGGATACCATCATCATTCCCTTTTCATAGATGGAAAACCTGAGACACAAATAACTGATGGCTTCTCCAGCAGCTAGAGGAACCTCAGGAATGCTAACCACAGCATCCTGACCTTACTTCTTCCTCTTTGGTGATGCAGCATTCACTGAAATCCAGCTGCATGTCATAGCCATTAAAATTCAGATGGAAATACAGGAGCCGAACCCAAGCCAAATACAACAGGTTTAACTCAAATCAAATGCAGTGGGTTTAACCCAGCAGTACATATTTTAACAGTGCCACACATAATCCATCTTTTGGAAGATGCTGGAGCTCATCTTTGGCAGGAACTATCAGCACATTCCACTGTAGATGTCAGATGTGACTAGAGCTGGTTTTTTACTTCTTGAGCCAAAAAAGTGCGATGGTACTTAACCAACTATGTCCAGGGCTCCCTCTCTGAATCTGCAAGCCCATGAACACAAACTGCATCTTCCAAAAGTTTCTGTACCAGATGAAGTACTACAACAAAGACAGACAGTAAACCCCTGCAACACAAGGGTAAATGGAGAAGTGTTTCCCTGTTTTCCAGTATATTAATTTTCAGCTATTAACCAGTTGGCCATTTTTTTCATGTGTGAATGCCTAATGCAGACGGCTCTGAACTGCTGGCTGGAGAGCCTGAGAAGAAACCCCACTCAGTCACACAGAGTGTCTCGTTGCTCGGTTTCCATTAAGGTATGTTGGCTTTTAAATAAACTGTCAAGTAAAACTTGGCACTGAAAACACCAAGTGAGTAACTGCCTTTGTAGAAGAGCTGACAGCTCGGCTGTGTGTCAGATAGATAGCTGCCCAAGACTGAGCTGGGAAGGCTCATGCATCCTGCTTGGAAGGGTGCTGTCACTGCGAGCTGCTTGCTTCTGGATTTACGGCTGCGCAATGCTTTGGGGTGATCTGAATTCCGGTTAACTGGCTACTGGCTGGCAGTTCATCTCCCGCTCTGCAAGTGCTGGTTCTGGAATTAGAAAGTTTGGAGGTGCAAAAACATAATTGGAAAACTTTTTTTTCCCTGTTTAAAAGGCTAATTGATTTCACAGGTGTTTAATTATCATTTGCTGTGAGATAATACCTTGTAGTGCCATAAAAAATGGATTTAATTTTCGAGTGCTTGCAAAACCATTGCCAAAGCCAAGTTAGAGCGAAAGCTAGATAATTATTCTATAAATCAAACACACTGCCTCCTTTCTTTGAAATTTTTAATACTTGGCTATAATGATATCTGACGACCTTGAAACTAACATAAAAAGGATTTTCTTGCCAAGTGCTGAAAAGCGGCCATTGGAGTATTTCTTTCAGTCTAGCTCGTTACCGCAGCCGCTGCCACCACACCGCCCTGGCTGCTGGACTCCAAGGGATGCTACTGTCTAACTACAGCAGCAGCAGGCACAAACAGTGATTTCAGAACACAGGTAACGGCTGAGTATGGGTATGGGTATGAGCATGAGCCCAATCTGAAAATTCTGCATGATTCTACTAGGCCTTGCAATGGAAATGAAACTCTGCAAGCATGCAGCAACTAACAGCAAAGAACAACTGTTTTCTCCATTCTATGCCAGCATCTTCCTTTAGTTTGGAAGGTTGGATTAACAAAGAAAAACAGGGAAGTAGACTCTGCACTTTAATGTGCTGCTAAAGAAACTTTATTTTATAGTTAAGATGGACAGTAACCGTTAAAACTGAAAGTGTCTTTAAAGTCTTCAGTGACATCACTGTTGGACTCAGTTAACTTCAATATTATGCAGAAAAACATTTGGGTACACAAGCCGTTAAAGTCAATGTGCATTCTAACAAATAAAAATGCTCTAAAGATTTCTGTCTAAATATTTACACATCATGTCCTGTAAATCTATATGGTGCATGCAAAGCATGCACAACATTTGGATTGCAAAATACTATCTAATCCCAGTGCAGCAGCTACACCACCCAGAACAAGTAGTCTTACACAGTAGGAAATGTGGTCTCTGTTGCTGTTACGTCCAAGATGCATAAAGAAAATGACATAGAGTCCAGGCTTATGAACAAATGGAAGCTGAAGCCAAAGCTTAAGCTTTAATAATTTTCTGATTACTTTTATAGGATAGATCGCAAAAGTGTGTTGAATGGCAATAGGTAATTGGTTCCTCGGCCATCCACCCCTTGAGAGGACTGGCCAAGTTCTAAGATACCTATTCCAAAATATTTTCAAAGTCAAAGCCCTAACAATCTTGCAAAACAGCTTGCAGGGGCAAGAAGTTTATGAAACTGTGACCTTGTTTAAAATAGTTTACATAGGAAAGACAGTCTGCTCACAGAATATTGAGAAAAGGCTGAAGAATTTCTCCGCTTCTAGCTTTTTAGCACCTACAGGTCTCACCAGCATAATTTGATGTTTGAAGATAACTGCTTATTTAGCAAGTGTACCAGAGTGGGTTTGTAAGTGGCATGTCAGAGGCAAATCTTGCAGAAGTACCTCTCTAGGCAGTGTTATGCCCCAGTTACCAGCAACGTGCTAACAGCACCGTGTAGTGCTTCTTCTAAAACCAAACACTGGCTCCTAGGCTTTGAAGTCCTCTAAGAGTGCCTATTTCACAGCCGCACCTCATGATGCTGGCAGCAAGGAAACTCACATCATGCCTGAACAAGTAAGATCCATGGAGCAGCAAATGCAGTGCTTGCCTGTATCTTGTGAAGAAAGTAAATGCAGCCCCACACATTGTAAATTCAATACCGTCCAGGCCGGTGGGAAAGCAGTGAAGATACAAGATACTGATGCTTGCATGCGCAGATGCACAGCCAGAAACACACACACACAGAGTCACATGGTAAGATTTTACCCGGCCCCACCTCCCCTGCCATGCCCTCTGAAGTGACAAAAATATGTATGAATCCTCTTTGTCTGAAATGTGCCCATCTGGCACTTACTGACCACCAAGGTGCTGGACCCTTACAAGGTAAAGATAAGACCAAGCTGTTAAGATGATCCAGTGGCTCAGACAGCCTCTTTCTAAAAGGATTCTTCTAACAATAAATTACACCAGCACTTCCTATCATTATGGTACCTCTACCTTGCCATTTTCTGGAGATCATGACCTCCTTTTAAAATATTTCAATATAAAGAACCCCAGCCTGCTGGCAGGAGAGCAAAGCAGCACCTCCACTTCACTGACGAAACCGCTATGCACTTGGGCTTCATCTCATCATACTCAGCCTTGTTCCTCAGTATTCTGCATAGAAAAATGCAGGAGTAAGTTGAAAGTAGTATCTAACTCTTGACAGTCTGCTTTTGTGTTTCAACACGGAACTAATAGCCTGGGCTGCATCAAAAGAAGTGTGACCAGCAGGTTATGGAAAGGTTCTCTCCCTCTGCTCTGGTGAGGCCCCACCTGGAGCAGCGTGTCAAGCTCTGGGCTCCCCAACAAAAGAAGGACATCAACTTGTCAAAGCAGGTCCAGAGGAGGCCACGGAGATGATCAGAGGGCTGGAACACCCCTCCTATGATTGAAACACTGAGAGTTTGGGCTGTTCAGCCTGGAGAAAAGAAGGCTCCAGTGAGTCCTTACTGGGGCTTTTCAGTATATAAAGGGGGCTTATATGAAAGATGGAAAAAAGACTTTTTACCACACTCTGTAGTGACAAGAGTAATGCTTGTAAATTAGAAGTGATTTGATTTACATTGGACATGAGGAAGAATTTTTCCACTGTGAGGGTGATGAGGCACTAGAACAGATTGTCCAGAGAAGCAGTGGATGTCCCATCTCTGGAAGTGTTCAAGGCCAGGTTGGACGGGGCTCTGAGCAACCTGGTTTAATGGAAAGTGTCCCTACCCATAGCAGAGAGGCTAGACTAGATGACCTTTAAATATCCCTCCCAACCCAAATAATTCTGTAATTCTATGATACTTATTTTTAAAATTGGGGGTATTCTATTCTGTCCTTTACAGAATGACTTTGTTTGGACTTCAGCCTTTTCCTAGCAGTGAAACAGTGTCAAACACTTGTCCTAAATAGCTCCATCTACTCCCATTAACTAAAGTCACATGCTGTGACAGTCCAGCAGTGAACATCTTTTGCATAATTTCCCACTGCAAAGACAATTTTCTTATTGATTTATTGTCTAATTAAAAAAACCCAAGAAACAACCAAAAACCAACAACCAAAGAACCAAACAACTACTGGAATTTCAGTTATTAAAGCATCAGCTTGGATTAAAGATCCAAACAAAGAAAAATCTACACTGCATTTTCTGAACAAAGAAACAAATTTTAGTTCATCTGCTACCCACTCTAATTTTGAGATTACAGGACATACCTGAAAGCCTCAGCATGCAGAGATATAAAAGACATATTGTGAGATCGTTCACCTGTCAACACACCTGTTGGCTCTGAAGCTGATGACAGCTACCTACCTGTCAAAAAAATAAAAGGCCTCCAAATCTTTCTTAATTATTTTTAAATAGCTCTTTATTAAAAACTTGAGGTTAAAAAATGCTGAAGAGGATCAGTTTTCCAGAGTTTCATGCTTCAGTATCTGCACTTACTGAATGTTTTAACTAACCTAGAAAGAAAAAACGTTGATTACAAGCCCCAGAGGGTAAAATATGGATAAAATCAATGTTCTGCACCCATTTGTGCAACAGTCCAATAACTGGACCCAGCAGAGACCAGAGGACTCCATTGCAAAGAGCAACATCCTCTCCATTAAGCTGCCTGTAGGACTGGGGCTTCAGCAGGACAGTAGAGAAAGTACAACCCCCTGAAGATCGAATTAGAAGGGGTTATAGTTTCTATTCTTGCTTTGAATGTCTGGCTGAGCTCTTTACCAAACGATTTAGAATAGTTCTTGCGAAGCTTATCATTTTCTATTCAGCTCCACAAATTTTCCCATTACGGCTATCGAGTTCCTAAGTGGCTCGTTGGCATCTTTAAAAATTATAGTCCTCCAGACGCAACATCTAAAAATGGAAAGCAAGGATGATGTGCAATGCTGGATCTATTTATGCAGGAGTTCATTTCTATGAATGACTGGATTTGTTTCCAAAAAAACAAAGAGGGACTTTACACAGGAACTGCTGGCAGAGCCCCATGTTGTCTAGGCATGCTGACCTAAAATGTGACCATGCTTGGAGGAGAAATTAGTTCATCAAATCCAAGGAACAACTTTGAGAACTGATTTTTTACTCATATGGAATCAGCTGCAGCTTAGACCCCAGGAGCAGTACACCACAACACATCTAGATACTTCAGCATTTTGGCTGATTATGAATTCTACTTGCCTTCATCTCAGTATTTTCTTTCTCCTTTCCATAAATGAGACAAAGCTACCTCAAAAATAGGATTAGAACACAAAGCAGGCAGCGGGGAGCAACCCTAATTCTATGTATTTTGGTTTTGTAGCTCCCAATTTTAGGGTGAACTGTTAACACAGCACTGTTAACAGTCCAGGGTGGTTTCCACTGGCTGACAGCAGGTGCTCATCTTCTGGACTTAATGAGGACTAATTTCTGCAATAAAGCAGAGCAGGAGTGTGAACTCTGGAAGGACAGGAAAGTGCAAGTTTTTTCCCTATTGCAGTCAACAGTCAGTATTAAAATAATTTTTATTTTCAAAGAGAGAGAAGAGAGGATATAGCAGCAAAAATGCACTGATAAATGTTTTTTGGTGATGCCTCCTATACCCATTCACAGTTTTTCTAACATAAAGCTAAATCAAGGCCACGCCATCTGCGGTTTGAGAACCAGGACTGTGCTTCACTGAGTGGCCAGGTAAAATGGAATCTGTCACTCCACAGATCTGCTCCTTCTCTATGCTTGCTCACTTCTGCTGACTACAGTAAAATCCAAGTTCTCTCTTACTTGTTTTTCTCTGCAAAAAAGGCATCTATAACTGGTGCACAGGTCCTCTTCATTTCTGCATCACCAAGTGCCCGTTGGAGCCACTCTCCTCTCCTCAGCCAGAGTGAGCTGCATGCCATTGAGCATCAGTTTAGAATTGCAGATGGCTTTTATTAGGTGTTTTTTACCTTTCACAGTGTTGTTGAGGCAACTCCAGTGGTCTTCAGTTGATGCTGAATCAGAGCAGGGTGTCTGTTTTACATTCAGTAATATAAAAAGGCTGGAGAGAGTTTTACCCACTTTCAAAGGTGCAAGGGATAATTGTTTCAAACTGAAAGAAGCTAAGTTTAGTTGGATATAAGGAAGAAATTTTTTACTTTGAGGGTGCTGAGACACTGGAATAGATTGCCCAGGGAAGTTCAGGATGGCCCTTCACTAGAAGTGTTCAAGGTCAGATTGGTTGGGGTTTTGAGAAATCTGATCTATTGAAAGATGGTCTGTCCACAGCAGCAGACTGGACTAGATGATATTTTAAGATCCAACCCAAACCTTCCTATGGGTCTATAATTCCCCATTGTGACATATAGGACTTTTAGGCAAAATTGCTGTCTAAAAAACCCCAGAAGCATGTCTACATCCATGCATACTTACATGCACAAACTTCCACACTATTTACAAACGACTTTCATCTGGGAACCACTGATGCGTGTGCTTAGCTACCTTCTCCTGCCTGACCCTGCCCAGACACATAAAAGAACCTCACATATGATTTTTATAAAATTACTTTTCAAAAATCAAGGCCCATTTTGAGAACAAAGTTAGACGAATAACCAACCACAGCAAAGTGAAGGAGAGCTCTTCTCAAGCATGCAAAGCAGGAAAACCAGTCTGAAAACGTTAAATGCCAAACACTGCCTAAACCAGACCATTTCATAGCTCTGAGCACCACTCTCACTGTGCTCCTAAAAGTCCCATAGACACACCTGCTGATGGTGATTGCCTGACTGCTCACATCTGTACCTCCAGTACCTCACTGCAGAGTCAGGCATCTGAACTATGTTGGGCCCAAGCCTATGAGCTGCAGATGGTGTTTCTCCGTCCCTATCGACACCCACTCCTGCTCCTGGTGCTCAGCACCGATTAGAATCGTGTTTCACCTTTTTAGCATTCCTGCCCTGCTGGGCAGCATTTGCCTGAACGTGCTACGTCTGTTTGCAAGCTAGTAAATTATTTACACAAACTATTCAGGCATAGCAGCAAAGATATAAAACATTTATCAACAAAAGGAACAGTTTGTCATTTTAAAATAATTATGTTTCTTTAAAGAAACCAATAAATTCAGTTGCCTCAGAATTACATACTAGTTTGTGCAGACTTGAAAGGACTCCCTCTTTTGCAGAGAGGTGTCTCCACTCCAAATAAAGCTTTAACCATGCGAAATTTTATACCTCAGCAAGGAAATCTAAAGCTGGTAGGTTTGGTAGCCAGAACCCCAATGAGAAGCACAGATGAGGTTAGGCATATGTAGGCACCTTCTCCTGTGATGTGCCAAACACTGAAACGCTTCACGTGAGCCGTAGGAGAGCAGCGAACTCCTAAGTGTATTTGCAACTCTGCTCTGTGGCCAGTAGCTGAAGCACAGCTACACCGCACTTATACCAGGGAGCAGCTCTACCAGCCCCAGCCCTGGAACACTGCCAGACACCTCCACCAGCCCCACTGGGAAGTGTGCAGGGCCAGAATGACACTGCCTGGCAAAAAAAGCCCTTTGCTCTCTCCCTGCTCCTCACCCTGCCTTTTAGTATCTCCACCAGCAGTGAAGGTGCAAGGACAAATGGAAAGGAAAAGGCATCAGCATGCAAGTGCTCAGAGAGATCTATGATCTGGTGTGCTTTGCATATTGCCAAGGAAAACATGACTGTCCAGACAAAAGGGTTTACGAGAGGATGCCAGCAGTGATGAGATTAGTCAGAGGAACAACAGCTCTTCAGCCAAATGCTAACAGCCACCAGATGGAGGGGAAAAGTGTTGCTGTAAGAGAGGCCATGCAATGATGCAATGCAACATGCAATGGGACTGCTTTTTTATATAGGTGTGTTAATGCTGGTATTAGTTTTAAAATATTTAATATTATTTTTGAAATTCCAGTGACAAGCAAAGAGCAGGTGAAGACATCTGTAAAAGAGGCTTCTGTATCAGAGTAACTTCAACTTCCTGCCTCTTAAAATCTGTACTTGCAGCACCCTGTGCTAGTGGGAGAACAGGCTGCACAGTTCCCAGCTGAGTCTGGGTTTTGTGTGTTGTGTCCCCAAGGGGTATAAACAAGACCTCGAGCTCTCCCTACAAACTTCCGAGCAGCTGTTCTCCCCCAGCTGCCCCTCTCAGACTCCAGATGGGCTGTGATACAGGCATTTTCCTACAGCAGTGCCTCAAATCACGTGTTAGATGTGTCAGCAATTTTTGCCAACATTGGAGGCTAAAAAGGTGCAGACCTGGAGCAGGGTTCTGGAGCATCCTCATGTAGCACAGACATCTTTTACATACTGTTTAAGAGACTATAAAATGCAGTAAAGCAAAATATAATGCTTGGCATCTGAAACAAGACTTTTTACCTTAGAAAGGAGCAATTCTGTATAGGATTAGAGGGTCACTGTGGACAAGCAGCTCAAGGCTGTTACAGAAGAGCAAATGAATACTTACATAAACCATGTACACACGGAGAAGAAATTGTCCCTTTGTGCCTGGAATCAGTGAGGCGGACACCAGAAAATACACTGTGCTAATATTCCCACATTTTACAGACGGTGGATAATTGAAGACAGAGAAAAGGGACAGAGAAGTTATTTACAGGACTGTAGTGAACACCCTTCTGAGAGAGACTGAAAGACCTCAGCTTGTTCAGCTTATCAGTGAGAGGAGGAAGAAGTGGCTTGATTACAGCATATAAGTGGCTCTACAGGGAGAAAAATAAAAGGAAGCAAGAGTTCTTCAACCTGCTGGAGAAGGGCACAACAAGAATCAAGAGGTGGAAGTTAAAAGTGAAACAAACATCAATAGAAATCTGTAGTAATGCCCGGCACTGAAGGTATTTTAAGCACTGAACCAAACTGCCAGGAGAGATGGTGGCTCCTCCATAAGTGATCTCTTGAAATCGGAAGGAAGTGCTTAGCCGGAGGACACGCTGTAACTCATCCCGCTTTGCTGGACGCAGCATGGGGTAAAGCGGGTGACACAGAATGGGCTGTGCAGGAGATCAGACACAGTAATCTCCTGATCCATCTGGCCTTCCATTTTCTGTAAAAGCTACTAGTATCTGGTGCTTTTTCACAGTCCCGAGCACAAAACCTCTACCTCCAATATTCCATCATGCAAACTTCATCCAATTACATTAGTACTGAAATGCCTGGGGATATCTTCTGATAAGCAGCCCAGGCATACTTACATCACTTTACTGGAGGTACAACAAATTCTGTAAGACTAAATAACAACAGCCTACACTTGATAACAAATAAGCTTCAGGATTTTTCTACTTCAGACCAACACATTCAACTTACTCAAGAATTATTTACCTGATGGATGGACAGTTAGAAATGTGTCTTTTTTTTTTTTGTACTGAGATCAATATTATATTTCTACAGATCTCATCTGGTTTCATTCCTATGAAACTCTCCACAAGACTTTTCCACAAGGATGATCATCCCAAACAAAGTATCAAGGTTGATTATAATTTTGGCAGACTTAAGACAGGCATCCATAAATTAGCAGAGAAGAAAGGGGAAAAAACCCAAACCAATAAATTATTATGCCTAGATGGAAATTTTAAAATGATCTTGTTTTAATGGATTACTGAAGCCCTCCTGAGTTCATCTGCAGATACTGGAAGCATGAATGGATAAAACTGGAAGCCTACGGATTAGCAAAGTCATTAACACAATCACATTTTCCCTACACGGAATATTTTCTTTTCCCCTCCCTCCGCCTTTCAAAGGTTTATGATCTATGTCTAGTAATGCAGCCAGTTCTTCCGCAAAACCTTCCACAAAAGATAATAAACACATCAGTGTTTATTATCTTTGCACTGAGATGTCATGTTTAAAACTAGTTTCTCATCACAAATTAATATTCCGCTGTGGGGGGTTTGCAGAAGTGGAGAAAGAATGAGAAATAAATTTGAAGGCAGCTCCTTGCTTGTTTTATCATCCCCCAGGTTAGTTTGTGTTCAGAGAGGAGGAAGATGTGAGCACTGCAGTCACACCTCTCAAATACAGGTTTGTTTGGTTTATACCTTCCTCTGCTTGGGGTCTTCTTGCTCTGCTGGATAATACATCTCTGGCAGAAACACGACCAGGCAAGGAGATGTGTGGTTTGTGCCTTGACCACACCATGGCATCTTGAGCTGGCTGCGGTTTCCACAGGTGTCTCCCAGCTCTCAGTCAGCACAGAGAGCAGCCTCTCAGCCCCTTCTCCTTCAGCCTGACAGGTTCAGCATGGTTCTGTGGTGACCTTTTCCATGCAGTTTTGAAGGATAACATAATTGCTGCCTCAGCAGATTCCCCAAGAAATTAATGAGCGAGCTTTTAGCTCCAGTTTTGTGAGGAAACTTTAAAAAATTAAGCCTTTAAAGTGACACACGACCTTACTGTCTGTCCCAGTGCTGCCACAAATGTCAAAAGCCTCAGAAAACACTGCTTGAATCAGAGATTTGACAAAAGCCCCATAGAGAAGTTATGGCAGATGATGTTAACCCATTACTCTGTGAATTATATCGTAGCGGGTAATTTTTGGGTCCCTCCTCAACCCCCAGATTCCTGATAAATGTGCAAATTCATTTTGCCCACGGAACCAGCACGCTGTGCATTCAGATGAATGCTGCAGGGAAATGTCCATGGACATCCTCTGTAGCTGTTTATACTCATCACAGCTGCAAACCAGCAGTCTCCTAGCCTCAAGTCTTAATGTATCTACACTCTTGCTTATTTGCAGGAACATAACTAATCTGCACCTGGAGGGAAGGGCGGCTCTGGCTGGGCGGGAAGATAGACTGTTCCACAGCATCCTAGGCATGGATGGTGGTGTAGTGCTGCTTTCCCAGTAATACAAACCAGATCCCACTAAAAGTGGGTACCTGTCTTGTCCTGTCATGGTAAGCCCTGTTGCGCAGGAGAGGCAAGTGCCAAGGCCAGAAGGGAGCAGGCTCAGGAGACAACCAGATGCTGCGTAGGAACAGCAGCTCCCTGCCTGCGAAGGGAGAGCTGGGCTCTGGGGTTAGCCAGGACTGAAAGGCCAAGAGCCCAGCAGAGACATCCCCGCAGGCTGCCTGGGACCCAGCAGCAGCCGGGTCTCCAAGGGATAGGAGAGCAGCCTGCTGGCATGATCCAGCCACATGAGGTTCTTACCCGCACACTCCAGCCATGCTGCCCTCAGGGGCCAGCCCAGATGCTCTCATAAATTAGCGCATTGAGGTCACCACGGCCAGGTTTTTGCACATCCCAGTCTGCAACAGCGCTGTTAAAAGCTGTGCTCTCTTCCCGAAGGCATGTGGCTGCTGACAGCAGTCCCAGGCCAAGGACACACAGCGCCTGTGCCCAAAGGAGGCCCCCTTTGGTGCCTCCTGCGCAGAGCCACGGTGCGGCTGAGGGCGTCCCCTGCAACCTCAGCCCTGGAGCTTCAGCCTCTGGAGTTTGAAAAATCTGGCTGTAGTTTTCACACATCGACAGCAACACGGCTTTTACTTTGCTCTGTCCACTGCTTAGAAAACACACCAAGGTCAGAGAAAGAACATGACTTGAAGGTTCTTCCCAGCAGCATCAGGGTCTTGGTGCCTAACAGAGGCAGCAGGAAAAGTGCTTCTGCCTCTGACGTCTGTACTGTGACCCTGAACAGCCAGCACCGGGCGAGCTCTGTGCATAGCCTGAGGACTGTTTGTAAAATGATCAATGACGCACGCAAATGGCCTCTTGTTTGTCTTACTGTACACTGCAAATACTGCTTTTTTGCCAAATGGTTCTGAACACACCCAAAATGGGGTCCTGGAGATAAAACTGCAAAAACAAAGTAATGTGATCACCAGCTGTCTTCCAAGAGGGACTGATCAATGTCCTCTGGTTTGGGCTTAGACTGCGGTACTGTTTCAGCAGAGCTGAAAAGTGGATGCAAGTAGCACCAGCTACCCACCTCTGCTGCTCTTAGGATCAGCCCGGATTGCAGGGAGCTGCTGAACCCCTTTTAAGCTGAAAATCCTCTCCTACTCAGCTTCTGGACCAATTCAAGCCCTTAAAATTTGTATTCTCTTAGTTTCCAAGGAAGATTTACTCAGAATTTGTTTTTGAAGGGGACTAAGTCAATAACGAATACACAAGTGCAGATTTTTGTAAGCAGAATCTCTACTTTTACCAATCAGTAAAAATAAATCAGTGGTTACTCTATGATTGTCCTATGTCTGTCCCCAACTGAGCAAAATTGAATTCATGCCTCTCTAAAAATCAGGTGCAAAAGGCTTATAAGAGGAACGTAAGCAAATTGTTCTCCATCCGAGCCCTCTCCTGAGGTCAGGTGGATGATGTTGGCCAGATTCTGCTCTCAGTTACTCTGGTGTGAACCTCAGTGGAGTTGCTCTGGATTTACACCAATGTAGCTGAGAAAAAAACCTGCCCTGTCAGTTTTCCATCTTCGATGACTGTTCTTCTAAATCCTGGGCTCCATCTTAGACCTGCTTCTTCTTATAAGTTGCCTGACTTCACCACGATGCCAGCTGGCATCTCTCTGCTGATCTGCCAGTGTCTAGTTCAGAGGATTTTCAGGCGGCTTCATGGATACTCTTAGAAAAAAAAAGGAGCTCAGGAGGTACTTTGCATATTCTGAGTGCAGTCATTCAGCAAACAGGTCCAAATGGCTCTGCCTCTGCCCCAGAAAAAACATGTTCCAGTAACACCATGGAAATTGGAGTTTAATGTTCTGCATTTAAAGCCGAGAGTTTTTTTAATCTTTGGCACTTGTGAAAGGCTGTTTTTCTCAAGACTGAGTGATAAAACCCTACAAGAAACACTCATCCCCAAACTATCTGTGTGGCTTTTGCACACATCTGTTTCTCTCCTGTCCTCAAGAGATGTCTAAAATCTAATTAACCAATTAATTTGCAAATATATTCTAATTTATTCAAGACAGATTTTCTTAGTGTTAAATTATCTGACAGTGAACCATACGCTGTACACAGGAACAGGACTTCATTAAAATACCAAAGGTTACACAAATGGAATAAAAATTATATTTGTACTACAGTCAGCACATACTTATATCCCCTAATGAGAAAATGTGTTTGTATTTCCCCATTTCTAATTTGTTTTTGAATGTTTGGTGCAAACCTGTGGTTAATACATTTGCTACATAACTACTACACCTAGTGTGGAAACATGAATATCTGGAGAGGTTTCCATGTCCGTTTAACTTGCAACAGAATTTAAATACACAAATAATCCACCACCACCACTGCTAAAACTCTTTTCTCAACCCAAGCAATGCCACAGCTCATTTGTTACTGAGAATTACATCCATGTCCCTGATCAGCCACAGTCCTTCCGCCTCCCTCCGCAGGAAGCACCCTGGCTGAGAAATCTCAAGTTCTAACTGACAGCACTTGTGCAAAGCGAGTCTAGAGGAAAAGGCTGATGCCTTGTTCTTGATTGTTGCATTGAACTGCTTTTTCTTTATTTTCCCCTTACAAACTCAGGGTCTGTGTGGGTACAAGTTCCAACAGCTGGTTTCAATTCCTCCAGCTACTGGAGAGATTGTATCATTTACCATTGCGTAGCATCAGTCACAGCTCCACTCGACCTTCTCAAAAGCGCAGGAGATGCACTGCTTGTTCAGTAACAACCGCCCAACAACAACAACTGCAAAAAACCCCTTCCCTATTTAGTCACTCTCCAAGAGTTTTATTACACAGTGTTAGCACAAACAAAAATGCTTTGTCTGTATACACTGGGCACGAAATTACTTCTTGAAACATTAATACCAAACAGCTGGTTTTTTTGCTTGACAAGCAACTTGGTATTTTTATTATAGTTCATTACATTCCAGTTGCACCACAGTCAAGTAAGACCAAGCTACAGTTCTTCTAGGTGTACATAAGGGACTGCTCCTCTACTGAAAGGCATTCTAACTATATCTGTAATTCATGAAAAAATCCGGGACTTGCCCCGTCATATAACAGATCAGTGGCTGAGCTAGAACAGCAGGCAGATCCCTCGGTACTGCAAATCCTGGGCTGTCGAGATGCACCCAAGCCTGTTTTCATGCCACCAGGACTATGTGCTCTCAGCAGGTTCCATAAATCAAGCACTGCTCACGGCTGCAGGCACCAGAGCAGCAGGAATCCATCAGTGGCAGCAGCGCTTAGCCCCTGGGAAAGCGGGGCTGCAGGGCACATGACAACTCCCATGGGGTTTGACAGCTGAGTGGGATGGTCTCAGCAGGAATCGAGACTGCTGGCAGTATTCTTCTTAATTAAGAAAAGGAGTAAGTGCAGACAGCTTTTCTGGGGGTGGGTGAATTAGGTCAGAAGACCAGTAAAGCCGAAGAAGAACAACACCCCTCTCTCGGGGCACACTATCAGTTTTAAAACTACACTTTTCACATTTTTCTCCACTTATTTTTAGCAGCAATATTTAAGGCAAGTACATAAGGAGGCAGAAGTGCACTACCTGCCCCCACTTCCTTATACTTAATTTTTGAAGTATTTACTTTGAGCATGCAGTGACCTGAAAGAGGGGACAACCTGCACAGTGACTGACTCTGTGGGTGACTAGATGCATAGCAAGATGTATAGCAACTGTCAGAAGGGCAAGAAAAATATGAAAGCAATGGGATGAAGGAAGAGGAAGGGACCATTTGAGCCTAGTGGTAGGTTATGAATGGGATTGCTCAGGCAGCCACGAATGCTCCCACAATAGAATGTGGTCTGGGTCCAAGTATGGCTAATGAGAAGGAGCAGAAACAGTTTTCCAAAAAGAAAGGAAGTGTTTAAGTTGAGGATGAGAGCAGAGCCAGTCCGATGTGGAATGCAGAACAAGAAATACAAAGCAGAGACACTTGGCATTCCCTTTTGTTTTTAGCTGTACAATAAGAACACCCAATAAAAAAAACATGGACTTAAAGCACTATGAGATTTTTTTTCTCCCAGTTCACAGTTTATAATTAAGACATTGAACTAATTGTCTGTAAATAAAATTCAGGACAGGAACTTCTGGGGGATCAGAGAAAGGATGAGCAATAAATAACATGACTATCATGGCTACATTACATTTCACATAAAATGAGCAAGGGATACTTAAGTCTGTGATGTACCTTGGACTGGAGGTGTGGGGGAAGCTGAACCTTGGGGGAACTATTTTATAATCACCCCTTAGGGACTGTAAGGCCTTCTTCACATACTAGTACTGACCATAGCCAGAGGCTGGAGGAGGCTGCCTACAGATGTCAGCTGGCAAGGAAACAGCCCCTTCAGGAGAAGCAAAGGAACCCTCTTCCTACACCTGCAGGAGAAGGAAGGATATGGAGAGGAACAGATGGAAAACAAGTTGCAGGGGACTGAGGAGCAGTGACAGTCTGAAACTAGTTTTAACTCCTGTTTGTAGTCGTTTGCTTCACAGCTGCAGGTGAAGCCTGCAGAAAGCAAACACAGAGAGTACAGGGTCAGGAGCACAAGGGGAGGCTTCGGCAGTGAGATGAACTATTTGAATTTCCTATTGTGGCCCATTATGTCAGGAGGACCTGTCTGCATGGCTTGACATAGCCGATTATTCCTTCAAAAAGCTTTCAAATAAATTAATTTTTGCTCATATCCAAATCAAAGAATTATGCAGTGCAGCTATTTATTTGCTGACTGCAGTGGTCAGAGCTACCTACAACCACTGAGGCCTGAAAACGAAGCTCTTGTGACTGTGCAAACAAACCACAAAAATCTCATAAATGCTCTCAATTACTCCCAGCCGTTGACCTGAAGCCCTGCCTGTTTGAGCTCCTGCTGACCCAACAATGGCATACTGACTGCCACACAGCAGAGCCCCATCCGTGGTGGGGAGCACTGGGTTCATGTTGGCTGCCTTTTGAGTCCATGTGGTTGTTAATATACATGGGTGCAATCGTATTCCCTTACGGAAAATTGAACAACTTCATTAAATGGATCCACTGATTTCATTAAATACCTGAGACTCCTTGCCACTCATGTTGCTCCTGACCCTTCTTCCATTCTCAGCCTGTGGCTGAAGACCTTTGAACCCTTGAATAACAACAGGAGACTACCTCCTTTACCCCACTTTGAAACTTTCTTGTCCGATAAACTGTACATATTTATGTACTTGGCTATAATGTACCATTTCAAAATTGCAATCAGACGTTTCTCTGCTTAGTTATTAATAATCTACAGACTCATCCACCACTGACCCAACATGCAAAGGTTGTGAAGCTTTAAAAAGATTGATCAGCACCAGATTCTGTTTTAGTGTCATCTCAAGCTCTGTGATGGTACATCCTCCCTCCACTTCTTGGGCTACACTATGATCTCAGAAATGCTTGCTAGGCTTTGGCCTTGGTGAACAGCACCTGGGCTGAGCGCCTCTTGAGCTTATCAGAAACACTGCTGCTCCCAGGAGCAAGTGCTCTCTAACGAGCTCCCTGTTTTTAATAAACAGCCTTGGAAACTTATTTTTGTTGCCTGAGTAACAGCCCAAGTGGAACAACATTTTTGTTATCAAACTTTCGAAGAAAGTTACTGACCCAAATTGCGGCCACTTTGGAAAATTACTATGACTAAAGCCCATTTCTCTTGTGACCCCATAAACAGCAGCCCTAAGCGAGACCCTTTGAGCTCTCCTGGACTGCAGGGGCTGTGACCAGCACCTCCCTCTGAGTGGGACTCCTCTCACAGTTAGTGAACTCTCAGGTTTGCTATACTTGGAGGACCACTGCCAAAAGCCAAAAATTAAGCCTGGGCTGATACCCCCACTCCTCAAGGCTCAACACTTTGCCTGTTAAGAAGATACAAAGGCATTTGATGTGAGTACTTCACTGAACTCAGGGGGAATTTTTCACAGGTATACATTTTGTACATACTCCTTTAGGACTCTGTGGGTGTGTGAATGGGAATATGCTATAGCAAATTTATTATGAATGTCACTGTCTTAGATTCTTAGGTATGTTACATTCATAAGTAAGTTAGGCCTATAAGTGAATTACTGTAGTGCTTATAGCAAATTCTATACAATCTATTTTAAAATTGTTTCAATTAGACTATTGATCAAGTGTTGTGAAGTTTAAGTGCTGCTAGAACCTTTCAGCCTAAACCATGGGTCAAGTCTGGGACTAAGTTCAGCAAGGGGTCCACTCCAAACCTTGTGAA
This sequence comes from Struthidea cinerea, assembly GCA_013397865.1. Taxonomy (NCBI): domain Eukaryota; kingdom Metazoa; phylum Chordata; class Aves; order Passeriformes; family Corcoracidae; genus Struthidea; species Struthidea cinerea. Next base: position 151,140 of record VZTI01004836.1, read on the forward strand.
TCCACAAAGGATTATCCTTACCCTTTCCCATCATTACCCTTTTTCCATCCCCAGTTTTCATGAGGATAATTTTACGTTGATTGTAGTTTTAGACATTGATTTTGGATTTTAGTCCGATTCTTCTCTGTGTGCCTTAACCATCTAGTAAATAGTACAGTGAACCTTATCAATAAACTTTGTCACATTTTCACTTTTATACTAACCCTGCTTTTGCCAATGCCTTTGCGGGTGATTCTTTGAGAAACCTAAAATACTCATTTGTGACAAGCTAATCAAGTGTAGTCAGTATCATCTGCCTTAATGTCAACCACTGTAAATTATTATTGTCTCAATACAGAGAATTTCAGGAGCAGAGCACAATTTCTTCTACATTTTCGTTACACAGCAGATGACACCATTTACCTTGCTCAAGAAGGGCCTAATAATTGACAATATGTATTATATGCATACAGCTTTTGGCTCACCTCTGAAATAGCAGTATACACTCTCAGATCTTTCTGACAAGCTTTAGCTTATTTAAGACTCAGTCAATATTTTCATTTTAGCTGTTCAGAGAGGAAAATAAGGTGAGAAGAAGTCTGAAATTGTCACAACAACAAAGGGCACTGACTATAAGCACACATCTGTGATTTAAAGCCAAGTGACAGTCTATAATTGAATTGTCTGGGGCTGCCTATGGTTTATTTACTGAATTCAGACATCCTGTACGGGGGTCAAAAGAACACAGGTTTTTACTTATTCATAGGAAAAGCAGGAGGGGGGCCTTGGCACTCCAGGTACCTCTGGTATTGAGGAACTCTTGGCATGTGTCTTGACTTCTACACATCATCACATCAAATGGAGGGGTACCTGTGCCCATCACATAGGACTTCCCACTGGAGGAGAGGACACAATTCCTCGCAGAAAACTGCTTAAGTCTCTCTAGACAAGGTCTTCACCAAGCTGAGAGGGCAGAGAAATTTTCCAAGCCCTTACCTCCATACCCTCCCTTTTCTCCAGGGCCTATCAAAGAATCATAAAATCATCACAGTTGGAAGAAACGTTCAAGATCATCCAGTCCAACCATCAACCCAGCATTACCACTGTAACTCCTAAAACACTAAACCGCATAGTCTAGCACCAAATCCAGATGCCTCTTAAACACCTCCAGGGATGGTGACTCCATGACTTTCTTGAGTAACCCATTGCAACGTAAAGTAACCTTGACCACCCTAAAATTTTTTTTCTAATAACTGTCTCAGCTTAAGGCCATTTCCTCTTGTCCCCTCATTGTAGGTATGGCAGAAGTCCTGTGTGGCTCTCAAGATGGCCTTCTGCAAACAAGCACAGCTTCTTCTTTAGCCTATTTGGATGTATCAACAGATTAAAAAGAAACAGCTGTGATAAAGCACCCAGATGGACCCATCCTGCTATCCTAGCACAGGGCTGCACAAGGCTGGGGCACTCGCACCAGCCCAGGCTCCCAGCAACACAGTCCCGTTTCCAACAGCCTCCAGACCCAAGGGGTGAGTGAAGCACGTGGTCAAAGTGAAGGACTGCTAACGCCTTCACTGAAGGAAGCTGATGCTCCAGCCCTGACCCCAGCCTCTCCATCAGGGCCATTATTTGGATATCTGTGCATGGAAAATAAAGATCTGAAGCTACAAAAGCACTTGACACCAAGAGCTAGCACAATGTGTCAATCTGCACCACCACAATGTGTCAATCACCAGCCCCTGCCAGCTCAGGTCTCTGCTTCTCGGGAGTCACAGAAGAAAAACAGCACGATGGTTACCACACATTTTCCCCAGCGAGCATGCAGCCCAATACTTTGGATATTTCTGCAACACTTACAGGCAGAACTGCAGACATACAGAAATCTTTCTGTATATGTCCTTGAATGGCTTTTGCATGCTTTGCCATGTGGGATTTTAAGACTACCCTGTTGTCCACCCTGTTTGCCCTACCAGTGAGCTAATAGTATGCAGGTGTTAGGAGGGATCAGCTCTCCTCTTGTACCAACTTGTAGGTAGGGAGAATTGACATACACAGGCTCACACCTCACACATCCAGATCCAGCTCACTCCCTTCAACTCAAACTGGTCTTGGGTCTGTTCATGGCTGAGGAGGCGTTGCTGGCACAGTGGATGCACTGCACCGTTCATTAGGAAAGAAGATGGGAGTGACAGCAGCTTAGGCAGAACAGCCTGGATAAGTCCCTGCCACTAACACAAGATCCTTTGACAACACTGTCCATACATTTCTGTGCTCTTTAGCCAACTCTAAAATAATCTGATCACATGATGCTGACCTAATGAGTGCTCTGAAACACCGTATTTTAACTATAGCACTTCTCTTGTATTTTTTCACTTAAGGACACTTGACTTTTGCCCAGTTTAGATCTCTTGAGTCATTGTACTAACCTGGGGCCATCCAGCTGAACCAGCTGGCATTTCCTGATGTAACAAAGGGTGCAGAATTAATGGTGGGGTTGACCCTGGGACTTTTGAGATGAGATTCAACAGTTTGATTCTCTGCTCTCTCAGTAAAGCCCTAAGGAGAGGAAGGAAAACACCAAGTTCTAAGTGGATGAACCTTGAGTGTTATGGTTCACACTGCAGCAAAACTATGTCTGTTAGTGAGAAAAAATAATTAGGACTCAAATCTGCATTAAAACATTTTTGCACGATTTTGCTCTTCAAGTGGAAAACTGTTCCCACGTGGTCTATTTTTAGGTATTTTACATTAAAGAGATCTGAAAAAGTCTTAGTTCAATTTCTCAGTGGGAAGTTTTTACAGTAAAGATGACTGGATCCAGGATAATGATGATAGAAGAGGGAATGGGTGAACAGGGAATAACCATCCCTAGAAATACAAAAGTTTGGCTGAAGCCAGTGCAGGGGTGACGAGGGACATGCTCAGCTCAGTTGCTTCAGCAGCCAGGGTGCCCCCTCATTAGCCACAGCTCCTTTGTGCCTTATGATTACTTTCATAATAATTTCACTTTTTTTGGGATAATAAACTATCCAAAGTTCTGCTTATCAGTTTCATTCACACACAGTAAATGTGAATGTCTCAGCACCGATCTTTCTGACCTGGTTTCATTGAGTCAGGCATTGTACTTTCAAACCAAAGTCCAGAGCAGGGTCAGGGACACCCCAGCACACAGCGACGATGTTCGCATCTCTATGGCACTGCAAGGAGGGGAGAGCAGAGGATGACAAGAAGGGAAGAACAAAGACACAGAGAGTGGGGAGACTTTAGTGGAGAAAGGCATGATGACAAGAGCCACTCCTCCTCTTGTGAAGCTAGTAGAAGGTTTTCTTGCATCAGACCCTCGGTAGCAAATGCTTGATTTTATTTTGTCTTTAAAGTGCTGTGGAACAGACTGCAAAGTTACATTCCAGCAGAGCCTCAGCACCCTGGATTCAGTTTTCAGGCTGATGCCCAAAACTCTGAGGTTTTGTTTTCTTACAAGCTTGTTTTGTGACTCCCCCTGTGTCTGGCCATTCACATCCCCTGAACACATCTTTGGGAGAAAATCATCTGTTTGCACCAGAAACAGCTTCTGCATCATCCGACGCGTGTCTCCCCTTTCACACGGAGGGGAAGTCCCATCCTAAATCTTCCCAACCCACCAGGAACATGTCTTTCACCCTTCAGATTCACCTCCTGTGCATTTCTACACACCAAAGGGCAGAAAACAGCCCTCATGACCTTGGAGACGTGCTCTTCAGTGCCTGGCCAACTGCACTTTGCTTGCAACTGGATGGTTCCTTGGAGACACATGGCATTTTATGCTGTTGGAGAGCCAAAAGAAGGCTGCTTGAACAACTTACTACTTTTTTGTTTGGCACCAGCTAAAAAAAAATGACAATAGGAAGGAAAATTCTGGTGATGGCAATGTCATCTGGGGCTTCTCCTCCCTCCCTGGCATGGTGCTGAGCAGCAGGCAGCAGAGGTGAATCACGCAGCATCTCTTCATCCAGGTTGGGGGGGTGACAAGCTCCCGCAATAATTACTGAGATGTGATGCCTCCCAACACTGTGCAAATCCAGGTATGAGGGACTCATTTCCACACAACTGGCCACAGAATGAGAGAACATAATTTCGTATTTGTCTGTTTAATTGACACAATGAGATTTAAAGGCTGAATCCTGAAAACCACTTGCAACACTTAGCAAAGCCAGTGTTTCCAGTTACATCTCCCTAATGGGAGAGCACAAGCAAGGTTGAAAACTATACATTCATTTAATTCCCACTGAAATAAATATGTGAACAGTGCCCTATGCAGTCCTGCATATCTGGCCTGGAGTGTTTGTTCAGTTCTGCTATATGGCCACTGAGAGCACTGGAAAGGGGTTGGGTCACTCTGAATCCCCAGGGAAAGGAAGGCATCATAAGCATTTGCAGCACAGCCCCCAGCAGCCTCTTGGCCTGTTGCTGTCACTCACCTCAGCACCACATCTGCCTCAAACGCATAATTTTGGTATTTTACCACACAAAGAGGTGAGGGAGAAAGGGTGTGAACAAACACAGTGCTGAGAAATGAACCGAAGTAGCAATTTAATTCATGCTGGCATGGTCCACTGCAAGCAACAAAGGAAACTTAAACTTTTTATTTATTCGGTCTTTGGCAGACTAGTAAATTGGACACCAAGGGTGCCAGGGAAGGCAGATCACACATCCCATTTCAGGCAGGCACCCCTGAACTAGCTTGTCTGATGGTACTTAACAGCCATGAGTGGTGGTATGGGACAGTTCTGTATGAGCAGGAGTCTTGTGTCCCCAACCATGGCCATTTTGCATCACTAGGGAAGTAGGTGGAACAGACAGCAGTGAAAATTGTCACCTTGATCTGGTCCAGGGAGAACTTTTGGACAAATGTCCACCTGGGTGAGAGGCGGACCATGTGTCTCCTGTAGCCCTTTGGCCTGGGCAGCACTGGACAAGGACATGGCACACAAGGACCTGTCCAGAGCTTCCACATTGCCCTCCCCTCTCATAAAGAAACATTCTGAATGATTTAATGCCATCTCTTATAATAAAGAGTGCTAAATAATAAATTTCTGACATCATCTGGTTAGGACTTAGCATCTTGTCCAATTTCAGACTGAGTGCTGCAAATTACTTAGGTTCCGGAGCTCCCAGATTAACACGGAAGATGCAGTCACTGCTGCACGCCAGCAGCTCTCTCTGCAAGACCAGTCCCAGTGTGATCTCAGGGAGCAGCCTCGCAAACGCACAGCCAACCGTCTGGCTCCAGGCTCCAGGCTCCAGGCAATAACCAGCAGCAGGCACAGGGCATGTCACTGCATTCATGCAATGTTTATGGTTATTCTAGGAGTAAATAAGAGGCTCTGTCATGTCACCAATCATTTCAAGCAGCTCCCAATCATTTGAGCCATTTTCCTGATAAAGATAAGGACATCATGCAACTCCAGAGCACAAGTAATGAATGTCTGATGGACCAGAGCAAATCCTGGCCCAAGCTAGTTTTTAAATCAGCCAATTTTTGAAAGGTTATTGGCAGGGTTGGCTGCGTGTTCAGAGACCTGGGCTTTATTCTACTGTGCTGATGAACTCCGTTTTTGAACTTTCTGTGCTTTAAGCCACTGCCCATTACCATTCATAACACTATGGATTTTCAAACACTGCCAAAAAATAAACCTGTTTTTTAAGGAGGTGACTAGAAAACAGAAAGCAACAGAGAGGGAAGGTTGCACAAATGGGAGCCATGCTCATTGGCTAAGCCCTGTTAGGAGCTGGATGAATATCTGTTCGGTTTGGCACCCCCTTGGCCAACAGCCCGCGCTGCACAGCAACATCCCCCAGTAAAACAGCTGAACCACAAGTGCTCATCCAAAATATCAGGGAGACAGAGCAGGATTTGGTTCCTGCAGTGCAGGGAGTGGAGACCAAACACAAGAGAGGTGTAGTAACATGACCCTGGCCACAAGTCAGCCAAGAGCTTTTGACCAGTGGGATGTGATGGGCTGCAGCTCAGGAATGTTCTCCCGGTTTCACGTGGACAAATTTTGGCTCACTGCTTAAACCGCTTTCCCTCTCATCATTTCTGCCTTGGTGATACCTGAACCACTCAGCTTGGGAGGGCAAAAATGTACAACGGGGATCAGAGACTCCAAAGGAGTAATTTTTCTTTCAGAAATATGCTTTTCTCTCATTTTGTATCAAGCTTGAAAACAGCATCTCAGTAGCCTTCTGCGTATTTGAATAGAGGTTAATAAATTACTCTGCTTGAAAAACGTCCATATGTTTCAGACAGTGAGCTTCTGCTTGGAAGTTTCTTTAAAATCTGTTTTCACACTGAGAGAATAAAACCAACTGTTGTTCAATTTCCCTCCCCTGGCCCCATGGCAACCTCTCAGGCACTGAATAAGGACCCAAAACCGACCATGGGCCCAGCCTCACTTTGGGTGAACACCGTGGGACAGTGGATGCATTTCCGTGCCCAGCAGAAGGACACCAGAGCGCTTCAAGCACCTTGTCCCACCCTTGCTGCCCACTCCTGGCAAATCCACCCACTTTCTCCTGCTGTGCTGTGGATGTGGTTACAAAGATGAATGTCCCTGGAATGATGAGATGGAAATGTGTCTTACATTCACTAAAATGGGTTCCACAGTTGAAAGAAAAAGTGCTTTAAACTGAGGATAACATCATTGAAGTTGATTATGACAAAAACTCAAATCCTTCACTGATTAATTTCTTCTTAGCAGGCACTGCCCACTCACTGAAATCAGCATTTTTAGTAAAACATTTAAATTTTTTGATGCAAAATCAAATACTTGTTATTTTTGGTTTTAATATTTTAGGTGGTTGAAAAAGTCTGGATTTCTGGTAGCATCTTGATTTAAAAATAAAGTTTAAAAGCAAAGCAAGAGCTTAAAATCCAAATGGGGCCAATTCTTCTTTCATTTCCTGTTTTCTTCCATTTGAATTTTATCTCTGCCTCAAACTTTTCACATATTTTTATGATTTCATAATCATATTTTCCCTTTAAAAATGAGTTTCTTGTTACTGGAAGAACATCCTCAAAATCACCAGAGAGAAACTTACTGCCAAACGCTACTGGAAAAATAATTATCCTGACTACACAAGGCACTGTCAAGCAGAGTCAAGGTGAAACTCCTTCTCATGAAGAGAAGCAACAAAAGATTTAGGGAGTTCACCCACTTAATAAGATAGAAGACAGTATTCTTGCTGCTCTTCCTCTGAATCTTTCAGTTATCCTAGGTGTTGCTTGTACCGCGCCTTTGTAAAATACTGTGAAGCTCTAACAGCACGTTCAACAGAAGTTGTCATTTCTAAAATGAGGAGCCAGTTTTCCCAGTTTCCTCTCTTAAAGGACAGAGAAGTCCTTTAAGAGAATTATATACTGAATCGAATGCAGAAAGCCTGTGACTTATGCACAAACCATCCCAGACCAAACAGGAGATACTGTTACTAATAAACTGTAAATAAAGGGGAAGTGGCTTTTTCGATTTCCCAATTAAGCAAGATAATACTTCCATCAATTATGTTTTTATGTGACATATTCCCAATATGGATGTAATAAATGGTATTATGCCTCCTGGTTAACAACTCAAAGAAAATCCATTTAATTGTCCCTGCCCTTGCACAAAATAACACCCATCGTCTGTAAACCATTCCCTAACTTGCACACGACTGGTATATTTCTGGAAGCCCAGCTCAGCTTTACATAACATTACTCACTAATTAGCAACTTCTAAACACCAATCTGACACCACTTCTCTGCTCAGAGAATATTCTTCCCTCCAAAGCAAAGGCAGGATTATCCCAGCCTCACGGAAGTCCCCAGGGAAGGCAGTGCCTTTGCAGTTCTGTGCTGATGGCCACAGGATTACAGACCGAGGTGCATGGGACTCCTGTGAATGGCAGCTACGGGGTCTTGGCTGGTTTTCCCCTGGGAAAGCTCCAGTGCAGGGCAGAGAGGCAGGTGAGAGAGGGTTGGTGAGGTTCACCCTTTGGGCGCATTTGACAGCGCTTTGGTAAAACAGCAGAAAACCCAAAGTGCTGCTGCTGAAGGGCTGCAGCGGGATCCAAGCAGCTCATGCACAGTAACTGAATCGACGCAGGTGAATGGAAAAGCAAGTAAAAAACACCGCCGCAACTCAACCAAAAAGCTGAGCTGCAGAAGAGAAAAACAAAAGTGAAGCCTGCCATCTCCTCTTGAGGGCAAAACAGGAGAAAGGTTTGTCCACTTGTGGCTACAACCTCCATCCAGGCCTTCTCATCATCCTCCACTCTGTTTCAGGGCATTATAGCAGAAACACATTCTTCATGTGTTTTTCCCAGAGCCGTTTGTCTCCTGGCCACCTGTTCTGCTCTGTATAAGCATCATGCTTTATGTACTCAGTGCTTAGCAGCTATTTGTAGAAGCTCCCCATAAGTCACAGAACGCTTTATCCCTAAATTTCATCCTGCACATCCCTATTTCATTTAAGTTGCTGCTGTGCATCAAAGCACACAGTGGCTGGCAACTGCAACCTCATCCATCTCCCCCACGTGGGCTCTGACCACGTTGCCTGAATATGCTCCTATGTTTGACGATTACACCTTTATTTCAGTGCAGGATGAAATGACTGAACATCCCAGTTAGACCCCAAATCCTTGAAAAAAAGCTCTTAAATTTTTCAGAAGCCAGGTGTTTATGTATTCTGGCCAGGAAGCTTTTGGATGCTCCACTGAATGGCTGTACCTCAGGCCAGCAGTAGCAACACATCCTGGTCCTCAGGTTGAGTGCCTCAAAGGAGCAGATGGTCACCAGCAGTCAGCCTGTATGCCTGACACAACATCCCCTGAAAGGCCATGGATGTTGCTTTGGAGGATGCCCAAGCCTGCTTTCAGACCTCATGTTTGTCATCTCCTCAGCTACAAACCCGTGAAACATGAAGGGACAAAATTTTGGTAGTTTCTCCATTCCTCTCCAACAGTGATCTCTGAAGACCAAACGTGATGGGAGCTGGGACCAGGCTGGAGGCTGCATTGTTTGACCACAGACACCTCTTCAAGAACAACATCACCAGTGCCTGATGCTTGCAGTCCAATGGGTGACTATTTTTCCCCACATGGAATATACCATGTTGGGCTTATGATAAACAAGCTAACATGTACCTACTTCTACATTTTAATTTCAATTGGGTGGGCGGTGAGAGAACATCTCACAAGCAGAGCCAAACAAAGGTCACCACCAACTTCTATTCCTCAAAGCTTTGTAGAGTGGTGAAAAAGAGAAAAAAACCCTATTATTTCTAAGGCAGGTCGCTTCTCCTAATTAGTGAGTCAGCTCTGCTAATAAAGATTACAACAGGGCATGAAAGCAGTGCTGAAGATGAGAGTATTTATGCAGGTCAGTGGGGGTTTTCCTAAACATTTTGATTACAACTTTAACTGCACTAAAACACATGCAAAAACCTTATCATTAAATTTAAACAGCCTGATGATATGTGGTACCAGACTAAGAGAACTGCAAATAAATTGCTGTAATCTGCCATACTGTCACTTACTCCTGCTCCTCAGCAGCCATAATTGACTAATAGGATAATAAAGTGGCAGCTATGAATCTGAAGGCTCAACTCCATTGTTTTGAACACTCTTGAGGAGAAAATATTCCAAGTCAAGAAGACGAAGCAGCCTAATCACAATCATATCCCCAGATTCAACTTATTTTAATACTCGTCTGGACTCCAGGATTACTCTGTGTAAAATGTGATGCCATCCTGGTCTTGCAGGGTGACAAGTGCCCAGAGAGCCACCAGCATCACCTGCTGCCCTTTGCCGAGCAAGCCTGTGAAGCCGCAGCAAGAAGCACCCCCTCTGGCTGAAGAGCTAAGTGAGGGACCTTGAGTTTGTGCAGCCTGGCTTTGTCTCAACCAGGGGAAACATCCTTTTACTCCACAGAGGCCACTTTCACCTGATTCTGTGACCAGAGCACCAGCAGCAATCCCATTCTGCACAAGGGTTACTGCTGGGCAGCCAACCTCACACCTGTTTCATCAAGTAGATCTGCCGTGTGAAAATGGTTCTGGTGAGCTAGGACATGCTGTATTGATGCCTGGACAGATTAGGAGGATCCACTCTTCAGTGCTGTTCACAGAAGACTATTTGAGGGGCTAAGAGCAAACAAGTTATTTTTCAAGCAGAGCAGAGGCCAATCTGAATTACAGAAAGTGCCTTTTTGTTATCACAGCACTCCAACCCATCCTGTAGTCATCCTACAGCTGGAATCAAAGCTCAGACACAGACCTCCCACTATGTGTGTGTGTACATGCAGGAGAGCTGGACCACGGGAAACATCCTCACCAGCACTCAAAATCCTTAGAGACAAAAGCCTGGGGTAAGATAAGCGGATGTGATAAGACCACATGGGTACCAGAGCAACCCCTCATACCAAGAAAGTCTTTCAAAGAGATAAACTGCTTCCTGGTGTAAATGGAAAGCCAGTGATGAGAAATGAATAAGCAAACTGACCTCCAGGGTAGAGCAGTATCTGTACTTCTGCAGCCAAACATTCTCTTCAACACAGCTTGGTGCAGGACGGAAGGCTGGAATTGGTGCCAGCCCTCCATCTCCCACGGCTTCCCTCCCTGCTGCTCCAGCCTGCGTGCCAGACAAGCACTTTATTGCTTTTTCCCCTGCCCTTTGCCTTTCCCAGACATCAACAACTGATTTTGTCTCTTCCTTATGGGGAATAAAACGGAGTAGCGGGGCAGCACTGCCGCGCTCTGCAGCAGGGCTCCCCACAGCCAGTCAGCCACTGCCAGCGCTACATTTCACCCTGAACCCACGTCACTTTGACCATCAGCCTGGGTAAGAAAAACACAATGGAAAACTCTCCACTCATTTCACAGGATTTGTTTTTAAAATCTGAGGCACTGGTGCCAGCTTGGGGAATCAGTCTCACAGATCCTCATTACCTCCCACTCCTTGCCCTCAGCAGCCATAGGGCTCCTGCTGTGATCGAGGACATTGTTACTCCATGGAGTGCATGCATCTTGCTCCAGATCCTTCAGGAAATGCATGTTTTGCAGCACTGCTGGAGGAGAGGAGAGCCTTGCTTTATCAGGGTTTTATCCAGACTATCAAACTATCCCCTGGTTGAGACAAAGCCAGGCTGCACAAACTCAAGGTCCCTCACTTAGCTCTTCAGCCAGAGGGGGTGCTTTATCCAGACTATCAAAGACAAAAACAGTGTCTGCAAAGGGGTGGACCTTCAGAAAAAGGAAAAAAATCTGGCAAGCCTCAAAGAAGCAATGTCCATCCATGATCAACAGGGAGAGAAACAAACACAGATGCCAGAAAAAAACAGCCAGAAATAGGATTCCAGAATCAGAGATAAGATTTCTCTGGAAGCACCCAGGGCTAAAAATCCGGATTAGGAACTACTAAAGGTGCTTTTTCACTTTTTATTTTAAGGACTTAGTTCCCCTTATTTAAAAGTAAGGACTAACTCTTAATTTGAGCCAGAGCCTTTAACCCTACCTAACAAGAGAGCTGGAAAGGACTGCTGTTTATCCGTGATTCAGTCTGTTTACAGCACAGCATGTTAAAGCAATTAAGGGTCCTTAGAGATAAAATACTTCTGCACGGAACACCATTAGGTCCATTTGAGCATGCAGTGTCAGCAAGCAAAAGAGTATCTTTGACTCAGTGCTCTGAGAAAGCTTGAGCCTGGGTAATAACTTTTGCTTAATAATGCAAATTATAGAAAATAATGAGAACATTTGCATGCTTCCTCAACAAAGAGGGGCATTTCAAAGTCTCAGGGACCAGCCTAGGCAATAAGAAATGTTCTTGTTCTCATGTGTCAAACTGCTTTGCTTTTCCTCCTTCCTGCTGACCAAAGGGTTTCATGCTGGAAATGCTAATCACGCTCGCGTTTACCATAGCTCACCCTCTTGTTCTTCTTGTCTATAGAAACCTGCAATTCAACCAAATCACCATCAACCACGGTATTCACCAGAGCGCATCTATATGCCCACACATGCTTTACCCAGGAACACCTCCGCACATCCACATGCATGAATCATCACAGAATTCAGGGCAGTGGGCAAAGGCTGAAACCTCCGAAGTGTTAAGCTAAAGACGATGAATCCTCTGCTTTTCTCTCTGCTGCCAAGTTCTTAGCTTTACACTCCCATCCAATAATCAGATGAAAAAGCTTGGTTTGCACAAACTTTGAAATTGAGCTCATTTGAGAGTCACAAGATTAGAAGCCAAGGGTGCCTTCCACTGAGGCACAGGCACTGCCTGAACAGGCTAAACAGTCATTAAGAAAACCTGAAAACAAAGAAGCAAAATATTTTTCAAGGCCTGGACAGGAATGTAAACAACTGGACTAATAACATACAAGTAAGAGATTTAGGGGCCTAAACCAGTCCAAGAACACTGCTCTGGACTAGCACAAGCCATCTGAGAAAGCCCTTTCAACTAATACATGGGTATGCTGGTTTTGGCTGTAGTAGAGTTAATTTTCTTCACAGTGGCCAGTATGGGGCTGTGTTTTGGATTTGTGCTGAACACAAAAGTTGATAATATAGAGCTGCTTTTGTTATTGCTGTGTAGGGCTTGCACAGAGCTGAGGCCTTTTCTGCTTTTTGTACTGCCATCCTGGCAGGGAAATTGGGGGTGTCTGGGGAGTTGGGAGGAGACACAGCCAGGACAGGTGACCTAAACTGACCTAAGGCATATTCTAGACCATATGACATCATGCTCAGGATATAAAGGTGGGGGAAGAAGGGAGAAAGGGGGACATTTATAGTGACGGCATTTGTCTTCCCAAGTCACCATTACGCACGATGGGGCTTTGCTCTCCTGGAGATGGCTGAACACCTGCCAGCCCTCGGGAAGCAGTGAATTAACTCCTTTCTTTCCTTTGTTTGCATGTGTGGTTTTTGCTTTCCCTATTAAACTGTCTTCATCTCAACCCACACGTTTTCTAACTTTTACCCTTCCAATTCTGTCCTCAAACCCACTGGTGGGGAGTGAGCGAGTGGCTGCCTGGGGCTTGGTTGTTGCCTGGGGTTAAACCGCAACGATGGGAAAATCAAGGTGGAAGATGCACTTTGATGATAAAATCCGGCATAAGGTTTCCTAGTACCATAAGCCACACACAACATCCACACACCACAAAGATGTCATCCAGTACCCATTGAAATTTGCTCAAAAAATTGCTAATAAGCTTTGACTGGTACTGATACCTCTCCTGCTCTCCTGAGCAGCTCATATGCCCAAATGCAGATGTCTGCTACCTTTCCAGGCTTCCCAGGGTCTTCTCCCCAGCCTCCAGCTGCTGGTCCAAAAGGGTGCAGACATCCATCATATCCTGAACTACATATGCCAGGCCTGGGAAGATGCCTTAGATGCATTTTGTCTGCTTGTGGTGCCTGGATCCCTCTCTTGGGGTCCACATGGTGCTGACAAGCAAGCAAAGCTGTGTGGGTACCTTTAAACCCAGCTGGTGCTGTGCTTTGGCCGTCCAGAGGGTACTGGCTCCACTGTGATTGACACATGATACCCTCATTAAAACAGCACGGGGCTCTGAGAAATCTTCCCTTTCAATTTTATCTGTGGAAACCACAGTGTTGTTGGGATGCTGAATACCTGGATAAAATACAAATCTGGAACTGTTTTCAAGCCCCAGCACCCCACCAATGTCTCAGGATTTACAAGTCAGGTAGTTCATTCATACTAATACTACTTGTACACAACAAGATCCCTAAAAAATTACTGTTTGTTTTTAAACAATCTTGCTGTATTACTTCCCATGACTCTTCTGACAAGGCAGGATGTGAAGGTTTTCAAAAATGCCATTGAAAAACTTAAAATTTCATTTGTAAATGGACAAGAAACAACAACATGTAAGAAATACAGACTCCAGTTTTTCCATTTCACCTATGCTATTTTATAAAATAGAAAGTTCTTCATTACCAGCTAACTGTCTGTATTACAGGGAAGAAAAAATGAATGAATAGTGCTTTCTAGACCTAAAATAATGACAGTGATCAGCTCAGAAGACAGTGTGGGAAATGATTTCTAGGCAAAGTCCTGATTCGCTTTGTTACACAGGGGAAAAAACACAGAAAACCTAAAACTCTATTACATTTTCCCTAATCTACATTAAACTTTCTGCTGGATAATAGGGTCTTCGAAATGATCCTAAAACATCTTTTGAATGAGAGGTCACTTGCCTGTATATAGAGCTATCTGAATGCATTTGTGCTGATGTAATATGCACTCTCCCACTACAGAGGAAAGGTCGCATTCAGGAAAAGCACTTATCAAGATTAAATTTACATTTTTTGAAATTGTCAAGAAGTGCTTTTTTATGAAGAACAACTGCAGAAGCCACACTCACATTTAGAAATACTGCAAAAAGCACTTCCTGAAATAAGCTTTGCTACTCCTGAACCCGGCAGAGCTGGGAAATCCACAAAGGGACTGATTTACAGTTTTTAAAGAAATGCGTTGGTGTCTTTGAGATTAAAAACGATAACAAAATTAATTCGAAATATAACTAAAATGAGAGGTTCACAGACTGAACTGCACACTTAGATACACCTCAGACTCAAGACCTTTACATGCACGTATATATGCTTGTGTATTAGCAAGAACCAAGCATCTTTACTGGTTTTATGTAGGTCTCAACACAGCAAAAATACTTATATGAGAGCTTGCACTTTTACATTAGAAATGTGTGCATGTAATACACTGGGGAAGCACATGCAAGAAATTCCTGAGACTGAAGAAAAAAGGGTTCCCAAGTTATATGAACCACAGCTTTCTCTTAACACAAAAGACCAAAAAATAAAACAATTCCAGTAAGGCTAAGCAGCCATCTCCAGTGTTTCAAGAATCTGCACTTCGAACTAGAACCACATCCTGCCAAGCCTGATGAACCAACAGCCCTAAAGGACTTAAGGCATTAACAACTAACTCTCTTCCTCTCTCCTTCAGCACACACATCTGAAACGAGGGTTACATTCTCCTTTTGGAAACAGGGGAAATTTATACCTAGAGCAGCATTCATCAATGAAAAAAAATACCCTCTCAGGTTTAGGAGTGAAGTTAGATTTTGCAGACGACATTAGCAATGTCATTTGCTAAACGGGTTGTTGCCACTCAAAATTTCTGACCACATGAAGAGAGTTATTGGACAAATTAATCCTTCCTGCTCTGTGCTCTGAAATATCAACAATTTGTCTGAGTTACATTCTGCGCTGAACCTTTTCTGGTGTCTTATGAGAAATAAGTCTGGTATGTTTAGTCCAGTTGCCAGAGAGCTAATATTTCTGCACCACAAAAATTATAACCTCAGTTATTGTTCCCCTCACTGGCAAATCTCAGCAGAGACCTCAAAGACTGAACGTGCCTCAAACCAGAAATGACTAAATGGTGGAAACAGCCAATTTTCAATTGCAGGGAGCATTTCTGTTGCCATCAACAGACTCAAGATTTTGCTTCTTTTGAGAGGAAGAACCTCAAGCTCAAGTTTAAAGAAAGACTGAAGGAGCTAACTGTACTGCTGCTGTTCCGGGACTCCATATGCTTCCTAGAAATGTCAATAATTATCTATTATTGAAAAGAAGCTAAAAGATGTAGCTTAAAAGCATTCTCATTTTGATTAATTCCTGCCACTTGTAGGCAGTTACTCATTAAACATTTAGACTAGAAATAGGTAATTTTTTGGAGATTACTATTACATTTGCAGAGGCCCAGCAAACAAGGTGCTGCTTCATTTTCAACTGTCACACTTTTTCACTCGATATTTTTTCAAAAAATGTAAAAAATTGGTGTGCTAGATCATCAACAGTTTGGTTCACTGAGATGGCTTTATTCTTCTCCTCTGATTTCTTAATGCAATAAAGATAGTATCCTGTGTTACTTTAAGAACTACATCACTTCAGTGCCAAAGCCAACAGTAACAAACAAAAATACCAAGCTAGTGTATTTCTTTCAATGCATATGCATATATATATATATATATATATATATATATCTATATCTTTCTCTATATCTGTATCTATATGTATTGCTGAAGAATACAGCAGAGCATTCTCATCAGATAGCTCCCCATAGCTCTAAAAAAAATATTCCCCAAACGTTCTTTCTTGGCCGAATTTTGTTTACCTTGATGAACATTCTATAAAAGGTGGTATTTTTTGCCTTTTCTCCCAAGGCAGAGAAGAATCAAAGAAACTAAATATCAAGAAGAGCCCCCTCCTGACTCACAATAAAAGCTGATCATTCCCACAGCCTTTCCTACTTGCAAACAGCATCCTGCTTTTTCCAGCCTGCATGAATGTCTACCTTCATCTTCAGTAAGGAACCAGCACTGACCTCCAGTATTAATTGGTGGACAGAAACACTTCAACACAATGGAAAAATAAAGCAGGGTATTCCTAAGGGACAAGATGAAACCTACTGTGCCCCGTGACAGTGTTGAGCCACTATCAGGTATTTAACGCACTGTCTTGCAGAAATCTGGCAGGGGTATTCTGTGCAAAGGATGCTAACATCTGCTTCTTTACATGGTAGTCTGACTTCTCAAGATGATAAATTTGAACTCTCTTCTACCCTTCCTTTTCTTTCCTTGAAGAGCCAGCATACTACAAAAATCAAGGCTGACCACCTCCCATTTATTCTGCTATTCATCAAATAAAACCTTTATCAGTGGCCAAAATGGAAATTCAGGAAGTGGTATCACAAAAGTTGCTCATTTGTTGAGCACATATGAAAGAAATGAGTAAAAGCACAGCACCTGTGGGTCAGTATTGTATCCCTCCTCCAGGCTTGCAAATATGCACTCTGAAAGTGATTCAAAATCATATAAAGATGATGTCTGGTGCCAAACACTACCACAGACCTGCTCACCCCTCAAAGACTGCTTGCACACATGACCCCCTCAAGAGTATCCTGCATTGATATTATCTTCCCTCTGCATAAAATATAAAACATTAAAGTTCTCTGCATCCTGCACAAGCCTGAAAATACTGTTAGTCATTGTAGGAAGAATTAACACTTCATCAACATTCATAACTACAGTACTCATAACTATGGAGCAGAAGACATGAAGATTGAGCCCAATCAGTTTAACTGCTCTACAGTCTCCAATGTTGCATGGAGCTGAGAAATTGGACCCTAAACCTCTGCCATTAATTCAAAACAAAAAGTCCTTTTCTGTTACAGAAATAATGGTTGATTAATAGTTAGAGAAAATAAAGTTGGCAGGTTTAGTAACTCCTCTAAGGTCATGTAAAGTCAGTGTCTGGGCAGGAACCAGCTGGTGGAAACCAAACCTCTCTCCACTCCCAGTCAACAAGCAATTCACTTACTCTGGTGAGCACACGCAGGGCTAGAAAGTCTGTTCTCTCAAAGCCAGCAAGTCATAACATATTTCTCTCCCTTTCCCCCTGACCTGAGAAAAACAAAAAATATGTATTTTGGACAATTTCCTCCTTGCAAGCTCACGATGATGACTGCAAAAGAGCAAAAGTAGGGAGAAAAAAAATCAACCCAAAAACAATATTAAAGATTAAGGTAATCTTTTACTATTTAAAGATTGGGAGCGGCTGATGGTGGTTTGGTAATACAGGGCAGAAACCCCTAAGCAGTGCTGCTGAAGGGCTGCAGTGGGATCCAGGAAGCTTGAAAGTTAATCACAGCTCATTACTTGAACACTCAATCCCAGAACGACTTAAAAACCTACATGCATGGACATATGATGCTTTCTAAAAAAACTCTGGAAAAGCCCTTGGCAAAGGGTGATTCCCTTGTCTCTTATTTGTGCCTGTCTGAAAGAATGAGACAGAAAATAATAGCTGCCTCCCTGCAAACAAGTACTGCTGGGAGTGCTGGAAACAGCCAGTGACCAGAGGTTAATTTTTTATTAATTAGAGCACAAAGCATCCTGGCTTGTCCCTCATTAGGCATCTCCAGGCAGTTTGGCTTGGCTAAGCTGAGAGCCAGGGGAGGCAACAGGCACCCTGCGACAAGGCTGTCGTGGAGATAGCTGATCACTCCTGCTCCACTAAAGCTTCTTCAATCAGGACATGGCAAATTTGATCAACAGCAGTTTCTCAGGCTGGATAAAGGCGATCCCAGTGCATTGCTCGCTTTGTTGTCTGACAAGGCTCCTGAAATCTGAGCCTGCAGCAACAAACACCATCCACTTCAGCCAGGCTGGTTTTATTTTTAGTAAGTGGGGAGGGAGAAAGCACCAGGGAAGGCAGGCAGGAAAAATCACCAGGAAAGCAAACAAAGAGAGAAGAGAGTGTATTGCAGATTCATACATTTAAATATAACTCTATTACGTCTGATCCACCAGAGCTCAGGGTCTCAAACTGAAGATTAGAAAGAGCTAACACTGTGGAAATGAACCTTGTGGGGCAGATGCACTTTGAAATATATAGCACCAGGAGTGACCAAACTTGATAATTTTTTCTTTACTGCAAAACAGACTCCCAGCATGGAAACCTTAAACCCCTCTAGATCATCCCCACATCCTGGGAAGCCAGCTGAAAATCTCCAGATGTGACTGAGAAAAGAACATACAGTGCCTGCGTGTACATTGCTGTGTATCCTTCCCCTACGATACGCTGCAGATAAGGAATGCCGCTTTCCCCAGGACGAGTTGAGGGGAGGTGTATGTCTGTCCCCATGTGCACGTTCACATGCCAGAGTCTCCTCTTTTTTCATTTCTTCTTCTCGTTTTTCATTTCTTGTTCTCCTGGGAAGACAGCTCAGACAGTGTCTGGCCTTACCCACAGAAAAAGCTCCTTGTTCTTGTCAAAAGCAGTGCTGGGAGAATGGCAGCACAGGCAGCACGGTATTTTAACTCTTCCTCATAAAAACGGATGAAGATTGGCAGGAGAGCATTAGTGCTGGCACAGGTTACGCACAACTCACCAACATTATCCACATCTTTCCAAATCAGCTGGCATTTTACTTAAGTGTCAGCCAAAACATTTTTATTTGCAATGCTTAACAGGAGACTGTCAAATTATACTTGCAACATGGCAAGACATCATATCAAATTAAGGACAGTTTAAAAATTGAAATTAATCACCATTTTTAAATGGACTCTTCAGCAAGCTCAGTGTTACTATCTACTGCTGTTTTTGCCAGGTACATGCCGTTTCGGTCCTCAGCCGTCCTGCTCAATTACTGTGTTTTGGATTCAGCTGCATTGCATCTGCCTGAAGATCAAAGCATGCTTTTCAAAAAAATTACAAAGCCCTAAATTAAGTAAATAAATGCATAAGCAGAGGTTGGAACTATCTAGGAAATATACCCCAGAGTGAAGTTAACCAGCAGCAGAATTAAAGCTGATTTCTAGATTCAGATTTCTTTTAAATTGGAAGTATTTTCAAAGTGGGGAGCTGAGCCATTGGGATGCAAAACCAAATATCTAGTTCTTTAAATGACTTAAAAAGGTAACTTTATACATCAGAGCCCATAACTGTTCAAGTATTTTCAGAAAATTCACTGAAAACTCATCAGTATGCCTTTTATATGCTATACTGTAGCCCAATATGGAGGCAATAGCCATAGGTACCGCATTTGCATTTTTATACAGACATTTACATGAACAAATGAAGTGTTTTGTATGTCTGGATTCCCATTTAGGCACAAATCCCTGTTTCCAAGAGCACATTTTCAGAAGCATGCTGAAAACAGAGCCCTTAAACAATGCCTTGCTGCAGCAGCCTTCCCGTAACGTGGCAGTGAGCTTGCAATTTTAAACTCATTTTTCCTTTGCATCTCCAGAGCTCTGCAAGACCCTTTGAGGATTTTAAACCCCCACAAGCATAACTGTTTACCATGGCAGTGCTACAGCTGACTGCAAATTCATTCCCTTGCAAATGATCCTCTTGGCACCACATTTTGGAATTTGCTCCATCATTTCCAGAGAAGGTACGCTGACACCTACAGCGGCATCTAGGCACACGCACCCTGCGTATTTTTAGCTCATTAGAAATTCAAGCAATTAAAAAAAAATTGAAATAGGGGGGAAAATGGACCGTGGGAGAAAAAGTGATTAACCAAAATATTCAGACTCCCTGCAGGAAGGCTCACTTCAGTTGCAGCTTCTCCTAGATAGATGGTGAGAAGGAACTGCCAGGGATTTCACACCCTAATCAGTCTCTGGGGAAGTCTGCTCCCACAGCAACAGACATGGGCTCTGGTCCTGGGTCTGCTCTGAATTTCCTGTGGGACTGGGAGTGTTATTTAAAATTTGTAGTGCTTCAGTGTTTTATTAATTCATCAGTGGGTCAAATCACAGTTTAACATCAGTTCCAGTTTCTAAAGGGAATCTACTCCATTCAGAAGTCAGTTGTACACACTCTACTCACTATGAGACAAAAGGAAAAAATAAATCCCCCATGCCATTATTAAAAAAAAACCCAAGTACCCACACCATCCCTTGCTGAAGCACTGCCTTTTGCTAAATCCTGTGAAATGGTATGATGAGCTATTTGTTTCCATCCCCAAAGAATTCTCCTTAAAAACTCTGCAGCTCAGTTGCAAAATCTTTATTTCAAACCTTTTGAAAGCTGGATTTTCTGAAGGACACCACAACCTTCACTCTCCCTGAGCCCTGCAGTCCTCCTGCAGCAGGAAGCGTGGCCAGGGGAGCATGGGGCTGGAGCCCGCAAAAGCCAGGCAGAGCTTGGAAAGAAACCCCAAACCCACAATTCCCTTAGTGCACATATGTTTTTCTCTTCAAGCTGAATCCCCTGCTCACTGTCTCTGAGGCTAAAGTTAAAAAACCTATAAAGTGTGTAAGTCATTCCTTCTATTTTAAAGGTTCAGACATTAAACTATTCGGTGAACAACTGCTTTCAGGCGTAAGAACAGCAGATGAATCATTATTTTTATCAAGTTCTGTATTTAAGGCAGAAGTCCCCTATTGGAAAAGAAGACTGCAGAAAGGCTGGTTTTGTAGATACAGCAGCAGAAGGTAATACTACTACTCTGCCATGAAAAGACACCACAAAATACTTAGGCCCATACCCTGAAGTCCCTCTAACAGCTCCTCATCTGAAGATGGTGCTCAAGGTGTGCCCACCAAAAGGTCCTGCTCTACCACTGGAGCTTCAAGGCGTGGGTTTCCCCCCTCCATAAAAAAAACCCAAAGGTGAAGCTTCCAAAACTGTTCAGTGTCTAAGACCTTGTTTGTTTTTTCCCCAAGGAGACTGGTAGGGTGCTTCTCCTCCAACCCAGCCTGCTTGCAGCTCATAATCACTGATTTTCTTCCCCTTGCTCCTGCTGCGCTCTGAGCTGGATGGAGGCAAACTGAAAAAACAGCTTAAATACTGCTTGCATGGTACAACCATTACCAAATTCTCACACCACCTCTGTCGGGTATGGCAGAGCACGTCCTCAAGCTCACGCTCGGATGGTGCGATGAAGGACACGCTGACAGTGGTCCTCAACAAACTCCAACATTATGATGGCAGCCACAGATGGGAGCATGTCTCAGCAGTGATGAAGGGGGCATTTCAATTCTTGTTAGTTCAATCATATTAAGCTTAATGGAAATGAAAAACATGCCTTTTGTCCACCAAACAAAGGCATCAGACAAGCTGGGGCTGCTGTCTCAGCTCTTTGAGTGTTATTCTTACTAGTGTGTGTGTATATACAGTAAGTCTGGACTCCTCTCTCTACCCCTTCAGTGTCCACATACAGTACCTGAACCACCTCTCTTTCTCCTGTCATTATGATGCAACTTGACTGCTATTTGCAACATGCGACGAATTTCTGGAGGAATGCAGCACTTCCATTAAACTGTTCCGCAACTGAAAGCCCCATGACTCGAAAGCTGTTTTCCTACTTGGCTCTTCTGTGGAATGGAAATTTCTGTAACAAAGGTAAAATCATCAACCACACCAGGAACTACTGTAATGCACACTCATGCTATGGCTTTTCAAGTCTAATTCCAGTGGTCCTTATGAAGGGTGCCAGGACAAAATCTGCATGGCAGGGAAAGAGAACTAGAAGTGCAGAGAGGAGCCTGTGATCCAGCCCACTTCATACCTGGTCTACCCAAAAAGGCTGAGACTTACTTCTCTGCAGAGTACCTGAAAGAAACACCAGCACGGCAGGTCCACCCACCTGGGGCAGCAGGGTTAGGGGTTTCCTGTCCAGAGGAGCACACATGAGGAGCTCAAGCTGTACCCCAAAGACCAGATGGAGCATTTCACCTGGCTAAAGACTACAGTCGGTAAAAGGTTGCACAGCACTACACTCTAACACAAAAAATACAGATGCTATTGAATGTGCCAATAATGAGTTGAAAACACAGTTGTGCTGGAAAACAATTAAGGCTGCTGAAATGCTCCAATGATTTGTAGGCCCAGTAATGCCAAGCCCTTTCAAACCTTTTATTAAAAAAACACCTTCTCCCACACAGTTAAACAGGAAACAGTGCCTTCAGACACTTGGCATTAGCCACCAGGAGGCAGGCAAATCTAAACAAGTTCACGTAGACACAGAATTAAACCTGACAGCCGTACTGCTCCTCGGCAAGCGAACAGTATGACCAAAGGGAAGCGGTGAAACATCCCCCATTTGTAAAGCCAAGCTTAACTGTAAGCAAAAATCCTTCCCAAAAAACCTATTGAGAACTGATGGAAACCAGTGACATGGCCTGTCACTGCAGGAGGCATCATGTGCTTTGCCTGGTGCCTCTGCTCCTGGGGCAGTCTTTGGCCAGCGGCCCTAGGATACTGTGTGAACTTGCTGAGCAAAGCCACACTGGCAAAGGACACCCTTGCTCCACTGTGCCAGCCCAGCCAGGATAGCAGAGGAGGAAGAAGCCAACTTGCCCCATGTCCTCCAGGACCTCCTGGACAAATGGGTTACAGCTGAGGGCTGACCTGCAAGCATGAACACCCAAAAATCCCTGAAAATGTCTACATGTAATTAGGAAAATGCCAAGAACTACAGTGTGTAAATCACATGTATCTCTACAGAATGTGAGAAGGCATTTTAAGGTAGCTGAATTATCTTGACACAAAGGAGTTATTTATACATAAATTACAGTAGCTTTGCCCATGCTAACGAGGCTGTCATCCCTCCCTGTGATTTACCATGGTCTTGTAATGCAAAAGCTTCATTTCCCTGGCACCAGAGTGGTAATGGGACTGGTAATTCCCACACCATGAGTGCTTCCCTCGCCAAAGGTGGTGGTGAATGCCAGGTGCATTTGCAGGTCATGGCAGTCCTGCTGGCCACCCCACACACCTGCATCAGTCCCTGACCCAGGAGCTTCAGGGGCAGTCACAGCTGGAGGATGCCTGCCCTCATCCAGCAACCAGCTTGGAGGAAATGGGATCCATACACGAGTGATTAAAATGAGGAAGACCCGGTTTAAAGCTGAAAGCTGAGCAGGAAAACGAAAACATACCTGAAGTGAATTGTTCCATTACAAACGCATGAAGAATTAGCCTTGTGAGGGCATTTGTTTTTAAAAATCAGGCACTTTTTAATTAGCCCTCCAGATGAATCATGACCCACAGACTCTCTCCTACCAGATGCGCTCTGCCACCACTGGGCTGGCCATGGCAGCAGCCCCCAAGCCAAGCAAGGGGAGGGAAGGTGAGAAGATGTCCCCACTGCAGGGCACAGTTTGGCTATGATTCAAAAGTGCAGCCACAGCTCATGGCCCAAGAGGGGCTCTCCAGCTGCACCTTCCCATCATCCCTGCAAAAACACTCCGGCTTTCCTTCCCAGACCCAGCTCCTGCTCAGACTTGAATCTGCACAAATGCTAGACCTTGGTCCTTCTGCTTTTTTATCTGTTTATGAGGCAGTAAAAAGATATTTATCTCATTTTCAAAGCAGCAGTCATCCTGTGTGAACCTAAAATTTCCAACGTGGCAGTGGAAAGTGGCTCTTGGTGGAGGCTACAGACTAAGCCAAAATTATGGGAATTGGTGTGAAGTCTGCATTTATGCTAAGATGGAACTAGAACTTGTTTAATTAAAATACCTGATGGGGAGGTACTGGAACCAAGTAACAGCAATTAGTCAAAGCACTGAGTTTTCTCCAGCTGGATCCTGATACAGAGCAAAACTGGGCAGAAGGATCCCAATAACCCAACTGTGCACTTCAAGTTAAAGACCAGCCTCACACTTGCCCAGCTTGGGTCATCCCTTTGCTGATTCTCTGTCCCTATGGCACCCACCTAGCACAGAGATACAGGGAATGAGATGAGCCCAGATGCATCCTATAATGTGGGACCAGCTCCAACGGCAGCAGACTTTTTGGGAGAAGAGTCTGTGACATCCACGGCTACCATTCTGCTCAGCCAGCAGTCCCCTCCCAGAAGGCCACCAATCCAGCAGAAAAACAAGGAAGGTAAAACTAAAAGAAGAATTTTGTGTAATCTGTGAAAATAAAGCCCACAGTGCCACCATAAACTCTTCAGTTTCCAATATTTCCCCATATTTAATTAAAGAACTAGTTTTTAAAAAGTCCCTTAAATCCCTGTAAAAAAGGAAATACTCCCTCACGCTCAGCAGGGCTGTCCTGCTGAAGAAGATAATCCGTTTAGGAAAAACTGTAACTGTTCTTGGAAAGAAAACAGAAATCTCCTTGAGAGACTTCCACCTCATTCTCAAAACTTCTAAGCTTTAGCGACAAGGCTGCTACTTCACTGCAGGACCCAGGAGCCTTGCTTTAACATGAAGAAAAAGGAGAAGGAAATGGCAAAGTGAAAAGAATCCCCCTCAGTTCAAAGAGAACTATTAATTTTGATTTTCTGTAAGTAAGTGTAAAAGAAAGCAGATAAATTATTTTATACTTTTTTTTATGCCTTCGAACTGTGACCAGACAGTCTAAATGCTAAAGCCTGCTACTAGCAACAAACATGGACGAGAAAGAGGACTAATTTTCCCTGGGAGGGCTGGCTGCTTTTCTAGTGGTACTTAGGAAACTACTCTTGACCAGAAGCTCACCAGGGTATTTCTTGGCTGACAAGGCTGCTGCAAATTGAATTGGAGTAATGCTAAATGAGGGGGAATCCCTTTGGTTGCATTGCTAACAGAAGCTAAAAGAAAATTATCTATTTACACCTTCATGCAACATCCTCTCAAATCATCTGAGCACAACAGTAATCAGCATTTGCCAGTGATTTCTGCGTTTCATGGCTCATGGCAAGCTCACATTGGCCTCATGGGTTATATGATATGCTTCAGAGAAAAAACAATTATCACTGCAAGCCTAAACAAGTCAAATAAATAGAAGATGTGACCAAGCACCTGCACTGCTGTCCAGCAGGTTTATGAGAGCAGAGTAATTGTTACTGTCAGACCTCGGAGGCATAGAAAAAGGGGACAAAAATGCACAGAGGTAATTTGATACAAGATATTTTGTATGCAAAGCGGAGTGATGGTGAGTGATTCACGGTCCAAACACCTCTAGCCAGCAAACTAGCTGCAAACCACGTATCTTCCTATTTTGCTGATTTGTACCCAATGTGCGCTATCACGACAGGGACTTTTCAAAAGAGTTGACTCTCCAAAGCAAAAATTCCGGTGGGCCAGCTTACACAAATACTGGGACACAACATTTATCTTTCTGGTGCATGTAGTGATGAGAATCCCCATTCCATCACACCACAAGTACTTGAAAGACAAGAATTAAGAGGGAAATAACGTGAAGAAGTGGGTCAGATAAGAGATAAGCAGAGCACTGCACACATTTCCTGCTGGCAGGGTAGGCACAGGACAGGGCAGGAGCTCCAGATCACTAGACTCCTTTCCAGCTCTGCCCATCCAGTTCCCTTTGGGGTGGTGAAAAACCTGTCAGGTGCCTTCTCCATGAGTTAGTTTCCATATCCATAAAATGGAAACCAGGGTACGCATGATTTTTGGTAAAGCTCTTTGAGTTTGTATTCTGCAAGGTTTCTACTTCGCCGTGCATATGTGCCACGTGCACAGTTTACAAAGGATTTTCTGAAATGAACTGTTCCTGTTGTTATTAATACACTTCATGCAGGGTGGGGAGTGACTAATTAGATTACAGCCTTTCAGAAAAGGACCTGATGATTACAGTGAATCATAAATGCAGTGTAAGCCAGGATAACTCCTCCTGTAAAAAAACAAAAATAAAAAACAAACCAAAACCATCAGAAAGAAAAACCTCAAATGCTGCCCAGCCTGGGAAGCAGACGGGAGCACAGACTGCAAGACGCATGAAGTCATCTTTCCACTGCTGTCAACAGCCTGCATGGCCCCAGCTGACAGAGCAAAGGTGACGTGCCTCCAGAAATATGTAGGGCAATTGAGTTTCTAGAGAAAGCCCAAGTGAGGCCACATTGTACACCACGGGAATAAGAAAAGTCCTGAAACCAGACAGCCCTGCACTTCCAAGCTGCCCAGCTGGCTGTGCTGGGCATATACCACTGGGTTAATTACCACTGAGGTGGCCAAGAGGATGAAGTTGGGATTATCCAGCCCAGTACTGCTGCACAACTGACGGGGAGGACATTTGACCACCCTGACAGTGAACAGACAGGAAAACACCTGAAGCTACAGATGTCATGCCACCCAAGACTGCCTCCGTGGCTCTGGAAATAAAACTGTGTGCCAGGCATGGCATGCTCCTGCTCGGCACGGCAACACCTGCAACGCCAAGAAGGAGCTGTGAAAAAGCAAAGCCATGAGCTCTCTCTCTCCTACCCCTCTGCATCTCCTGTTGGCCTTAGCACGGATCCCTTTTCCAGCAAGGTAACAGAACAGCCTTTAAGGCTCTGCAGGTTAACACACTCTGGGTCAAAAAACTCTCCTATACTTCTATGAGACCTGCTGTATAAAGCAGTGAAGAGGTGTGGGTCCCTCTCCTACTTGGTCCATGCTTTGGTCTCCTCCCTCCCCTGCTCCTGGCAGTATTTCCTTGGGCTCAGCTGGAAGGGTTGTAAATAGAAGCAGGTCACGATGTGCAAGCTATTCAATATTTGCACCGAAAGAGGTCAGGTGCCTAGGGAACCAAAAAGGCCCATTTTCCTCCTGGAAAAGGAGCATTAGCACTCTCTTAACAAGACTGTACCCAGTTAAATTTAGCGACTCGGCACACACATTGCACAAGGTCATGCTGGCTTTTCAGAAGCCTATCTAACTTTGACATTGTCGCACCTCATTTCTTTTCCATATATTTGCGATAAACCAATTTGTCATTCATGCTTGAACATCTATCCTCTGAGTCATGTCTAGGCACAAGGGTTTTTTAAGACCGGTGTCTGGGGCCATGAACAAAAAGGCCATTAATGGCAGTGGAGGCTATGGACAGTCAGAGGTTTAACTTAGCCAGTTTATGAAAGTAATTTGTTTTCAGGTTATTGGCGATGATGTTGGGTATCAGACTCACATCACAAATAAGAAGCAAGAAAAATATCAGAGACTTGAGAACCAGGCTAAAAACAAAGCTGCAAATGAATAAGTGAGGAAAACATTACTGAAAATATTGTATATCCTCTTTCCCGGAACAGATAAACCCATGAAAAAGAGGCCAGGTCTGGAGACTGGTTCTCCTACAGTCTCTTTTTCTCATTTCCCCATTGTTTCTTAATACTTCATATTCACCAAGTGCAATATTAGATTATGACTGGCATTTCTCTTATGTGGCTTATATTAAAGAGGGGCCCAAGCAAGAGCCAGCTGGAAGGAGAAAGGGAAAATATTTCCCAAAATTTTTCATTAAAAAAGTATCTGCTGTGAAATCCACATCTGGATTTTGCGTCTGAGACTTATCTCTACCTTACTTATTTCAATCTCTTCTATTATTTTTGCATATCTATTATTGAGTTTTCCTTATGCATATACCACTACGCATACTCAGGTTCCCAGATAATCGTGCAGCCAATAAAATCCTTTTCCATCTAAAAGCAAGTCACTGACCCCAGTCACCTCCAGCCCCACTCTGGGTATAATGCTTACCCAGTCTCCAAGTCACCATTTAAGCTGGATACTGCATTACACTCCACTTTGGTTTTCTAAGTTAACCGATGCCTTTCTACACGTTGTTGGGTGGATAACCTGTTCCTTAGCAATCATGTCATTTTACTAATGAGCAAAAAGAAATAAAACACATCTGCATACAAGTTAATTTTTTTCCATAATTTTAAGGCCTTTTATGCCGTTACACAACCCAACATTTTGGAATGGAAAGTACCATACAAACAATTAATCATACATATGAGAATACTATGTACACATATACACTTATATTTTATTTATATGGTCATATATAACTCAAATTAAATGAATGCGTTTCAGCACTATCACTTAAACAATATCACTCGTTATTTGTGGATTTTTTTTCCTCTGAATTTTCCATGAGACTGACAGTGATTGAGAACAACTGCACCACTAAGGTCTCCTTGTTAATGGATGTGTCAAAATCCCAGAGGTAAAAGTAGTGACTGCAGCTCCGCATGTTACACTGCATTTCTCTTCCATTTCACAGCACAGAGCTGAAGTTATTTTTTAAGCCATATGCTTTTGCTATACTTGCAACCTACAGCCAACACCATACTTCCAAGTGCATGAGTAGGCATTTACATACATAGAATACAAAACTCAATCTTCCAGTACTCATTTACATATATATCTTTGCACACACATATGAGATTTATGTATAATGAATGCACATATAAGAAGCCCCTTCTGATCCTTGAGATATTGGCACCTCCAGTACCATGCTCCACGTTTGAGTGGAGGCAGGTATCTCTCTGTTCCCTGCTCCTTCCACATACTACTGGAAGGCATAAACTGGTCTACATAAGCATTATGTATTTATAATATATAGTACATTTATACCCAGAGAAGTACTCCCCATGCATCCATTTTGAGCAGCCTGTGCACAGATTGATGCATATATCACTGGTGTAATCTCGTAAATCAGTCACCCCTAAATTGAATCTCCACTGCCACAAGCATCTTGTATGAAGATGTTATAACTCAGCAACAATACAATAACCACCTCTCATGACCTAGTAAAAATTGCATGCCCCCATTTGTGACCCTACTGCCTTGAAAGTCGATGGTGCACAAAGTTGCTGTGCTCAGTAGCACACTTGTGCATGGAGAAGAGCAGCCAAGGCGTAACTGGTAGCTAACCAAAGCTGCATATACTCAGACACAACCAGCACTGGCACCTCCCTGAGTGATCTTCCACTACATGAGGCACAAAATCCACAGACACCTGCAGTCAGCTCAGCCAGAGAGCTTAGCTGGGGACTGCCTCAGTATCCATTGATGCAGCCCCTGCCTCCATCCCCACTCCAAGGCTTATGTGTGCACATGATTAAGAGGACACAAAGCTTTGAAGCCACTCTCGATACCAGCTGGAGAAAGCCAAGCTGGGCTCCTCAGCTGTTCCATATCACACACTGCCCAGGGCACTTTTATTTGTTCTATAACACAAACATAAAGATAGATAAATAATGAGAGCTGTTGAGACACTACCTTTTATTCAGGTTGTTAATTCACGCAGATAAAGCATCGCTGCCTCTATGGACAGGCTCAGTGGTCCTGAGGTACAGCAATACAAGCAAAAAGAAAAATTAAGAGGCGGTCATTCCCAAGATTAAGTGCTACACAGACAGGACACGGGCAACAGATTTGAGTTTGGTTGCGTGTTTGTCTTCAGCAGGCCAGGCAGCAGGGTCACACAGCACCAATGTATACAGTGAATATATGCTGGGGAAGAGAATTACAAGGCTGTAAAACACATCACAGGGTTCAGCCGGCGTCACATCAACCAGAAGAACAGAGCTCAAAGGGTTTGCAATGCCAAAGGAAAGCTGTGAAGTGTTTACTGACGGGTTCAATGTCACTGTCATTTCTCTTTTGTACAGCTCTGTTACTCAGATGCTGCAACACAGGCCTTTTTTACATTTCATGGCTTTTCTGAAAGGGTTATTCCTATTCCGCCTTCTTTTTCCTGAACTACATCAACAAGAATTTCAGCATTAATTCCCACTGATTACTTGATCTGCAGATGGTTATGCACATAAATATCTGTGCACACCAATCAGGTAGTTCCAAGGGAATTATTCAAATATATAAGGAAGAGCAGAAAGGTAACAGCAAACATGATAAGAGAAAGTAACAAAAGACATATCCTCTTCAATATTATTTAAAAAATAAATACAGGTTAAAAGATACAGTAGTAGAAACATTCCTGAGATTACTAATAAAGCATGATGCTGCATGGTTTTATTTCTTACTGCTACTTTAATTAAGGGAATAAGTTAGTTAAACAAATGAGTGGCACACAACAGAAAACTAAAAAATACGGAGGCACTGGTGCTCATATTTGCCTCCAATGTCATTCACAAGGCTACTGCCCTGTAAGTCCTCCTCAAACACCTTGAGACTAATTTGCCTGTAAAGCCGAGGAGACTTATTTTCCCCATGAGAAAGAGTAACTTCATTCTGGAAGCAATGTGCTACACAAGCAAGCCCAGAACCAGGCAATGGAGAGGCTGCATGTGTATGTGGGGCGGGAGCACAGCTGCTGCAGAGGCTGATGAGATAGATGGGGGCACTGCTCCCCTCCCAACGCCTGGTCCCCAGCAAGACACACCCAGCCACCCCATCAGCAGACAACCCACATCGCCTGACAGATGTGCCAGCATTTCAAACAATTGAAACTCCCCCATGCAGAGAGCCCAGCAACAAAATCTGCGCCAGAACACATATTTATTGCGCTTTTAAAATGTGCATGGATGCGAGGAGACATTGTGAAGAGAGATGGAGGAGAGGTTCTCCTTCTTCCACCATCACTCCCAAAATAACGTGAAGAGATGAAGTACTACGAAAGTGAGTGGGGAAGAAGAGGTGCTGCTGACAAGTCCCGCTGGCAAGGCCCAGGCAGCAGTGCAAGGGCAGTACGGGGCAGCTGCTGGCCTCAGCTAACACAGCTCTGTGCAGCCTGGGACACACTCACTGGCCCACAGCAGCTGGGGAGGATGAGTGGGTAAATCCTGTTTAGGGAAGCAACCTCTTCCATGCCCAGCATGAGGCTCAGAAATCAGACCCCTTTGTTTTTGGAAAGAAGTAATTCTAACTGACTCCATGCCTGTTACAAATGAAAGGCTGAGGACAAAGGGAAAAGGCTTAACATGTATATTAAATTTAAATACAGACATCTGACATTTGTAAAAAATTAATCTCCAGTATTTAACTGCAGAGCTGCACAAATTGGTGCTTTTGGTTTACATAGGAGGCTTATGCAGTCAATTCTCATAGTTCAGTGGAAATTGTATTTTTGCATTTAACTCTATTAAGCTTATTTTTCTGTGACAGAGAGGAAGGGTCCAGGGAGCACAGTGTAGATTACACTCAGAACAGATATTCTGCAAACACGTCTGGAATGATTTAACAAACTCTTAAATTGACAGCCGCTAGAATGCAATAGCTTTCACAGGAAGAGGGCTGGGAGGAGAAAAGGAAACAAAAAAGGTCATTTTAAGAACATTTCTGTGCCTCCCAAATGACAAGCTGCTGCAGAGCTGTTGGCTAAACTGGGGATGCTTCACAAGCAAATGAAAGCTGCACACCTCTTGTCCCACTGTCTTGGTCACCAGTCCCACACCAGCAGGACTCGAGAGGCAGCTCTGAACCACCAGCACACGGCCCTACCCCGACCACTGCCCTATCCTGGCCCTGCTGGAGCCTAGCCCAGCCCCGCTCGCAGGAGCAAGGAGCTTCAGTGCCTGCTTTGGGCTAAAAAAAAAAAAAGTGAGCGAGAAAAAGGGTAGATCTCAACAAGCAAGAAACAAACGCCAATTCTGCCTGCCTTGCTCTGTAACCAAAGGTGGATTTTCTACATATTGGCGGAAACAGAACTGCAGCTCCACACCCTGCATCTCCCCAACAGCAGCATGGGGTGCAATTTATCACTGGTCCTGCACCATGATCCATATAGCACTGTTTCAGCCACTTGTAAGTTTCTCTCTCTAGATAACACACAAGGTAAGGGAGGGAGGGAGGGAGGGACGGATGGAGGGAAGGAGAGAAAGCAAGACACACTTCCGCTTATGTTCATGGTAATCTTAACAGCACTGGACAATCTGATACAAATTGGATTTTAAGATCTCAACAAACTTCTAACAGTATTTGAGATGGCAAAATAAGGGTATTAATGTGCCAAAGAATTAAGTCCTTACTTTCTTGAGTAAATACAAGCTGGAAAACTAACACCTAGTTTGGACAAATTCGGAGGAGAATATCCTCTGATAGAAGTCAGGTTGCAACCAACCCTCTCCCCCAGGTTCGGGAAAAAAAATTCCTCAAAGGAAAGTGAAAGAGATTGAAAGCTATTTATTTAACAAACACACAGGAGGGTGTGTTTGTTAAATAAATAATAATGCTAATAATATGCACATAATAATGCTAAATAATGAGCTCTCTCTCTGTGGAGAGAAAACCTGGGAAGATTTCAGAGGTCTTCTGTAGGTGCAGTCTCTCTCCTCCTCGGAGCTGGGTTGGCGAGGGCCCACCCCCCCCAGGCCTCCAGGAAAAATTCTCCTGATGTGTTCAGATGTTGTTGAAACAGTCCAGAAGAGGAGAACAAAAAATACCAAAATCCTAGGAAAACGAAATTCAACCCTCCGTCTCTCGCTGGGAAAAAGAGCCGAAGAAGAAAAAAAAATTGGCTGAGGGAAAAAAAACCAAGGGTACCACCAAAACAGAGGAGCGTATCTCCATGTCCTTGAAACAACTGCTTTGAAACGTTTTTTGTTTTCTGTCCTTCTCAGGCTCAGTTTAAAGACACAGAAAAGATTGGTGGACATAGGGTAGTGATAGGGGATACACATCATAAAGTCACCCCAAGACACACCTAAAAGCCCCAAACTTGCTTGTGAAACACTTGTTTCAAGGAGGGGCTCTGTAACGGCCTGCAAACAGCCGGGCTCACACAGAACTGATGTCATGTTGTCAGATGCACAAATCTGCACCATCAGTCAGGCTGATTAATATTTGAAAAAAGCCCCTATCTCTACGTACACAGGAAAATATGTGCAAATGAGATACAGCAATGTAAGGGAGATTAAGAACCCAGTACAACATAAGATTAAAGATATTGCTAGTGCCTGGGTCTGAAGTCAACATCACTTGCTCTTCCCAAGATGCAAAAGTGTCTCTCTCAACTCAGAGTACTCTAAGGGCCCTCCAAGGCTTTTTGGTTGACTTTAGCTGCAGGAGATAACACAGGCCTCTCGGTCTGGTGGTGGGTTCTTTGGATTACTTTTGGCTTGGATACAATGCATGCCAAATATCAGATGGAGATGAGGTGCTCTTAGTGCCCTCCTGCTGGGAAATGCAAGGTCTGGAGGAGGATTCCGAGAAGCATAGGGCAGGGCTGTTCAACCCAGCACCTGTGCGGGGGGGACTGCACCGGTCAGCTGTGCTCAAGGGATGGCAGGACACAATGATCAGACAGCACCTCCATCATGTGGCTTCATGGTCTTAATGTTGATGGAGCTCTTGTCTGTAGGACCACGTGGTGTCTGGCCATGGCTGTCTATGAAACACTGAGAGGATGCCATCAGATTTGCCAGCCCCATTGGTGGCAATGGAGCAAGACTGCCCAGAATGGCCTGGAGCCATCCAGTAGGCAACAGCTGGCAGCAGCCCTGGGTCACTGTCAAGCCCTGAGTTTGCCAGGGAGGTGCTTCTCAGTTGACTGACCTTTCTAATCCTGCTGCATCTCATACACAGCACAGCAGTTCGAGCCAAAGTGCTAAAGTTAGGCTTGGGAGTGCCATTCCTCGAAAGCCTTATCCATCTGACACAGCTCATCATCTGAAAAAGAGATTTTCTCAGTCAACTGGATCTGCTCTGAGTGCCTCCCTCTGAAAGAAGGCCAAGATCTGGGATTCAGTGGAGATGAGGCCAAATACCCTGCCCTTCCTGCCAAAAAGCATCAGCTATTGGTATCAGGTGCCTTTGCCAGCCGTTCACGGGACAAAAGCTGAAGCCCATCAGCCCAGATGAGTGGATGTGGATGTTCAGCTACAGCAGTTAGGAGCAGTTTGGTGGCACAAGACTAGGCAGGGGCAAGCTGGCAGAGCCAGGCACACCCATGGTGAGCAGCGTGGCCGAGGCTGGGGCACAGCTACTGGGAAGCACTGCCACTTCCCTTTCCCTCCCTGGAAAAGTCCATGCGAAGTGCTGGCATGCCTGTTTGTAACAGAAAAGGTCTTAAAACAACAAAAAAAGCCCAGAAAGCTCTGCTTTTCTGCCCGTTTGTTAATGACACGCTGGCCTCCAGTCCATACAATAAGATCCAAAGGAGGATACAAAGGTCATGTTAGAGGAACACAGTTCCCTGACTTCAAAGAGACATGCAAAAACACTGGCAGATTGTGGCTTAAGATTGCCTGTAGGTTTCCTGGTGACACATACCACTCACATCTCTGTACAGACCTGGCCCCTGCACATGGGTCAGCATTGCTGTTCTGCTTGCAGCTCCCAACACTCCATGAAGGTGCATTTTTTTTATTCTGGTTTGGTTTTTTTTGGTTGAGTTTTTCTTTTAATTGCTTCAATTTACCAGCATGTCTTACTGGACATCTGACATACAAGAACTGTCCAGACCAAGACATGAACAAGCTCTTGGAAATGTGCAGGCTCAGACTGAACAGGGCTCTGAGCAACCTGATCTAGTTGAAGATGTCTCTGCTCATTTGCAGGGTGGTTGGAATCAGATGACCTTTAAAGGTCCCTTCCAACCCAAACCATTCTGATTCTGTGATCTCAGTCAAAATATGCAGTTGAGGCGGGGCATCCTGTGCTAAAAGGCTGAGCCATAGCAATAACTTCCTCCCTGAAAAACGGCAGCAAAGACTAAAACCACGCTGACATCAGTCTGACAAGGACCCTGTGTATTTCAACACATGAACAATCAGACACACATACATCCATGTCTACCACAGCTGCACTCTGTTGTTACAGCCATGTTTGGCAAAAAAAGAGCAATCGAACCCAGGTCACTATGTGCACTGATTAACAGCTGTATATAGCTAATTGTACAGAAAAAGTAAATTTTTAATTATTTTATATGTAAATTATTTATCATGCTCCATTTCAGTGCCTTTTCTTTCATGCAACTCTGTTGAGTAATGGATACAAAGCAAAACTTTCACAGTACTGGAGTATCTGGCAAGCCACTTAAATCCTATTGACTTCAATAACACCTAAGTCAATTCTGTCATATTTAAACACACCTAAAATACCTTTTACATAGTCCTACAACCGTATTCAGAGTGAAAGCACAGTCCCATGGTCTGAACACAGGTTGTCAGTCCTGAACTGGAACTGATGGCAACTCTGCAGAAGAGCTTTAGCAATTCACTTCCCTGTCTGCAATTCTTGCCTGTGTGCAAAGGATAATAGCAACAGGGTTTTATTGAGTATAAAGGGGTTCTGCTGGGATTAACATTTAAGAAGCACAGTGCAATCTAAGTGTTACATTTGATTAGGAGCAAGGCTCAAACACTGACACGGAGAATATCTAAAAAAATGAGGCTGTATAAAAATCACCATATGAAAAGCAGCTCTCTTACACAAGAACTGCTCTACCCAGCACTGCAAGACCATCCCATGTGGAAACCTTCGAGCTACAATTTGGCATTTCTACGTAAGATTTTCTCCTCCTCTCTATCTCTTTTTTTACCCTCCATGTGATTAACAGCTTTATTAATTTAACAGCTCCTTACTTAAGAGGATTCCAGCAGCTTACTGGTAGGATCCTGGATAGACAGTGCAGACTGTACTGTATACAGAAAGGCAATCTAAGCTCATCCTGATATAACAACTTCACACAGTACTTAACATAATCGAAGACATGCAATAGAAGTATTCTTCCTAAACTAATCAAACCACTAACATGTCAGCGTCAGCCCAGATCCATGATGTATTGTGTTCAACTGGCAGGGAGTCAATTCAAACAGCATCTCCCTAAACCTCCCTGATTCAGGGAGTCTGACCCATGCCTCCCCC
This sequence comes from Struthidea cinerea, assembly GCA_013397865.1. Lineage (NCBI taxonomy): Eukaryota > Metazoa > Chordata > Aves > Passeriformes > Corcoracidae > Struthidea > Struthidea cinerea. The sequence continues at coordinate 187,177 of VZTI01004836.1, forward strand.
TGTCTCCCTCCTTGGTTCTCAGTGCTGCTTGCTCACGCAAAGCCTGAGCAAGCAGATATCCTGACACCAAAGCACAAATCAGAGGCTTCTCAACCCTCTCCCCTGTGGGCCTCTCATGAAGACTACTAATAATTGCGAAAGAAAAATTAATAAAATCCACCCTGGGATGCAACATGCTTTGGTGTGCTTGCCTCAAGTCAACTGCTCAACTAATCAAGCCATAAATAAACACAAGAAACTAACGAAATAAAAAAACCCGGATAAAACACGTGGCAAAGCGGGAATGGGCCGGGTGTGCTAGCAAAACAGCACATACCACAAGTCAGACTGATTACTCAGCAAGCAGGAAGCCGGTGTCACGATCTGACTCACATTTCTGAAGTCACTCTGTGATGACTACAGTATCCACAGCCAGAGATGGCTCAGATTGCTCCTAAAGAGGTAATGCCAAAACTATGAACGGCTAGTTTACAAGTTCATGGGAATTGCGTGACTTATTTTACTTGAAAAACATTCAGCGTGTCAGAGAGCAACCTTCTTAACCCCCCTGAAAAATGTTCGTCTCTCCCAGAGACAGCTCCAAGGACACTGCACTCAGCACGATGCAGGCGTTAGTTGCTCCAAGCCCTGAGAATGCTTTCCTTGGTGACTCCATTCACATGATAAAGAGATTTCTTTTTATTTTCTTCAAAGCAAAGTTTTATGAAAACTTTTTGTAGGTATTAATGATACTTTTAATAACTGTTCCTCTTCCCTCCAGAGTCATTTTTCTGAAAGGCTATACTACCTTCTAGCACAAGCAGTAAACCTGGCACCAGACAAACCATGCAATAGCCCAGCTCCTGTCCCAGCCCCAGCGTCCCCCCCCCCACATCCTTCCCGCTGCTCAGGCAGGGCTTGCCCAGGGAGACTGCATGTGCTGGCAGGGCTGCTCTCATCTCCTGCCTGCAACAGCCCATCTTACCTATCCTCCCCTAACACACGGTTAATTCACAGCTCTTCTCCAGCCTGCTCTTAACAGTAGAGACACTGGGAGTACAATTACTGTGCTTGCAACAGCCTTGTCCCCACTTTTTAGCAAAAGGAGCAAAGCTCAGGGGTGGGCTTGTCTGGTGACTCAGCTTTCCACTCCTCATTCCCAAGAACTTGGCTCCCCACGCTGCTTTCCCTTGGGCCAGAAGCTCATGTGCAGTGTCACATCCGGCTGGATGTGCAGAGCTGCTCACACGGTCCAGGGAGGTTCCTTCTGGACCGCAAAGGATGTTAGTTATCACGCCAAGAAGAAAACTCCCAAACTTCCCATTCCCCAGAGAAGCTGTGGGGAGGAAAAGGCATGCATTATTTGACATTGAAAAGGAAGAAATGGGGCAGAGTAACATTTCAATGCATTTCAGAGAGAGCAGCTCATGCCAGCAGTATCCCACGTGCAACTCTGTTTCATCCCTTTTGGGGGTTTTGGTCTACCAGGCATTACCTTCCCCATCAGTTTTTCTCCGTACTTTGAGTCTGAGTCTCAGTACCACAGTACTCCCTTCCCCCTGGGGTGTATGTCCCCACCTCCTTGGCTCTCCAGATATCTTGGCTGGTGAAACATCTTGGACTTGTTCACTATTCCCCTACAGAAACTTTTTATTTCCCCATTCCAAAATATTTCCATGGAAATGTTCTTGCAACCAGAGCTTCCATCCTCAGAGCAACACGTATTTATTCCGGTGACAGTGATCCTTCCTGCACTCACCAACCCCTGAATGTCTGGCCTTCTCTAGGAAGTCCTGAAACAGGCTCTTGCATACAGCAGTCACTTCTGATTCTCCTCCAAATTCTTCTGTTTCCTTTTTGGGATAGCACTGGCCCTTAACGATCTTTTCTTTGTCCTTCCCACTCTTCTAGAATTACTCATACACAAGCTGAAGGACACCTACAACCTCCACCACATAAGCATCCTGCAGTCCTTGCAACAGTTTCCTCCTATCAATTTTAAACACAATGATTTCTTACTCATGAGGAAGTGTGAATTCACAAAGAACATGCCAGAATGTCTCTCTGGGGTATAATTTTGCTTATTAATTAGTTTAGGATTAGAAATATCATCAATGAGGTTCAACTGAAACATCCCTCCGTTCTGTGATGGGAAATCCTCCCTGGCTGATGGCTGAAGCTATTGCTGAAGTCAGATAAGATGGTATCACCCTCTTCCAGTCTTTTTCGTAGGAACTGACATAAAGATGTGAGCCAAGGGAGCCTCTTTCCATGTACAGCTGCTCAAATACGCTACATCCTCTGAAGGTGGTCAGTGAAGGTGCTTATGGGCTAAACACTTAATCTACTTGCTAGCAGAAAGGACTTCCTCTTTCTCTTCATATCTCCAGGGAAAACCCTACCTTCTCCACCCTCATCCTTATTTGAAAAGATACACAGAGCAGAAGCTGCCAGATGGAAAACACAAGGGAAACACAAGGCATAAAATAGGATATCACATAAGACTAACAAATGGGAGAAAGAAAACACATTTTTTTCATGGTGTGGTATGATCTTGGCCAAATAATCATAGCAGGATTTGTGCAGGTTCATAACCTGCTTCAATAAACAACAGACTTTGCTCCAGAAGAGAAAATGTCCCTAATAATTAACTTTCAAGCTGCTCTGTGGGGTTTTCTGATGATCCCGTGCTGCCATTTGGCATCTCTGCATGGGACTTTCTGAGCCTGACTCACATCTCATTATAGAGTTTCCTTGTGCCACTATAATGTAATCAACTCCAATAAACTTACTCATGATTTACATCACCCCCAGCAAGAAAAAGAGTTGAGCCCTTCATCAGCTCCTCATTCTTAAGCAAAACTTATTTTTTAATTTGGCTAAATTGCGTTCAGCACAGCTTCTCTGTTAGAAACATAGACACATATGGAAAGCTAATGCAAAGATTTTATTATTACAGGGAAAGAAACAGATTGATTAAAGTCATTTATAGGATGTTCTCTGCAATATGGACACTACTAACACTGCACAAGAAAGACATGCACAAATCCGTATGAAAATTATCTAGATACATGCACAAACCCTGCATTTCCACACTGACAGAACCATTACAATTTCAAACTCTTCAGTGCTTTTTGTGCGTCCTTAAATATCCCATTCCCCTTTATTTTTAACCCAGAGTTCACATAAATATGCTTTTCTCCTTTTCACATTTAATGGTCTTAAAAAAACACCACAGTTAAAAAGAAGACCCTTTAGAAGAAAGCATCGACCTTTCTGCAGTGTCAGGGAGAACAGCAGGAGTGCTGCAACAGCACGAGCAGGCAGAGATGCTCTATTCGTCCCAGGACATCTCCGCACAATGCCCGTGCTGATGCCCTCCCCAGTCAGGCAGGACCCTCCCCTAAGTGCTATTCCCCATCCCAGATTTCCACGGGAAGGGGCGTGCCAAGTGCGCACCAAGCCGGGGCCGCACCAGTGGCAGGCCCTGCCACCCCAGCAGCCTGACCTGCGCCTGAAGCTGGCCCTGCAGGGACTCTGTGCCTCCAGAGCACAGCTCTTCCTACCTGGTGATGATTAAAATACTGAAGATTGTCAACTATTCAGAAAAATGTGCACTCAGTCTCCGGAAGACTGGGTGTTCATTTCTCCTAAGAATTTGACCAGGCCTCTGAGAAGACAGATACTGAGTGGCCCCCAACTCTGGCTTTATATGAGGGGCAGGTGCCCAACATGAATTAAAGTTGCTTGGTTTTACAGCTATCAGATTTGAACTTAGAGTAGGAACAAGCTCCCTGGTTTTCTCCCTAGCTCAGTTGTTTATGCATTTTCTGCCTCGTGTGTCCAAAAAGAGTAACCAAGTGCACTTGCACAGGCATTATGAACAGGAATAACGCCTTAAGCAGCTGCTAGTCATTCAATTCTTCGAGGATTATGAGTCTCGCTCCAGTGATCTCTGCTTTAACCTACCCATAAAACCAGCTGTGCATTAGCCCTCCCCATTTATGGTCACTGACACTTCTCGGGTAGTGTTTAGATCTAAACCCAGGTTGTATAAACAGCACAAGGCAGGCTGCATTGTGATTTCTTTCATACACACAAGCCACAGCTTCTTTCTTTTCATAATTTAAAAAAAGGCTCTCCATTATTTCATCCTTATTTGCTTTTCAAATAAGAAGGCAAGGCACTTCTAGCACGGAAGGAGATCTGCACTGGGAAAGATTAAGAGGGATAATAAGCACAAAGGCCACTTATGCACCCATGATCCGTGGTGAGGGGACAGAAGCAGGAGAGGAGGAAAACAGGAAATTTCAGAAGCTAAACTTTGTGCCTTATAGCTGATGCTGCTGGTCCTGCTTCCCTCCAGCTTGGCTTCTGTTCCCCTTCATTACATCTGCTGAAACAGCACTTGAGAGCTGCTGTCTGATGCAAGTATTGCAGCCTGTGTTCAAACTGATGGTTAAAGCCAACAGGTGCCATTGTCCTCTGGCCACAGAGCCCGAGCCACTGCCAGGGACCTCCCAGAGATTCCTCTTTAGCTTGAGAAATAGAAACCAGTAGTTCGCAGCTGAAAATGTTGGATTCTCTATTTTGGTAATGAGTTTCCCAACAGTTTATCCTCTAGTCTATTCTGAAGCTTGACAATATACGCTAGAAGCCACAGCTAAACAAACGTTTAAGAGCATGACATCCTTCCACACTGGGATGGTGAACACTGCCATTTATTTTAGGGTTTTGGACTAAGATTCCTTTTTTCTGTCCTATTAGTTTATGGTGTTACAGCCCAGAAGTGTCTACTTTTCAGGAAGGTCGGATGTAAAGTGCTTTAAAGTCTTCTGTATTATAGTTTGGCATGCAATCATTAAACGAAGACCAAAAAAAAAGGTTAAAGACCCCAAAACAGAACACAACTCTGGAACACACAGGAAGTTAGTTCTACGAAAAGAACAAACACCTGAACCCCACAATCTAAAAAACTGAAAGGCACGTGGGGCAGCAGGAGCCTGAAAACACAAGCCTTACAGAGCGACTCCCAGGCTCTCACAGGTAACTGCAGGCAGGAATTCACATCCTGCTCTGCTTAGCCAGAGCAAACTAACACTAATTTTATACCAAAGAACACAGCCTCATCTTACACTCCTCAGGAAAAAAAACAAAACCACCAACAAACCAAAACAAAACAGAACATGCCCAAAATGCTTCTGCTCCTGTCTAGACTTAGGCAGGCAAAGGGATTAATTAGCTCCTTTTTGCCCAAGCTGTGAACCATCCTGGGCAGTCAAGTGATGCTGATGGTGGAGAGGGATGCAGAGCCCGCAACTGTGTGGTCCCTGCAGGGGCAAGAGCCCTGTTCAAAACAGTGAGTGGTGCTCTGCGGCTCCATGTTTGCTCTCAGGACACCCATCAGGCCATCCTTCCCCACCACCGCAACTCTTTCCTTGGGGTGGAACTCTAGGGGTGCTGCTTTAGTACAGAGAATGTCCAAACTGGCATAGAGAGAAGCAAGCTGGCCATCCTTCCTGGAAGGGTCGATATACCTCACTTGATCAGGGCACATAATCTTCGAAGCTGTTGGCTTCTTCTTCAGGTTAAGCGGCTACCCTACCCACAGGGGATGTTCAGGGAGTGGGGCAAGGGATGCACTCGCCATTTCTATGCTGACCCCATGAGGATTCCCACTTAAGGCAAAGCATCTGAGTGGTTTAAGATACAACGCGCTTAAGCATTTACATTGGAACATGTTTCGTTATAATTGCACACCGGTCTCAGGAAGATAAGGCTGTTGGGATTAGACTGCCCAAGTGATCTTATCCATTTAACCACCTATTAGCAATAGCTTCACTAAACACAGGGCCAGAAAGCAGCCAGGCCAGCCAGGGCAGAGCAGCCTCTCCATCAGACCTCACCACCCAGCATGGCAGACTGAGCGCTCAGAGTTCACTGGGACAGAGAGGCAAAGCATCCAAGTAAAAAAAACCCCTTACTTTAAAATTACACCAGTAACTATTTCAGTGACTATCAGGAGGTCTCAAGCTTCTTTTAAGATCTAGGAAGCAGTGGGGTAGGAGGAGGGTTGAGGAAGCTTGGCAGCATATTACAAAGCAACTTTATTAAAGCCTCTTGGAGAGTGACTGGGGATTTCTTATGATTTTAGAAAAATCCCTTGTAAACAAAAAAACTCAGAACGATTCAGAGATATTTGACTTAAAAAAACTGTGTTAGCTTCAGCCCATAGTGGAAATTTCTGTTCAGAGAAACATCTTTGTTGATTTAGGTATCAGTGAAACCTAACATGTTCTCTAAATAGCAGCACTTCACCAACAAAAAACACAAAAAAGGGCAAAAAAAGCTCCTATCACCTTGTACCAGATCTGGATCTCAGTTGCACAGATGCAAATGTAGAGGAAACAGTGCTGACCTCAAAGGGAACACCACTCCAGACTTACACTGGACTACAGAGATTAGCACCTGCTCTTCTAGCCCCCGCCCAATCTGCAAGCAAAACACAAGACGTGGGGAAACGCCAGTCCCAAAGGCGCTGAGTCGTAAACCAGTGGTGTGGCTGCAGGCAGGTGGGACACAGCAGCACTGCCAGCACAGAGCCAGGCACGATGTGGAAATGGCTGAACCTGTGCTTTCCACCACCTCCTTTTCTCCTGATGCCTGGACTCTGTCACACCTGAAATTATCAGCTCCCATACATGATACATTTTAAGCATGGCACACCGAACATTTGAGATCCAATCCAATCCTCCTCCCAGTCAGTAAATGTCCAACATAAAACTACACCACTGAATCAATTAAATAACCTGAAGGAAGTTTCCAAGAGACTGTCCTGCATATTCAGTCAGAGCAGCAGAGGATCTTGAAAGGCTAATATTCCTGACTGTCTGATGCTTGAAGTTTACATTCCTGAGCTTCCTGCTCATTAAATTAAAAACTGGATGTTGCCAACAAAAAACCTTACAGAGATAGATACAATTCCAATACCACAAATGCCAGGCAGTAAAGAGTACAATAGAAAGTTTTAGGAATGTCAGGTATTGAATCAAAGCTAATTTTTAATATCAAGCATATCAAAAAGGATAATATCTGCTACTTAGTGGTGTTAGTGGGGAAGGAAACAAAGAAGGACTTCCACAGAAGGGATGGGGGTCCCCACTGGGCTCAGAAGCCATCTTCAAGTTCATATGCTGAGAAGACAACCTCAGCATGGCTAAAACTGTGACTTGAATGTGAAATGAAAAAAATGTAATTAAAATGGTCTCTCTTAGCTGACAGCTGTAGACAGCCACCTTCCTGACAACCTCTGTGACAGCAACAGTCCACAAGCCAAGAGTAAGAAGAAGGAAAGACGTATATAGAAGTAATAGTAATTACATAATGCTCTCTGTGTTAGAAAAAAGCTTTTTGTGATCAATAATTAATCCTGGAAGAGAAGAGAGGGTTTTTATATCTGTGTGCTCAACAAAGGGGTCAGACAGACATCTGACTCTCAGCTTCACTAAGGTAAAACAAGATCATTTCTGGAGATTTTGGTCAAGTCACACACTGTTCACAGCAGATATGTGGTAACACACACAGAGGTCTGCACAAGGATCCTGAACTGGGAGTCTCTGGCCCAAATATTTAGTACATCAGATCACACTGCACTGCTGATTCACAGAGCAGCATGGAGTTATTTTATGCTTTGGATGGCATGTCTCTCAGGTTAATCAGTGTGGGGATGGAAATATTTACAACTGCCCCCCACGAAGGATGCCAGCCTCCTCACCGGTGAACTACAAACCACGGCTGGACGCCAAGTGCACACATTTCCCCAGACAAGGCAGCAGTGGCATGACAGACTGATGCCGAGCATGCTGAGCTGCACACTCCCCCAAGGGCCCAGGCAATCAAACACAGAGGACCTCCAAGCTGAGAACAAGCTCAATCCTTTGCCCTCTTCCCCTTCTCCTCTGCACTTAGCAGTTACCTAGCATTTTCTACACGCTGCTTTCATCACTTTAGCTATCATAGAGAGCTTTTCTCATGCGTTTCAGTTTACAACAGCAGCCAAAATGACTTTAGACTATTTGCATACTAATTTATAATTAAAAACAGAAAAAAAAAATCCCAACAGGGTATTTTTAAATTCCAGCAATCTTTTTTCCCCAGTAAAGTTAACAGGTAATGCTATAAATCCTCATTTCCTTTTACACTGATAAACAACACCAGAGCCTTTCTCTATGGAACAGCAGTGCTGGAAAACAATTGATTTTCTGTCCACGTCCACCCAAAATAAGCATGGGGGCCGGCAGTAGAAGTGCAACGCCTCTCTCCTGCACCAGCAGTCCAGCAAAAACCTTCCCTGAGCCTGGCAGCCACCAGAACACAACAAAGAGCCAGAAGAACTATGCATCATGTCTGGCTGGTTGGGGATCTCCAGCCAGGCTGACACTTTTACAGCTGGGTCAGCCCAGGAGGCAAAAGGGCAGGGGGAGAGAGGACATGTTCAAAGCGAGCCCCCAGTGAGCCTTAGACTCCTTCCTCCAGATGCAAAGTTGTCTCCAAGATGTAAACAGAAGGAATTGCTATCCTCTCTGGCTTGGCTGGTGATTTAGACACATTATTTGACTTCAGAGCATTTCAATAGCATTGTCTGGCAACAGGTAAATCTTACCCACCATGGGAAAGTCCAAAAACTGAGAAGGACGGGGGGGAGGGGGTTAATGTCTGCTGGCACTGTTAGTAACAGAAGGGTGCTTTAAAATTCCCAACTTAACTACTCTCTTCTTGTGCTTGCATCAGAATCTCTGCAAAGACAGACACTAATTAGCTTTGACTAATTAATGAAGAAAAATCTAATTAGCAACCCTCCAAACTCTGGATGACCTCTCTTCCCAGTGCTTGCTGTTGCACCCCTGACTACCCATAAATTACTTCCTTGGTGCAAAGGGAAAGGACGAAGGGTAACAAAAGGGTGAGTGGCAATAGCAGCCATGGGTCAAAATGCAAGATTCGTTTGGTAGCCTCCACCACCAGCATGAAAAGGGAAAGACTGGTTGGAGGTAACAGGAACTAAGGTACCCAACAGCTGGCTCCTGCCCCATCCCCTCTGTCCTGAGGCCAGACAGTCCCACCTTTTGTACCAAAGACCACATCCAGCAAAGCCCACGTAGGACTCCACCACCCACTAACAGCTGTGTGTCACTGTGTATCCTCTTACATATTCCTGATCCTTTGGCTTATCCCACTGCCTCAGAAGAAAAAGGAATCTAGACATAGGTAAGAGCCCAAACTCAAGGTCTCCTGCCCTGGCAGGAGGAGGCACCAGGTGTATTCTGCTCTGCAACGTGGGATCGTTGCTGGTGGGACTCAGCAAGGTGAACGCTCCCGAAACACAAGGGCTCCACCTTGCCTGATGGCCATGTGAGACTTGTATTTTGAGAGAAGAGTTCAGTGGTTTGAGAACAGCAGTGACAAGCAGCACAAATGTTCTTATTACAAATTTGGGATAAAAGTGAAGCATTTACTTAGGCATGAAAGTCTGAGCTATTCTTCCCTAAAATTTCCTCAGTAAAAGGTCTTTATTTGCAGTACAGGACATTTGAAGAGTTTATATTGGCCAATAACATTGACAGTGCAGTATCAGACGGTGCAAACTGAGGGCTCACTGTCCATTTGGTGAATTTCAAAACATTTTTACTGGGATAAGCTCATTCCACCTCATTTTTTCCCCTCCCAACAAAATGGTATTAGCAATCCACTTTAAATCCCTGTTTCCTGGCTGAATTAAAAGTCAAAATTACTGAGAAATGCATATGTTTGGAAGACTTCAGCTTCATGACTCCCAGCTAAAATAAATCTGAAGACATGATTAACATTGAATGCATTGATCTATCTATTTATCCAGTAAGATGATGTTTTAATATACCCAGGACAAACAGTAATTCATGTGCAAACATATTTGAATTGAAAAATGAAAGTCAACCATGAATTATTCCACTATCCATCATATTTACAAAAGCTGCTATGGCCATTTCTAGCTGGCTGAATCATAACATCGTCCCTAGAAATACTGAGCAATATATCTAGTAGTTCCTTCCATTTTGTTGTGGCTCATTCTTTACTTTCTTTTTTTTAGAATTTGCTCTCTCTCAGTTTAACCTTCATTTCATTAAAATTGCATTTTAGATATCTGTTTCCCCTACTGTTCATAAGAACGCACTTAAAATTACCACAGCTAAGAAAAAAAAATATTTTCCTTTTTTTTTACCCTGTTTATTTTGTATATTCTCAGCTTCTCCATTTCTTCTGAATGGCTGGCAGTTTCTTTGTTTTCTGTGTGTGTTGTCTTTTACATAGCAACAGAAGAAAGAGCAAGGATAAAGAGGAAAAAACCTCTCCACATGGGAAAATATGAGCTACTCTCGATTCCAAAGAACTTAGTACACTCAGAAGAGCTAATTAACAAACTAAATAATACATTTTGGAAGCAAACACTGATGCACAAATACGAAAACAAGAAATGAGAATCTGAGGGTCATGGAGAATCACAACACAAACATGAGTCAACAAAGTTATGCTGCTACAAAAAACCCCAAAATCTTGAGCTTTAGGAAGGGAAATGGCATACGTAAGAAATGGGAGATAATTGCTCTGTTTGTTCAGCCTTTGTGAGACCTCAGTCACATTCCTGTGTCCAGGCTCAGACAATACATTAAGACAGATACAGCAGCAGACAAATTTAAAACAGCCCAGACTCTGAATAAGGGAGCAAAAGTCAGAAGAGATTTAAGAAATTTAACCAATGACTAAAGGATAATAGCATTAGTTGTACAAAGTGAAAAATAAAAGAGGGTTAGGAAGTTAAAATATAAAAAATTAAGCTGGAAAAAAAAAAAGTTGAGGATTACTATGACCAATGGTGAATGGACAAAATATCTCTAGTTGCAACAAAATACATTTCAGTTGGGTATCAAGTGGAAAAAAAAAAATCAATGTTCAAAACTGGAACAAGGATTAACTTCATGGAATTTTACAACAGCAGCTTAGGCAAAAGAGATCAGGGCAAGACTTTTCCTTGTTCCAGTGCCACAAAACTAGAACATTTCTTGCAAATATGTATCATTGTTTAGGATTCTTAGGGAGTCCTGCTCCATGCCTGAAGCTGAAGATGGAACAGCAATACAGGTACCAATAACCTGGGACCGAACAAACAAACAAACAAACAAACAAACAAACAAACAAACAGAAATTAACCACTCCCATCCAGCACCTCCTTACACCATGGGGAAGATAATAGTTTGACAAGACACATTCACTGCATCTGCATTTCACTGACTTTACCCTGTGCCAAGATCCTTGATGTTCATCTTCACACTGCAAAAAATTTATTCCTATATTTAGCTAAACATCCAACCCTGACAAATAAATGTTTCATCAGCAATCTTGATTAGCAAAGATGAAAGAGCAGAGATCTCTGCCGCAGTTATATTTCTGGTCCCAAAAATATTCCCCAACCACACTGCAGGGACGTTGCGTGACAGGCCCATGTTTGCTTCACGGACCAGAAGTAACTGCAGAAAGTCAGGGATTCCCACCCCGTGGCTGGATGGCACTGCCAGGCAGCTGCCCTGTGCCGGCATGGGCTCAGAGCTTTGCTTCAGCACTGCCTAATATCAGTTCTTGCCACACCTGATCCCTTCATGGAGCCTGTATAAAATACCCAATTCATTATGTCCACTCCATTCCCAAAGGTGATTGAAATAAAAAGCTGTTCTGGCAGAAAAGCCTAGGAAATGAAACACGAGAGATGGGGAAAGAGAAGGAGAAAAATAGAAATCAAGAATAGAAAAAAGCACTCAACCAGGTGGATGGAATGAGTCCAGAAATTACTTATAGCTCTGGAGCTGAAAGAAAAAAGAAGAAAATGAACACCTGGGCATATTGAGAGATTAAAAGTGTATTTAGTATGTGTGTCCCAAAAAGGGCAAGTCACAGATCTGAACCATGGGCTGAGAAAAGAAACTCTTTCCCACAAAGAAGGAATCTCAGCATTTAAGTTTTGGAAAGAAGAAGTATTTATTCATAAAGATAGGTCTCTCTTTTCCTGCCAAAAGTAATGAAGATCATACTCAAAATCTACCACCTGCACTCGATTACCAGTTATTTAACCATAATCAAAATATTTTAAAAATGTAAATGAAGTACACTGATGGACAGAAATGCCAGTTCCCCATGAAATTCCTTCCATAAAGCTGGGATTGCCATGGGCTATAATTAAAAAATTGTCAGTTTCTGAGGTCCCAAGTATTTTCCCACAGAAAGATCCAAGATTTGTATGCTCTGTTACAAACGTTAACATGGGCACCAGCACCAGGAAGGTGCAACTCGGGAATGGCTAAATGGAGACTGATTCACTGGTACTTCTGTAGTACTTCAGAAGTATTTCAGTACCTCTTGTTCTCACTCTGTTTCTCCTTTTTGCTCTGTTTTTTATGAAACAGAAGTGTTCCAAACTACTGATCCTACATGGTTAACGTGAACAAGAAATTACCACACTACATCTAAACTGAATCTGGTAAATTGAATCATCTCTTCCTTTCTTTGTCTACTGGGAAACCTTCTGGTGCAACTCATGTTGACTTACTGTAACACTTTGCCTTTGTTGCTTACTGTAACACTTCGCCGTTACCAAATGCCTTCCAGTTTTCAAAGGGGAAAAAAATGCAGAAGCACAAGGAGCTCATTCTGGTGCTCTAGACAAGCAGGTAGAGAAGTCTAGCAATGCCGAACACCAGGGCACTGCCTCCCAAGCTCTCCAGCCCAAAAGCTTTTTCACATGGCTGAGTTTGAGCTCCGCAGCAAGCACCCAACAGGCGGGTCCGCAGGTCCCCCCTGGCTGCATGCAACGGCCCATGTGCAACCTGACACGGACCCACGAAGCCATCCCGAGGAACATGATGGATGCCACCCCGGAGGGATTTTCTGCCAGTTTTTGGCAGTTATGTTATAAAAGGAGTTTGAAGTGATTTGGTTTAGACAGTTAGATATGGGTGGTTGCAGAAGTAAATGGGCCACTCCCTCATCTAAGCCAGGAACTTGAAAACACCCCTTTAAAAGAGTATAATCTGTTATTAATAAATCTTCAAAGGCTGCTGACATGCCCAAACATACAGAAAATGAAGTTTTGCAAATGACAGTGTTCAAGGTTACCATCCAGTCATGAACCAATACGGAAAGCAACAGAGGGTGGCTCTTACACAAATACAGACACTGGAAACCCTAAAACCTGATTAGTGTCCCATGCCCATTAGCTATTCTACTTCTTTTTTCTTCTGTTTTAACAGCACATTTTCCTATTTTTACAAACCTGCTTCCTGTACCTGTAGGAAAGAGCCATGCAAACAACAAGGGGAAGCTGATGACACAGGGGAAAGAGTGAAGCTGCCTAACAAAGTTGAAATAAATCATCTGGAAAACAGCGATTTCTTTCCTCTAAATTCACGTAGTTAAAACAAACTTCTGTAAAGGGAATGGAGGAAAAAAGAGCTAACATAACACAAGCATTCTTTTTTTTCCCCTGCTGTTGTTGGGTTGGCAGTGCTCCTCTAAAAATGCATCCCCTCCCTGATGGGGGGGCCCTTAATCTCAGCCTTCAGAAAGGGTGCTCCTAAAGTTAAAACATGCTTAACTCAAAACCAAAACAAACTTATTTTTCTGGCTTGCACATACTACATCACTGAGGTAAGGGTTTGGCAATATTATTAATTAACTAGTGCATTTAAGGTCTTTTAATCCCAAAGGCTACTTGCATGTAAATTTGGCGATGGTCCTCAAGGGACAACTCCCCAAGGCAGCTTATTCCAAGCAGATACTCCTTGGCATATCCTTTATGCTGACTATTATGAAACACACTTCTACCAGAGTCCAAGGCTATCACCAACCAGTGAGGGTCATACTGGGGAGAAACAGCTTAGGCTGCACATGCTTGGATGTTGGGACTGCTCTTTTGGAGAGGCTGTCCACCACCAGGACAAACCACTGGTAAAATACAGGATAAAGCAACTGAGGGAGTTACTGTTCAACAGGAATTGGCCATTCTGCTGGGCGCAGCACTGCAAAGCCTGCTGTCATGTAAAAATGATGGAAAATCAAGTCAATGCCATTCACCATGGGTGGGCCAGCACGGGAGCTGGGTTATGGGCAAGGGAATCTTGCCCATACCAATGTCACTGTTAGTAGACACCTTTAGGCACAATTGATGCTGTTTATCACATTTCCTTTTTTCTCCCAAATCTCTCAGCAGGGTTCATGGGAAGATTATTTATAAAGCTCTCTTTGGTGCACCGTGATTTAATCAGGTATAGTTTGAATATTACAAGACATATTAATTACCATTGCTGCACAAGAGCAACTGAAGAAGTAAAATGTTTTTCATTTGCATGGGCTGAGAGTATTTGTTTAAAACGTTCTCAGTATCATTAGGATCTAATCAAAACAGAGTGCATGATAGTTACACAGGAAATACAAAAAAAATTACCTGCTGCTTAAGTATCCAGTTTTCTAATAATATTGCAATAATGTCTTGACAGATAATTGGCTTCCCAGTTACAATGGAATTCCTTATCTATGTTGCTAAAATTACCTATTGGTATTTTCAAAAGACAAGGAAAGGTTGGGAAGGAAATGATAGTTCTCTCCAGTATGGTGAGATTTAATCAGGAAGGTAAGTAAAGATATACCACCTGACTTCTTTTGAAAAATAAAAATAAAAATTATTGAAGTAAGTTTTACAAAAGCTTCAACCCTTTTGGAAAATTATACAAGTGCAATTTTAAATTAAAATTTAGAATAAATTGATTCATAACTGCCAGGTTGTTTTTAATGACCTGTTTGAATGTCCCTGCAGGTAGAACACCTGATTTGAATTTTACAAATAGAGGTAGGAAAAGTACAAAATATTTAAACAGCTTTACTTCAAACTGTTACTAATTGTGACCTCTCTTTTCCTGTCTATCATAAAGAATGGATAAAGGGCTATATTTTCACATACTTCATTACTGCTTTTTTTCAATTTTTGGTTGTCCAAATCCCAGGAAACTACAAAGCGACTCAGTTTCCCAAAACCTGTGCATACAAGCTTTGGAAAAGCAAAATCTTTTGGAACTTCCCAAAGTGCTCTTCCAAGAACCATAACACTGTTTTTGAATTGAAGCAAAAGATTTTATGAACTATCAAATGTTCTTACACTGTGAACAGCACATAAACCTGAAAGCATTCTGTCATGCAGCCTGTGCTGCTGTGGCCGTCCTCACACCCCTCCCCATCTCCAGTCTCTGCAGCTTCAGCTCTGCAGCCACTTCTGCAGCCTTTGATTTCAGCTGCTCAGCTCACATACAGAAATGCACAATCCAAGTCACAAGCTGGACTGCAATTTATTTTCAAGATGATCTTGGTCTTCTCAGCATCCTGTAATTTACAATTGCCTGGGAATATGGCTAAAAGATGTTGTCCCCAAATAACTGAAGTTACCACCTGAGACAGATATAAAATTTCTCCAGGGTTTTAAAAAAAGTTTTTTCAAACCTTTGGGTTTTTAATACATCAGTACATCACTTTGTTGTTGTTGTTGTTTAGGCAAAGCACTTCTATAAATGATAGCTCTTTTAATGCTATGGTATTAATACTTTAATATCAAAGCTAAAGACATTGCTTTAACACCTATCACTAAAAGCACATCAAATTTTGCCTGTCTTTCTCCAGAAATATTCAGGCATTCCTCTAATCTTTCCTTGAATTTTGCATTTTACCTCACCTGGGACATAACATTTCAAAAGCATGATTATCTCTTGACAAAATGCCTTTCTGAGGAGGCATCCCTCAGTAAGGCCTTCACTTTCACAAACAGTTAGCAAAGTGCGAGCAAGTACAGAGCAGACATTTTAATGTGACCGTAAGAGGGGCTGGAGATGTGGGGTGGGGAGAAGACAAGCCTATAGTGTTAGAACTTCTAGGTAATTCTCTTTGTACTGTGAAAAGCAGGTGAGTCAGCTAAAACTATCAACTAGCACAGTTTAGATGGTATCAACATTAAGTATATCATTTACTAGTTGTGAGAGTTGTGCCCTTTTGAGGAAATGAAACTAATAGACTTGTAGAGATGGTAATTTCTAAGTAGTGGAATTTGTTTAATGCTTTTTTAGTTAACATGCTTTGGTAGAAACAGGGTCTAGCCACAAAATCTCACTTCCTATCTGAGCTCCGGTGTCAGGCTCCAAAGCAAAGTTTTAGTCGCTGTGCAGCTAACAACTACATCCAAAATTCCACTTTAGATCTAAGCCTGGATAGAGAAACCAGCTGCTCTCTGTCCCAAGTATTCAGAGGGTTTGAATGCAAATGTCTTGTTCAGACCTACCCTCCTCACAAGGAGAGTAAGCCAAATAAGTCCCAATAGAGTATGTATTTGCAAGTGGCCTAAGAAAAAAACACTTGCAAACGAGGGCTGTACAAATGTATACAACTCAGCATTTGTTCTTCTGGAGAACTTCCTATCTGATGGTTTCTGTTTATTTTATTAACACTCGAATTTCAGGACACATATGAAGCATTATCTTCATTTTACAGATAGGAAACAGAGATATTTATTCAGATAAGGCACAGAAAGGTAAAGTGACTTGCCTGAGGTCACATTAAGGTTTCTGGCAGAGGCACGATCTTTCCTAATCTTCTGAACTCTAGGCCTCTGTTTTAAATTACAAGACTCCATCAGGTTTATAGCATCTCACCCTCCCCAACTGCCGATCGTCTGCAGTGCCGAATTTGCTCCAAGCAAAACGCATTCATTGATGAACTCTAATACTTACTCCAAAACATTACTCATGGACTGCTACTTCAAATGAAATTCTCTGCAATGCAGTCATATTTTACCTACATGGTTATTCTAATTGAGTATTGAGCAAAGTGGCTAATTAGGAGTCTTCAAGGGACTGTTTGTTTAATTTTGTTTTGGAATGTGTGCTTGCATAAATGCCATACAAGAAAAAGTCTGGAGGCCACAATCATCTGCAATGTAAAAATATTTCAGTTTCTGTGAAGTTTTCCCTCCCCCGAGGGTTCTAATTCATCTCTCCTAGTTGATAAATCAAGTCAGAAACACTCTCCCCCCCATGCTTTGGTGTCTAGCAGAAATATGACCCTTTTCTTGTCCAGGCATGCAGACAAGTGATGAATCAGACCTTCCCCGAGAAACTGCTGCAGCTCTTTTCCTAAGGCACATTACTGCCTGAATAACTCAGGTTTTCCTGAGCAGTGGGTCTGCTTTAGCAGCCTTAATTTACATGAAGAGAAAACAAGAAGTGTGGTCTGAGTCTGATCTGTAGAAGGTTATCAAGTGCCATCCAGATAACCCCTCCAGAACACCAAGAGGTCTTACACAGTGCTTTGCTACAACCCTGTGCTGCTCCTGTCTGACTGCTGAGATAGAGCCAGAGGTTCCAGTTGCTTGCAGCAATCCCAGCCTGTTCTCTACCATTCACTAAGGAGTATTTAGGCACTCTGGGCACACCAAAAATATCTGCCAAACATGACTTACCACCACCAGCAACACACATGAATACCCCTACCTCCTTAAAGTGTTAAAAGAAGTTTTAACTTGAATCATTAGCATAACTCATTATGATCTCAATCACAAGTATTTCAAAATATTTCCAACTCATTAGAGCCCTAGAGCAAGTGGATTTCCCCACAAAACTGTTTCTTCCCCTTCAACATGGAACAGGGCCAATTTCTTTTCTGCCCTATAGCAAAAAGACAGAAGCTGATCCAAAGAACAGAAGAGATGCAGGCTGTTTAGAAATGTGAAGGTAAATCTGCTATAGCCTTAAATATGTAATTGCTCCCCTGGTTATCCAGGCTTTCTATGTATCAAGGTTAAGCTCATGCTCTTCCTTAGCATGACATTCAACACTGTGGTTACTAAAACTTTTGCTCACACTGTTAGGTACAAACATGACTGAATCAAGAAAATACAAGTTTGGTCAATGTTCAGGCAATAATGAATTAATTTGTTCTCATAGTACTCATGCAACATTTATGAACATTCCCATTCTACAGAAGAAATTACTTCTGTAGAAAGACAAGATGTACAGGCTCATTTCCTACAGGCTGTCAACCAATCACATAAGAAATCTGGAGTCTGGTCATTTTTATTTCTTATACCCTGAGGCTTGCAACAACTAAATGCAGTTATTTGGGTTTCCCTACCCACTTCATTTTCTGCAATCTTTAACTCCAGGTACAAACATGGCTCCACTGAACTGACAAGCAAGCAACTTTCAGACTATTATTTAATCAAGTCAGGATCTCACTTTCTCTTACTTGGCAAGGCACTGGTCACATAGAAAAAGAAACACTTGCTCCCAACAAACTGCATATGGCATGGCAATAAATATGAAATGCATCTGAAACAGTTTATTCCTCTCACTAGCTCTAAAAGTAGAGAGAAGGCTGTGGGTGATCTTTTATTTTCCAATTACTCTTAGTAGGGGGGGTTGTTCTTTTCTTCTTTTTCTTTTAAATAAGAATAAGCTAAAACCTGACAAATATGCCAACTACTCGGAAGAGGGGCAAAGGAAAGCAAGAAAAGCAAAGAACGAAGAATCCGTTCCTGTCCATATGGTCTTGCAGCCTGGCAGGGTACTTTGAACTTTGTCTGCAGCATATTGTTTGCTACAGTATATGCTCCATAGGGGAACAATAGGGCAAGGGTAAATAAAAGTCCTCCTAAAGCAATAACCTTGTGTATGTTGGACTTTCCTATACAGTGCTTCCAGTTGTTCCCAAATCTCTTCTTACTTGATCATGTGTACTTGGCTTTGTATGTTTTCCCAAACTGCTTTAAAATACTTAAAGAGTAGGATTAAGGAGCAAAAGCTATGTGCATTGGAAATAAAATACAGTGCACAACATGGCTTTACAGATGTTAACTGCTAATCAGTTGTGCAGGGCACCAATATTTAAGAAATTTGGTGTATCGAATATGGCAAGCCCTGTAACATGAAACAGACTACCAGTCTTGAAACATTCTTCTACAGCCCTGTTCCTATTTCTTCCTTCTGAGTAGACACTGAACAGACTTTTTCATCTCCCAAGAGCTGTGTAATAGAGTGCTGCAGAACGTATGCATCCAAATGATTGTTTATTTGGATCACTATAATCCAGACCAATTTACACAAGAAGGGTCCCCATTTAAGTGGGCTTGTTTCAGTTCATTCCTACTTCACACTTACACCAGGACTCCCCAAGCTCCCTGAGTTAACACAGATGTTTGAGAGATGAATCAGTAACTGAGACCTAATATAAAGTTTGCAGACACCAAGCAAAAAAGAAGCACAGCTGTAATGCACAGACCCCCACTGTGCAAATGACTCCAGCTTCCTCTCTAAAATAGCTTCAAGCATTTTATTAATTCAGAGAAGGTCAGACTTACATATCAACATCCACTGGTTTCAAGAGTCTGTGCTGCACGTTGTGAGTTCACTGGGCACAGTAACCAGCAAGCCAGGTATGTCTGAGGAATGAATACTCTCCACATGGCCAAGACCCAAATACAAAGCCTCAAGAAGTAAACAGAGCCTGTGCAGCACAATAACCAAAAGCTTTTGGGAAAGGCAGTGAGCTGACATTCAGGATGATAACTGGGAGATATCGGCTGGGATGTGCATGTAAAGCAGTGCACTATCTTGTCTCGATAAGGCTTCTGTTATTTACCCCTGCTCTCACGCTGCTGCTCTGCATCCTTGGCAATCACATATTCCACACAATTTCAAGGAAATGAGTGAACTTGCACAGTCACTGTGCCACTCTGAACATGGCACAGGCAGCACGGTCAAAGTTGCGGCCCACTCACCGTTTTACAAACTCCTCCACCATCACTGCCTTGTAAAAACTCTACAACACGTGGATTTGGGAATTCACGCTGCTTCCAAGTGCTGCACCCCACACCTGACAGGACTGCTCCTCACAGCTCAAGGAGTCACACTGTACCCAACTGTATAAGATGACTACAGATGACTGGATAGATGAAGATTCCAGGTGCTTATTAAAGAGGTTGAGTTAATGAAGTAACACTGAACACTGATTGTGCTGAGCTTTGCCCTCCCTCCACTAGCTGAGCCAGGCTGACAGAGGAGGTCTAGGGGGATGTTAAACTTCCTACCTACTTAATATCAACTAACTTGAAAAATTAATCAAGGAAATTCACATTAATACAACTGACAGGCAAATGTAATTACACTGTGCATAACATTTAATTCAATATGGTTACTGAGCCTAAAAAGCACATTACTTTCTTTATGAGATTGCTTTGCTATTTATTAGGGAAAAGGTCTTTGTAAAATGACTCTTTATTCAGCTGCTCAGAAGAAAGAGAGATCTGGGAGCTACTCCCATGGCATGGAAATTGCTTTATTCCCTTCAGCTAGATTTGCTGTTTAAAAATGAGATGTAAATCAAGACCAGAATTGCACTACTGCTCTTCCACTTCTTTAGAGTAACTTTAGGGTGACCACTGCAGAAACCCAGCTTGAGCTGCTGCCTTCCTATTCCTCCAACCGTTCACACAGTTCCCACAAACATTCCAAATTGCTATTTATTTTGTTGTTTTAAGAAGACTTTTTTTTTTCCTTGCCCAATAAATGTCCTGTTCAACTGTCGGGTTTCAAAACTGTATCAGATGGCAGAGTTTAGTTTTCTTGCTTCTTGGGAACAGAATGAGCAGCAGTGGTGACAGAAGAGTCACCTACTTGTAGACCTCAGCAGAACTCACTAATGCGTTTTAAATTAATTTGAAAGGCTGTCTTGGCACAGAAAGGTCAGACCTTCCTCTTTTAATTAAAACTTAAATCAAAAAAAAGCAGGGTGAATTTATACCTTAATCTCCTTCTCTGGTCAAACCATGTAGTTTTACTCACAGCTAGCAAGTGGACTTTTTTTAAAGCCCTGCCCTTCACTCATAAACAAAACCAGCCAGAGCTCTGTCTCATTATAGCCTGCACAGACACATGGTCCTGCTGTGAGGGCAGCCCCATGCAGAGATCTGCACAACATAAGAAGGAGCAGTTGTCTGCTAGTTTCTTATTATAACAGAGCCCCCGTTCATACAGTGCTGGAGCTGCTTAGAAATTCCAGTTTTAAGCCCTGTTCCAATGGTTTGTAAACGTGGATGGGAAAATTTGTTACGGATTGAATCACCACACAGCCAAGCCCCGCTCGTGCAGCAATACGTGGTTTCCTGTCAATGGACGCCTACAGATCCAGGGTACTGGCTCCCAAGCCCCATCCCCTCCCACTTGTCGCCTCTGTTCTCATGCAAACTGACTTTGGTTGCCAGCTGCAACAGCAAACCACAGTGTTCTTATCTCTCTGCTACAAGAAACATGGCATGAGGAAACATTGGAAGTGCAGAAATTCTCATTTGCTCTTTGGTTTCGGATTTGGGCGAAACATGGCAAATTTAGCAAGTACTGTGAACAGAAACAGATACATCGGTTAATAAATCCCTTCCTTCCACTAGCCCAAGTGGTGCTAACCTTAGCTACACTTTCACAGCTGTCTTAATGAAGTTACAGCTGTCTCGATACAATCCAAAAAAAGAAGCAGTTTTGAACCCTGAAGAAACAGTTATAAAATTAATCAAGACCTGACAGATATGCCAAAACATGCACCAGGACAAGCACCCTTTCTTTATCTGCAGATCAAATGCTACAGCAGGCCTCTCAGTCAGCTGCTGATGAGTGTGACAGCCCTGAACTTCGTGTGGCAGTGAAAACAGATAATAATTGCAATAGAAGTGTGGATTGCCCATAGCAAAGACAAGGGAGGTGCTTAGCACGGCAGCGGATTTGGCTGGTGGCCCCTGCACTCCAGTGGCTGGGATGCAAGCAGGGAGCTGGCAAGAACATGGGCAGGTTATCGCTGTGGGTGCTGCCAGCCTCTCAAGTGGCAGTGCTCTGCTCAGGGAACCATCTGCCTGAAGCTGCTCTGCACAGGAGCTGGTGATCACCTAAAAAGCAATCCTCCAACCTTACCCGCTGACTGCTCTTCCCATCTGATGGCTGGGACAGAAACATGGGCTTCCCTTCCCTCCCTTTCGTAAGGCGCACACGCACACTCACACCGCCATGCCCGCTCCTCCCCCGGCTCGGGCGGGGGTCCGCAGGCCGTGTCCCGGGATGCATGGCCAGCCTGGCAGCCAGCTGCTCACCCTGACGCGCCCAGGATCTCCACCCGGGGAACGGCGGATTCCAGTGGCCCTCTGTGACCGATTTGGGTGATCAATTACTAAGCAGCTGTAAAAAACAAGAGCCAGGCAAAGGACATCCGAGGCCCCCCTGGGTTCAGGCTCCACAGCTCCCCGGGCTGGGCTCAGTGCCCAGCCGAGGGGGGCCGGGGGCATCGCCCGAGCACAGCGAGGAGCCGCCTGGCCTGCCCCTGCCTTCCCCACGCCTGCGGGCCCGGCCCCGCACTCATGTCAGGCGCTCCATTGTAGCACCAGACTTCTCTTCAAACGGCCTTTGTCAGTCTGAGCAGCCCAGGGAACAATCAGAGCAGGAGGCAGCGGCCGGCCCCAAGCTGCAAAAGCTGCTCCTGGGTGCTTTGGGGCTCCGCCAGGGAAGGGCACCGTCGGTGCAATGCCCGCCCTGTTGCTTGGGAACTTCCCAAACATGAAAGAGCCGGAGGCTGCACTGTTGGCAGGCGCTGCACAACAGGATACACATACGCTGGTACTGGGGAGCCTGCAAATATAACCAGGAGGGCTTGCATTTGGAAAGTATGAAGTGACCCAACTTGAAAAAAAATTTTAAAAATCCCTAAAAATCTTCTTCAAGTAGAAGCCTTTCAGTTCCATACTCAGGGCCATTTTTCAGCTAGCTGTCACTTTTCACTTCAAAGGTTATTCCTTAAAGCTAAATAAAATATTTATGTTATTCAGTACAAGGCATGAAAAATTTCTGGTTTGCTCATTTCTGCACATGGATTTGAAACCCGCCTGTAGTTTCCCTTCTGTTGTTTGCAGGCTTAGCTGCAAATATTAAGCGTCCATTATTACTAAAACTGAAAAACCAACAACCAATCCCAAGGTCAAACCTGGATATTAAGTTCTGGGTCATTTCCTGCCTTGGTGACAGATCTTCCCTAAAATTCTTGCTATCACATCAAATCAAGTAGATTTTTTTTCTTTCTGTATCAGAGGTTATCAAAAGCTTATTCATCGGTTATCATGAGGTGGATTCCTACCCTGCAGGGAACCCTGCACAGGTTGCGAACAGCCAGACCCCTATTTACACACACACACACACACACACACACACACACACACACGGTAAATGCAAATACCAGTGCTCAACTTATGAAACAGATTGTTTATTTACTTATATCAATATATTAAACATATCCAATTTTATCTTCTTCAACCAACTCAATTAACAGCTCACTGCATATACTGTGTAAATAAATCTCGTAATACTGCCATTCCACTTTTGTTTGTTTAAACCCCCAGCTTTAGAGCTGGCAGCTCACAAATCAGAAATGAAAAGGCAGGTTTACTCATCCCTGAGCAAATTTAACTCCTGCTAAATTCAGTGTTATTTTCCTTCTAATTTCATTTAGGCTAAGTGAAAGTCTAAGGCTTTCTTATTCCCAAGTTAAATACTAAACCTATAGTCTTCACCAAACTGAAAGGGAAAAGCTCCATAAAAACACTATCATTATGCATCTACTCCCTGTGCATTTGCTAGCAAAAACTAACCTTTGTAAAGGCCAACTTTTCCTTTTAGTTTTGCATGAGTAAATTTAATGCTGTTCTACTGACCTCACTCCTATTTCTCTATTTTAACTTGGCTTAGACAGGTTTGAGTCACGTGGATGAGAACATGTTACCATGAGAGACACAGGATTTAGTTTTTGCAAATATTGGCTTTATCAGAGTAGGTGCTGGTATTCAGAACAGAATAGGTGTCATTGAAGCATTATAAATATAAAAAAATAAAGATTACTAAAGCATTTTATTACCTGCAGTATAAAGAGCCATAACACACCTTCAACCTGTATCAGATGAGAGGGAAATCCCTCCCTGTACATGTGAACTATCATCCCTGCCAAAGCAAGCATGGAACTAAGAGATACTTCATGAACCAAAAAAACCAATCTAAGCTACAATGGAAAATGAAACCTTCATTTTGAGGGAGTGTAACCAAACACACTTCAAATGCAACACACTACAACAGCAGGCCAACTTTAAGGACCAAGGTTGCATTCACACATGAGCTATGGCAGCAAGGCTCCCATGTGTTCTCAGACCCTGAGGACACAAACAGGTTTCACCCCAGGCACAGAGTTCCATCCAAACACATCTGGAGGCATCATCCAGCATGTCAGAATGTACAACACCATTTTAAAAATAACCCATTTGGTGTGATGATATGTGTGTGGGGCCATCACTGCTTAACACCCAACAGGCGGAAGAACAGCCCCACATACTATCTTTAAAAGAAGGCCTGATTTAAAGTTGTCCTCATCTTGACAGCATAAGAAACAAAAATTAAGCTTCAACCAGTAAGTAAACTGTTATTACTTGGGGGATGCACATATTAAAAAGAAGCTATTTAAAGCCAATTGGGAGATCAAATATTAAATAATAATGTATTAGAACTAATAAATTAAAAATGAAATGTGCTTTTACAATCAGAGTCAAAACTACCACTGGCTTTAATCTGAAAAAATGCAACATAACTAAGAACAACTGAGGCAGCATTAATCTCTGAATTCAGTGCTGTGACAGGGAATAATAAAATGGAAGGACTTTAATCTCACATGAGGTTTTATCTTGCACTGTTTTGATCTGGCAAACTTACTTTGAAGTTGGCTTGTTTTCAAGGCATTTACTAGAGAATCATGACAAAGGCCAAGGTCCTCCGTTCAGCCAAAGCTTCCCAGTATCCACCAGTCCCTGCTGTCCTTGCTCTGCTGATGATGCAACACCCAGTGTTCAACCTCTGCTGGCTGCACCTCCATATTAGAAGATAAGCATGCCTGCAATCTGTTCCACTTCATGCTAATTACAGACAAATCCTGTTTAGTCTACCCATGAAAGTAAATTGATTTGCATGGGATTATTTACAGGGGTAAATGGGATCTAGACTGGCCCTAAGGATTTGGGGCTTTTGGGTGAGATATCGATGAATTCCCCAGTTGGATGAATTTCTAAGTGTCTTTCCCACTGCATTAATACAGGTCACCAAATGTGATAGAGAGATATCCTCCCTCCACCAGCTCTCCAAAAGACTTTTTTTTTTTTTTTTTTTTTTTAAATAGCAGGGTTAGTTTACTAATGTAAATCGTGAGCTTTGCTTTCAATAGCCAAGGGATCTGGTAATAATAGATAACTGTAAATTTATTTATTTATAGGTATTCCCAAAGGGACTACCTTCTTTAGAACTGTTTTCATTTTTGAAGGAGACAGATAAAGCAATACTACAACTTGGCCCAAACCTTTCCTTGCCCCACTTACTACACTCCTTGGGGACCCATACATCTGTTTTAAACGAGGCATAGCTTATACACCTCATACATTATTAGCACAGCATTTTCTCCCCAGGCTTTCCAAGCTTTCAGCTCCCTGCAGAGTTGCTGTTGACAACTCACATGCACCTACTTTGCAGACCCTTTGTCTTAGACAAGATAATAGGTGCAGGGGAGGTAACTTCATCCCATGTAGTGGCTAGGGTGGCTCCAGCACAGGGTAGGGTTCCTTCAACAGCAACCAGACCAGAGATGACATGTGGAGAGACAGTTGTAGGCCTCCAGTTTCTGAATTTTAACTTCTGGAAATCTTCCCATTACATGACAGTGCTGGTGCTGGCAGAGAGGGTCCATCTCTCCTGTCATAACTGTGAAACTCAGAAGTATCACAGGTCCAGCATAGCTCCATGGCTCTACCATCTCAAAACAGGTGCCATGGATAAAACTGTTTCCTCAAGGACCACAGTGTTTCTACACTGAGTGTACTAAATTCATGGCTATTAACAGAAATGTTTTTCTCTTGAATATCTAAATTCAGGCAAGACTAGCCCAGCCTTGCTGTGACCCCTCCTCTCACTCAGGCCAGGCCAGGAGTTCAGCACTTTCTGGCTTTATTCCCTCTCAGACACCTCAGGTCAACTTACTGCTTCCAACAGAATGGGTGGGATTTTTTAAACCATTTCCAGGCTGACAATATTTTTAAATATTGTAAATGTTGCACCAGCTCAAAAAAAATTTTCCTTTGCTCCAGCTCTTATGGCTGGGTGGCTCCATGAGTAGTTTTGGGTTTTTTTCAGAGGCTGATAACCTTCCTCTTTAAAGCTCAGCAAATGTCAGGTATTTACAGTGTCATTGCTCTTCTCTGGTTTCTAAGGCCTCTCTGATACAGATACTCAACCATAACCAGGGCTCTTACACAAACAGCTTTTTTTTTTTTTTCCCCCAGTTTGCCTGCCCTAACAGCACTTAAAAGCTTTTCAAGCAGTAAATTCCAAGTCAGCTAGAGGACAAGAGACAGAATTGCCTTAACCCAGCTCTTCTGCTCTCCCTGTGATCCTTGCTTACGCTATCCATCAGTGACCTCATGTTAACATGGCAATTTTCCTGGTTTACTTCTTGTATCCACCACAGCCACTCATCTGCTGCTTAGGACAGGCAGCATCTCTTCAGTAAGCAACTGCAGGGACACAGAAAGGCAAACCCCAACTCCCTGTGAGACTCCAAGTCTGCTAATGCACAACAGGAGCAGCTGCAGGACAACACTCTACATTCCAGATATGTGCACAGTTCCCACTCCTGGGAATCAATGAGCACTATGAAGAATTATATATGACCCTAAAATACAATCCAATAAGCACTTCAGCCTCAAACAGTTCAGGGGCAAGAGACAGTCATGGATCTCCTGCCTGCCAGTACCTGTGGGCAGTTTATCTGCAAACTAGCAAGCCTTTGCGTGATGAGCTATCTGTTTGCCAAAGCCACAGAATCACTAAATCATTGAATGGTTTGGGTTGGAAGGGACCTTAAAGATCATCTGGTTCCAACATCCCTGTCATGGGCGGGGACATCTTTCCCTACAGGGACATCTTTCCCTAAACCAGGTTGCTCAGGGCCCCATCCAACCTGCCCTTGATGTGGTGAGTCATATGATGTGGTGAGTCATGCATTGTGTTCCTGACTCCACAGTGTCTCAGTTCATGACAGATCGGGATTTGGCCCAGCAAACACACTCATTCAGTCATTTCATCCAAGACATCCCCTTCCACAGAAGCTTGTCTTCACTGGTTCAGTCTGGCTAAGAAATGCCACAAGGCATTTGGCTTTGCTTAATGGTGGGTTTATCTAGAACCGGTATCACAGTCAGCAACGACAAGAGAAGGCTGCAACCCCCAAACTTAAGTAATGAGAAGAGTAAGATGAATTCAGCTAGATCAGGAGAGCTCCTCTGCTAACTCAGTTTATTGACTGTATTGACCAGCACAATCTGGCCAAATCCCCAGTGCAAACAAGCAGCTTCTGCCAATATCGTCACAAAGCCAAAAAGTCTTAATTTGCTACAGGAAATGCTCATTTTACTGTATCTTGTACATCTGGCAACGGCTAAAATGCATCTAACTTAGTCAACAGTCAGATGTGATGAAACACAGCCAGCATTTTTCCACTGGTGTAACGCAGAGCTCAGCAGACAAGCTGAATCCAAAATTTGAACACCACTGAACATCAGATGTTTCTACATTCATTTTCAATTAAATGTTTTTGTGCAGAGCCCAGAGAGAGAGAAGTTGTCCAGAAATACGCTATGTGACAGAAGATACATAAAGCAAAAAATAAATAGAAGCACCTACACTAAGTGCAAGCCTGTGCCAGTAGCATGGCAAAGAAGATCTCTTCATCTTGCAAATCAAGTTTTCCTCCATCCATGGAAATACTCCGAAAGCTGAATTATTCTTTGAAAATTGACGAAGGGTTGGGGTTGGGTTTTTTTGACAGCTGCTCAATAGAAATAATTAAATTCAGCTATTTTCCCATCTAAAACATATTTAAGCCTTCTGATCCACATTGTATCAAATCCACAATACTTGTTTCGTACTTGTGTGGCACTTTGTAAACATGCTATTTCCTTCTAGCTCTGTAGTCAGAAGGAAGCATCATCCTCCTACGTGCCAATGCTGCCTACAAAATAATGGAGTGGGCAGTTCTCTCATCCACCTTCCCCCACTCCTCCCTCCACACACACTCTCTCCACTCTGATTTCAAGTTTTCCAGATGGAAAACTGTCCACACAGTTGCATACAGTCACGGGGAGCAGACTGGGAAAATTTTCCTCTTCTGCTGGAAAACATTACTAACCAGCATCAGAGATAGGTCCAAAACTGACTTGTTCTCCCAGCAGAACAGAGGCATTGGTTGCTAATGTGGAAAGCCCAAACTCCCAGCAATCACACTTAATTTCTGACTCGTTCCTGTTGGCATCATTCATTTATCCCTCTCTCCTTTGATCTGATCCTTCCTTGACCTCCAAACACAAAACCTTGTGAAAAAGTAACGCAGTAGCGATTGCATTATATTTTATATTCAGTTTGAGAAATTGTCTCAATTTTCCTTGCCAATCAAATGGAAAGAGGAGGTGATGATCTCCAGAGCAGGGACAAGAAACTGGGTCTGCAGTGAAAGCTGGCATCTACTGCCCTCCAAAAGCTGAGCTTCATATGGAAGTTGAGGGTTTTCTTGCTCCCTCCCTTTTTCATACTAGCACTTGCTTTGGGAGTCTTTATTTTGGTCTGACACTTTTCACAGGGTTGGGATCAGCTCTGAGATTCGCCAGTTTTCTTGTGGGAGGGATCTGTTTGGTTTAAGAGAAGGTGGGGGAGGAAGTATTTCATTCTGCAAACACAACCTGCACACAAAGATATTTTTATTCCCTTGCTTTCCTATCAAAAGGTCCAGACTCAAAAGCACTGAGCGAAGTCTGATTTAAAATACCAAAATTAAAATGAAGGCTGCAGATGGGAGGACTTTAAGTTTTCACTGGGGTTTAATCCCTACTGCTTTGCTATCAGCTGGGGGATGAAAAAGACACTCTGGACGCAGCATTTTTTCTCCTGCTACACTGCAGCTGTCATCCTAGGAGCCTTGTCTGCTTCTTCCAGTCATTTCTACCTGGTGTCAGGCAGCACCTGGAGGTAGAGGCAGGCAATGGGTGTGAAGATGCCAGGGCATCCCACCCTAAGGCTGCCAGAGGGGCCACAGGAAATCCCCGTGGCCCAACCACTTGTGCCTCTAGGGGCCAGGCGGCCCAATAGGGATCGCCACCAGCTGGGACTGAGAGAGGACTAAGAGAGGCTTGGCCCCAATTTTTGTCCTGCACTTGTCCAGCAAAACACAGAGCACAAAATAATCTTTCCAAATCATGCTTTTTCATGCCAAAAGGAACAGCCTGTCTAATGATGAAAGCAACCTGACCTCCTCTTCCGCCTCTCTTGGGGGAGAGAGCTGTAAGGCTCTTGCACTTGGTGGTTGGAACAGCATAACCCTCTCCAAAAATCCCTGGGGAAAGACAAAGCAGGCAAACGGGTGCTGTGCTTTATTCCAGGGCTTAACAAAACGAGGTTTCCTGTCAGTCTGCTCTAATGAGATTCATCACATGGGCACTTCAAATCACAGAGAGTCTTCACTGAGTGTTTCCCAACCCCCTCCAGGAGGATTCCCTGGCCCTTTAAAGCCCCACTCCTGCCACAGACTCCCTGCATGGATACCCTGGTGCTGCTCACACAGGAGCACTCCCCAAAGCAGCTGCTCAAAGGAGCTTCATCTGCCTGAGCTCTGCCAAACAGGGGGCCACCTTCCTTTGGCCTCCACGTGTGCCTTGCAGGAGAACAGGGCAATTTGCTAAAATTATACAAACAAGCCAAAAAGCTCTAAAACCAGAGCTAAAGGTAAAGAACAAAGGGGATTAATTGCCAAACCTAAATAGCACTGGTGTGCTACTGAAGTCAGCAGCAGCAGCAGCATGTGAAAGTATTCAGCACATTTGAAGAATCCATCTACAACCTGATGGATTATTTTTTTCTGTGTGGAAATGTTACTTTAATGCAATTTCCGTAGTGCATTTAAAATGACGGGATGTATATCTTTCTTCTGATCCAAAGTAAAAATGTGGGGTTTTTACATCTCAAAGCCAGCTACAAATACCTATAACCTATGAATGCAAAACCCCCCTAGGAAACGTAAGTAAAATCTATCTATATACTTCATGCAACAGATCAGGACTGACAGAGGGCTCTGGAGCTGGAACAGGTTTTTGACTCTAGTAAAAATGGTGAGAATTCTTCAGCAAATATAGAACAATCCAAAAATTCAACCTTTTATCTCCCTCTGCTTCTAGTGCTCCATGCATGATGCTCTGTCATAGTACAATAAAAATTTGAGTCATTTAAGTAATTTCCCATCACAGAAAGAAAAAAACAAAGGAGTAGGGGGTGAGACAGACTCACATTCACATCTGGAGAAAAGAAAGTCAAACCAAAACCAATCTTAATTTATTTCCAGTCAAATATTCCCTTTGTGCAATGGCCAGATGCTGCAAGAAAGCAGCAAGATAAACTTCATTTCCAGGGAAAATAAATACCTGGTCAGAAATGTCTGAATGAATGAACCTAGTGTAGACCACATGAATGTAATCCTCAAAGCTATTTCCAACTAGACAACAATAATGAGAAAAACTCCTCAATGAAAGAAATGGGTTACTTTCAAGCTTCATTCCTTTCTTCTGTATTTACTCCCTTCTCCTCTTCCCCAAATGCAGTAAATTCATGGAGCAAAACTGTAGAAGCTGGGGAGTTTTGTTTCACTTTGTGTTTGGTTTTTGTTTCAGAGCAACCATTTCATAACCATAACTACTCACAAACATTGTTTGCTTTTCAAACAGATGTTGCACTGTAATTGTGTCCAAATGAGCTGATTTGGGGTTTTCTGTTTGATTAGAGAACAAAGCAGATAAGAGCAAAACCACTGGGGCTACATGAAATCTGTAGGAGTTTCAATGAAATAACTTGTGAGATCGCCTGAAAGCAACAAGACCCACCACTTGCACTTCCAAGATAAATTCATCAACAGAAGCTTTCTACTTCGTTCCCCAATGAGTGTCTCAAAAGTAGCCTCAGGCAGACCTCTCTTAATCCATCAGAGGGTTGAAGTCTAACAAGCTCCTGGGGATGGAGGTGAGAAAAGAGGAGCAGGACACTAGGGACTGCACACACACACATCGGCAGGAGCTGCATGAGCCTTCTCTTCCCAAGAGCTCACACTCACCTAGTAGAGCAAAACCAGATCAAGGTGGCAGAATGTTACAAAAGGACCTAAAAGCATGGCTTGAAATGAGGCTTGTCATAGAAGAGGTAAGGGAAAAAACCCACCCACACATGCCAGGGAAAAATGATGATCCCAAAGGTCAA
The DNA here is from genome assembly GCA_013397865.1 of Struthidea cinerea. Taxonomy (NCBI): domain Eukaryota; kingdom Metazoa; phylum Chordata; class Aves; order Passeriformes; family Corcoracidae; genus Struthidea; species Struthidea cinerea. The sequence continues at coordinate 218,676 of VZTI01004836.1, forward strand.
ACACTGCACAAAGGAAAAAAAATGTTGGCTATTATGCAATATGAGATAAATTAATCGAGGCCAGAGGAACAGCAGCTGCTGTGCAGATGGCACTTTCCCCATCTTGACTGCCAAACCGGACAACCCAGGACTCTCTATTTCCGTTAATCTTCCTGGGCAATGACAGGCTGCAGCAAGCAATTTAAACAGTCATGTCCGAGCATCCTGGGAGGCTGTGGAAAGCCAGTGAAAAACAATGGCTCTGGGGTTAACTAAGCCATGATTCTGATGAAAAGCAGATGTCATTTAATTATTGGGGGGCTTCCACTAATTATAACCCATGGACATATACTTTATAGTACACCAAAGATCAGAATTAACAAAAGCCCAAGGCTACTAATACACACAGTTCCTCCCATGCCATTAAAACTGTATAAGTGGGAAGAGCAACAAAAAGAGCCATCATTTGTGTTGTTAGAGTAAGTTCAGCATCTTGTTATAAAGAGCAGTATAGCCTTAGTTCAGGCTCTTCTTCTACTTGTCTGAGAGAATTACTTTATCAAAAGCTAAAAATCACAACTTAAATCTGGGTTAACCCAGAAGTTTTTTCCCTAGCCTTCACTCTTGTGAGTAGAGTACCATTCCTGACTGAACTACAACACAGCCTTTGGGAGATGATTTTTTTTAACTCAGTTTCACATTTTCTCCATGTAGGAGCCCCAAATTACGTAACAGGATCTCAGTCAAACATTTTTTACCCCTGCCTGCATAGTGATTGCAAAGGCATCTAAACCACAAGGCTCTTTTAAGCTATGAGTTCCCATTCTGCTATGTTTGGAAGAAAATGCTTTCTATGAAGAGTGAGGTAGGAGGCAATGGCAGGTAGCCAGATAAACTCCTTGCTTTGGTCCATATGCAAGCATTTCTCAGTACAAAGAAATCCTAATGACCTCAATTTCTGTGCTTAAGGTTCACTTTTCACAATATTTAAACACACCACCACCCCAAAAGCTCTTCAGATCTAATGCATGCAACAATCCCAGGAAATTCCTTCTGGTTTACCCTCTGCTTACAAAGAAAGCCTCACATATGAAATTCATTTCTCTTAAATTCTTTAAACAATATGCAAGCAGTGCAGGCTTCGAACACAGTGCTAATTATGGGTAGTGGTCTTATTTCTATCTAAATGGTCAGGTTAAAATTTATGGTGTAGTTTACAGACTACAAAAATTCCTGGTTTAGTAGGTAATGTTTGTGGCCCTTCCTCGTGAGGATCCTGTCTACAAGCAGGGGAATATAAGGGCATTAAAATGTAAATCAAGACATAAAGAGCAAGATTTTAAATGATATGTGGCAAAGGCTAAGGTAATCTCACCTCTAAGCTAAAAACTGGCACAGGCCTAATTTTTCCAGTGTTTTTATTTTCACACATACAGTTATCAAATGAAAGCTATATATGGAAAGGGAGACAGTACAGAAGCAAGAGTTTGCATAGAAAGGTGACTTGCTGTCCTTTGTTGGAAGAATGATCAGCCAGACTCCTTCAGTATCAAGCATGGCAGAAACTCCCAGCTCCCCGGGTTAGTGGCACCTTACACATCCCATAGTGCTCAGCACCTCTTTCAAGTCAGGGAAAAAATCCTGGAGAACACCTGTGCAATGCCTTGCCTCAAAGCCATCTTCCTTTGGGGTCAGCTGCAACTACACTCTTCTCATGCCTCTCCATCTGTAACTTGGCCCAAGATGCTGCTTTTCTGCTATACACTAAAGACCTCAAGCTTTGCATTTTGTACACTTCAGCACTGCTCCTCTGGCAGGCAGGAGATGCCAGCAGACAGCAAGTGCAAGGCTGGAGGGCCTGTCTCCCCCTCCCACAAGGGCAGACCACACACTGGCTTTCCCATAAGCCTGTACACTGGCAGCAATGGCCTGGAGACCATCCTGTTCATTTTAAACCCCCAAGGAAAGACAAAATAGGATGTGCTGGATAGTAAAGAAAGCTTTTTGTGCCACAGCTTCCTCACTTTGCATGGTTAGGGTTTACTTAAAAGGAGTGGAGGGATGGTTTGAATTCTTACATCGCTTCTCCCCCTTCCTGAGGAAGCTCTGGCATTCTAGCCAGATGCTGGGAGCCATTCCAGCTCCATCTGTTTGAGAGTTTTGAGTTGTGCAACATAAATTTTACTTTAATGTGTGGTAATAATGACCTCCAAAACCCCATCTTGCCTCATTCAAATATGCTACCTGAAAGCCAGTTTTCATATACATTAACACAGTAAGCATTGCGGGGTGCATGTTAATGCTGTTTATGAAGATTAAGACACACAAATTCCTATTAGCGCTAATGGTGGTTTCATGACTTAATCCCCAATAAACACAAAAAACTGTATTTTTGAGCAGCCCCAATCTCACACCCATACTCAGTATCCATGCTTGTCTGATCACTCCCACCTTCAAACATCCCATGTGCAACCTTTCTCATTAGGTCTCCCAAGCTCCACAGGTTCAGGACAGGTCAAGCCTTCAGACTGAAAAGGCTTTTACAGAAGTTACAAAGTCATACAGGAAACAGCACCAGCACTTAATTAAAGTGAATTTTTCCTCTTAAGGTACCTAATCAGTGTTAAGGTTTGTAAGAAAGCTTGAAAATCTTAAGCTTTGCTAAGAATGAGTCTTGGCATTCTTGATAGACATCTGCATGGTCTGTTTTAACAAGCCAGAAACAAATGCGGGCTGTGCTCTGTTTCTGTAGCTCTGCTTTTCCACAGCCAACCTATCCTATTTCACCTACTTTTTCAATAGCAAAAAGAAGACAAAAAAGCTGATGAAACAAACATTTTCAAATGTAAATCTCAATTCTCCTGTGAAAAAACAGAAAGCACTGTATTTTCCTCCCACAGGATGCTCCCCCCAATCTCTGTTGCTTCACTTTAATTCACATCCTAGCATATACAGAGAAGCACTGAAGTGTTGCTTTCTGGGTGATGCATTATTATCGTAATATATGTTATTTGTGTTCACAAGCACACAAGAGAAAAACTATCTCCTCTTTTCCAGGTGGCACATATTAATCAACACTTTTGCAAGCAAGCAAGCAAACGTACAGCTTTGGCAAAAAGCAGCATGATGGTTATTTCTTTTCATTCTGCAAAGATCTTTGCAGAGGTCAAGATCACGTAAGACGGAGCTGTGTGCACTTAGCAAGTTTTGTAAGAAACCAAGGGAGTGGGCAGAGCCAGGTTCACGCTGAAACTGCCATTTGCAATGAGCCAGGATTCCCAAAGGAGCAGGTTTCCTCTTCATGCTCTCTCACCTCTTCTATCCCAAGACAGATATTAAAATCAGACAGCTCCTTCCTCTCCCCACTCCAACTCTCCGTACTCTCAGCGCACCCCTAAACCTGACGGCTGGGCCTTCCACATCTGTTTGCTACACTGCCACACTCAGAGCAGCTCGGGGCCCCAGCTTGGTGGAGACAGGACTCTTATCTAGAGACTGAGATACAACACATTTCGTGCCATTCGTCCCATTTACAAACTCAGGTCAAGGCAGTAAGCTACACACAAGAAAATGGAGTAAAATAATTATAAGCTTCATTTACCAAAATAATTCAGCTCTCAAGACTGAAATAGTGTCTATGTATCCAGTTACCACACAAGAAAAGTTGTCCCAAGGCACACAGAATGAAGTCACACATTTGACCTTTGAGGTAAAGGAATTTTTCTCATGAACTGTCACTGATAAATAGATAAATGAAAAAGTGGGCATGCAGTCTTTGTTGATGATACTACAAAATACATCAGGTTATATACACTGCACTGAAGCATGCCTTTTAGCTTAATCTAAATGGCAGTGAAGAAAACTAATAGATATGTAGACTTGAAATGCATGCTCTCCCAAAAAAGAATTAAAGAAGCCAGTGTTATAAAAAAAGAGGGCATAATTATGTGCAACACAATACTATGCACACTGAAACCTAAACAAATTCATCAAGTAACTTGTCTTGCATTCAACAGTCAGGTATAAACCTTTGTCCATGATGAGCAGTGAGGTGATAGACACAAAATGTTTGTAGTGGATGCAAAAGACTACCATACCCTTCAATTCAGTTTGTATTTACTGTTCCTAGCATCTTACACTAACAATGAAGGGGGGGAAAAAAATCAAATGCAAAAAAAAGGAGATTCTTGTCTAAGTAACCTTCAGAGCTTGAAGTTTAATAGGAACTAAGAAACTAAGGAAATTGGATGAACCTTGATACAGAGCAGCTGACAATATACATTGGAATAAGCCCTAAGCCACGTTTGCAAAGCTCGAGCTGGATGCAGTGAAAGAGCAGAACCAACAATCAGGGCAGATTTGAATGCCTGCAATGAAATAAAGAACAACAGAGATAAGGCCAAAACATGATGAAATCACAATTTATTTTGTTTAGGGCGGGGAGCCCAGACTTTTCCCACTGGCCCTTTTCTAAAATAAATTCGAAAAACTAAGAGTCACAGACTACAGAAAGTTCAAGAAGCAAAAGGATTTAGCCATGGGTTCCAGATGATGAATTGTAATAGCTGGCACTGGCATGCCCCAAGCTTGCCTTTTACCAATTTTTCAACAGTTCTAAACAGTCAAAGGGAATCATATTTTGGGCTTAAGAGTTTTGGAGGAGGGGAGAATTCAGACCCTCTTCCTTCCCACATAATGTAACAGAAACACTTAATCCAGTTTCCTCAGTAGGGCTCTCTGCCAAAATATTTAGCCACTTTTAGTCTATTTGCTCTTGATACAATTAGATGTTTCTGGTTTGTCATATCCTTATCTGGTTCAGCTGGTTATTTGCTCAACATGAGTGACTGGGAATGGGGCATGCTGTTTAGTGTGCATATTCACATACAGCTCTGACCATCATTCTCTGAAACACACCCCCGCGCTCCCACACACAAACACGGACAGATTTAGTTAACTGCCATACGGAAAAACAAATATGCCTAAGACATCCTGTGAAAGAAGACAAGAAGATTGGTAAACTCCCAAGCAGTACATAAAGAGAGGTTTCAAGGCTTTTATTTGAGGAAGAGATAAGATCATCTAGCATTCTGTTTTGGCAAATTTGTGTCAAACTGACATTCCAATTTCAGCAGCATACATAAAACTGCACAATTATTTAGCACTGTACAGATTTTACGTAACTCTTTAAGTTACTGACTCACTTCATTTTCCTTCTGACTATAAGACAGATTAATCTGAAATGAATTAAGACAGGCAACCAGAAGTAATGTTACTACAGCTGGTAAACATTCTTTAAACTGCTCTATCAGTAAGCCGCTTAAAAGCCTCACTATCATTGTATGCTGCATCTGCTCAATAATTACTACCTCTCAAACCAGGGATTATGACTATGTGCTGAGTACTGCAACACAACAGACAAAGCAGTACAGGTAGCCAGGAATCCCAAAAGAAACTGGTGAAGTACTTAATTATTCACACATAAAATGCTGGGCCCTGGAAAATCAGGCAATACAGTGCCCAATCCCTCATACAGGCAGATACTCTGAGCCTTGAAATCAGAATTTCTATCTCATCTTACAAAAAAAAAAAAAATCAAGCCACCATGTGTTTCATTACAAGAGGCAGAAATATTTCACTGAAAGAAGGAAAAACTGCATTAAGGACAGGACAGTATATTGTAATTACAGTTACTAAGGTAAGCAAACAAAAAACAAAGGGCAGTGACCAGAGCAATGGGGAGGAGGCAGGAAAGATTCCTCTCACCAAAAAAGGCTTTAAATTTCAAGACTAAAACAAGAGGCACTTTGAGAAAAGACCTGTTAATTCCTATAGGACTGTGCTTCTGTCATGGTTTAATCCTCTATACCTAAAGGAAACGTGTGTGTTTCACAAGTCCACAGCACCAGACATGCCCAGGATAAAACACAACCTCTCCCCACAAGTACTTTAGTCTAGAAAAAGTTTCTGATTGCACAGAAAATGCGGCAATTGTGCACTTAGGAGTTTGTGCTTGTAGAAAGGAAATCACCACCGAGTGTGAAGCACCTCCTAACCAACAACAGATTCTGGCTCTGTGCAAAACTGAGTATTACACAGCTGCAGTAGCTGCACTACCTGCAAATAAAAATAACCCCAAAACCAAAAATCACTCTGCTCAAAAGACAGGCACAGACCACAGCAAGGAATAAGAATAAATGTGTCTGCTGTAAGCTTAAAATTAATTTTGCTAAACTTGCCAAAGAAGTATTTATCTCCAAAATCTTAATTCAGTGATGTCTCAGTCGACAGCAAAGAATCAAAGGAAGAATTAATTGGCAATGCAACAGTTTCCAGTTTTGATTTGATTTGTCTCCTTGAACAGTATCTTGCACATACATGTTCTAATACCTGACACTGGAGGCATTTAGATTTTGTTCTCAATTCCCAACATGAATGTAAGAACACGAGAAAATAGCTGTCTTCCACCTGGGCACTTGCTTATATTCTGCTTATCAGATTGTTTTCCCTTAAAAGTAAAATTTAAAAAAAATCAGTTTAGTTATTCACACAGAAATTTTAATTACTGAAGCTAACTTCTAGGCTACTGGGAAGTTTTGAATCTCTTGTCAGAACTGATTAAGAAAAATGCATCCAAATACCCAAAGATATCTAAGTTAACAGGGAAACAGAGCTTTACTATTAACTCTTTAGTTTCAGGTTGTCTGGTAGCACATGGACCCTTTCCTCACCAGAAGTCTTTTGAACACAAATGTCACAGAGTCAAAATTTCAGGCAGAACCAGAAATACACTTAAACTGTAGTTCTGGAAGAGACTCAAAAGAAACAGAGAGAACACAGTCCTACAAGCTGCTTGTTTTCAAAGCCATCATGTACAATTTAATATCAAGTAAAATTATGGCTGGCTGGCACAGTTTTCCTGAATGGGTGTGACCACAAATTGTGCTATTTAACAAATCGAAAGCATGGACCATGCAAATATTTCAACAAAATAGGATCAATGTTTGATATATAAACTTACTTAGATAGTGCTCAAGGTAAAAGAAAATTACAGTCTACAATGAGAATATTTAAGATGATGACTCTTGTATGAAACAAGCCCTGTCTTACTCTTGCCCCTCCTTTCACATCAATAATTAATTTGGGCTAGAGGATAAAACAATGGAAGAACTCCCATGAAGGATACCATCTTGTCATTACCCAATATAGAGAGCGTATAATTAAATACTAGCCTGAAATTAGCTCAGCCACAAGCTTTTGATCAAGCCCTGTAACATACTTAATACCCTCACTGCTGTTGCATGGCTTAAAAAATTTCAAAAAGGACCAGGACAAAAACAGAGGAATCAAGTCAAAGGGGAACTAAGGAAATTACCTGGCTACTATTTCCAGCCTGTTGTCTGACCCAGTCACATGTCCCTGCACAGACACAGCGAAGGAGGCAAGTGTGGAAGGCCCAATTCTGCAGCATGTACAGACACAGTCAAACAGCTTCAAAAATCTTTTGGGGGCCACACAACCATCCCGGGGCCAGAGCAGGTCAGCAACTGTGTGCCCAAACTGTCCCAGGGCCATGAACGAGGATTTAAGTACCTAAATGCTTGATTATTAAAACCACAGGGGGATCCACATGGATGCTTGTTGATGCCCCACTCACTAATAGTGCAGGGGTACTGATGTTAAGAACAGAAAAACCTGCCCAGGCTCCCCAGCTATGGACAGCTGCTCCACACAAAACACCTGGGAAGTATTTCTAAAGGTTGAGAATAAACACCCACTGGCAGTTACAGTAACAGAGTATCCACCCGCTCCCCCTATTCCAATAACTTTATCTATCTTCCCCATCTGTTCAAAACAAAATTAAAATTACCTCTACATCCCGAGAACCCAGCTTTGCAGGGCACACATCCTCCAACCCAGTAATCTGTTTTATATACATAAGTCTGGTTTGCGTGGACAGTCGTGATGACTTGCTAACACCAGTGAGGTGACCAGTGCTGGTTTTCTACCCCAGAGAGCAGTGGCTGAGTGCTCTTCTGCATACCAGATTTGTTTTAGGGTGACATATCTCTCTGTGACAAATGGACTGAGGACTCAAATGACCTGGGGGGAGGGGAGAGCTTTTCCTTATCTTTATTTCGTTAGGAAACACTACGATTCCAAAATCCAGTAAGAAAAGTTCACTGTTATCTGAGCAGACAGAACATCTGAATCTTCTTTTCAAATATACAACTGCAAAGCATTAGACAAAAGACAAGTAACTAATCCTTGTTTAAAATAACTTGCTTTGCTTTAAATACAACATATTCCCTCTGGCATTAACTACCTCACATCTCAGGAGCTTGAGGTTATTTCAGGATTTGGTAACTAATGGAATAATTGTATACTAGGGGTTTAAGTAACAATGTCTACACTGAGTAAATATCTTCCTGTAACTGACTGGTGATAACTACATTACACATCCTCCAGAAAGCAAAATATTCTGCATATTTATGAGTTTGTTTCAAAGTTTCTGATTTTTATTTAGTGTTCAAAGTGTGTAGGCACAGCCAAAGCAATACATTTTAAAACCCTGCCATAAATCATTCACTGTGCAAAAGCAAACTTTTATTAAACAGAAAGTGCTTAATTGCTTCGAACTTCCTGAATGGGAACTGTCACTCTGGATACCTCCTCTTGCACCTTTCTTGTAGCAGATGGTCATTAACTTGTGCTAGGATGGACACTCCAACTGCCCGCATCATCCAGCTCTGCTGTACCACCCTCAGCGACCCCGCTGATGGGTCTGAGATCCCCCAGGCAGCTCAAGCCTTCTGCAGTCAATGCAGCAGCACAGAGAACCTTCAACAGCCAGGGGACCAGCCCATCACTGTGGCCCCCGGTCTGAAATTCAGCATTTCAGCATCCGGTAACTATGAGCTGAACCACTGAATAACCATTCGCAGAGAGACCCAAGATCTCTTTTACCATTATGAAGATTTTTCTCAAGTGCATGTTTTTCAGATCATATGTCTACCTTGGTGATGTAAACAGAAATTTAGTAAACTTACAGATGTCAACAACTGTCAACATTTCAACTGTCTTCACGCAAAACAAGATCTAAGAGAGATTTCAATAAGGCACAGGCTGACAATGCTACCTGAAACCAAATCCCACCACTTCCTTTCATGCCAGTACTTCTAAAGGCCATTTCACACCTGGATGAAACCACATTTTAATGTAAATGCTTTGACTTCACAAGGATGCTGATTTGCCTCCCCTTTCCTGGTTGCTCCACTTGGAGAAGTCCTAATGCACATTGAAGCCACCCAGCAAGGGACCCAGCAAGGATTCTTTCATATGCAAGGGTCCCCAGGCCGAATCCAGGTGACGCCATCCGTTTTGCCAGGAGTTTGCAAGTGAGAGTCAAAAGACAGAGATGTTGAAAACCACATAGTAGGATGGAATTCAAATCTTCTGAAGGTAAGAGACAGTATCAACATACCCAGGAAAAAAAAGCTTTAGTGGAAGTACAAAAGATTCTTTCAAGTCAGCTGAACAATAAAAAGGAGAGAAAAATACTCCTTTCTGAACCCAACAACTGTTCAAAATATGGACACTGAGTTGTGTGCATCACAGCATTCACATCAGCCCTCTGCACCTTCACACAGGTAAATAACTCAAGAGATAACAGAAGGTGAAGGAAGAGGAACCATAATTATCAATAAAACTGATACTATTTACAAGTATTCTCAGAAGAAGGCACCTCACCCTTTCAATCTCAGCTCCCAACAAAGAACAAAATGCTCTCACCCAGAAGAGCACAGCACTGCTCTTAGCTTTATTCACATCATACCTCGTGCAACATCCCTTAACTGAAGAGGCTGGGGCCATACCCAGGGCACAGCTGCTCTAGTTACTGCAAAAATCAACTGCTTCTCCTATGTCATGTTGATTAACATCATTTAGGAAGCTGAATTTTTAAGCAATAGAAAAATCAAATTGATTTCATCTATATTACAAAAATCTAATTGCTTTCTTTCATAAGCACTAACTGGCTTTGCTTATCTGGATTTTCCAGCAATGAAGCCTGGTCTTTTAAAAGCTGGTCACTGACTCTTTTGTGAGTGACATTCTTCTTGTACTGGCCAGAGATTTCACTCAGCTTTAATCTCACTTCATATCATGCAATTGAGAAAAAGAATATTCTGCAACTGCCCTACTCTTTATAATACTATCATCTTCATGAAATGTTGCACAAGAGCTGTCAGCTGCTGTGATGGTCGCAACTGGAAAAACCATGCTCCAGGGCAACTTCACCATTAAAAACATCCAGGGAAACTTCCAACTTCTTGTGTGGTCACAGTCCATAACACAGTGTTTGCCAGCATAAAGCACTTAGATATTTTAATATATGCTACTATTCATGTAATACAAGATCAGACTCAGTAAGGAACGGGAGAAGAACAGGGGCAGCCAAGTGGAGGAACCGCTGTAGATTAAACACCATCCATGCTGCTTTGCTGGAGGGAGGACAGTAAATAAAGGCAGAACTGCTGATCTCAGCTCAGTCCTTGAAGAGCTGTAAGGTCCAAGCCACAGAAAGGTACTGGCAGAAAAAAGTATAAGCCACCCAGACAAATTGGGTAATGTCTGTTCAAGAGAGAAATCTGGGCTTGAGCAGGGAAGGATCACAGATGTGTCACTGCTGAGAAGGAAAACCCAGTCAGGTAAAAAGATTGAGGTCTCCTGCATAGCAGGACTAGGAAAATCCAGGCTGGCTGACTGCCCTGCATGTGACCTGCTGGAATAAAGGCTCAAATCTACTCTCCAGACAGACAGCTCCTTACAAAGGAAACTGGAGATTACAACTCCACTGGAAATGACCACTTTGGAGATTAATCTGTGCACACGCACACATGTACACACGCACACTAACGCATTAGAAATCCACTGCTGGAACACATCTAAAGCAGGTGGAAATGCAGAATGGAGAGCATTCAGGCCGTGGGGTTTAATGCAGCCATAAATATTACCAGTCTCAGCCATTCCAGCACAACACAACCACCGCTCATCAATATTGCTGTCAGCTCTGTGTTAGCAACAAACCACATGACAGGCACGGTCACCCATTCCCGCTGGCCAGGAGAGACTGGCTGCAGATGGAGCTCAGCATGCCCGCACAGGCACAGCCCTGGCCACCTTCATGCAGGGGCAGAAACAGGAAACAGACTGGAACCCGACACCATGGTGTCATCCAGGAATTTGCTTTATAGCAGCTCTGTGATCAATTGCTGGGGCAGCCTTTTCAGGAATTATCCAGGAATGCAGAGGCAACCAGAAAGCTCCCTCTGAAGTCTCACTGTAGCAAGTGATCTGCCCAAATGCCAAGGTGACGGATTCCTGTGTCGGGCAGCCTGCCCTCGCTCCCTGGCCTTGGCAGGGGACGCATGGGCAGGGGTGGGTGTACATGCCACTGGGTATCTACTGACTGCTACAGAGCCATCAGAACACTTTATTAATGTTCTAAACAAAAAAATCAGAAAATCTCTTCAACATTAATTTTCTTTTTTTCATTTCAAGTTCTTCTCAAACCTCAGATCCTGAATTGACCTAGAGAGAGGGCCTTACTCCTTCCTTTGCTAAAACGACAGCTTTTAAAATGGCATCTGCAGTAAAATGCATTAAAACCAAAGTTCAGTTCATGGGATTTTAGAAATCAGTTATTGTTCACTGCTACTTGCTTTAAAATACTCCCCACTCCCCTTCGCTCTTACATTACGCCTTCCTATAATGTCATATGGATTGGATTGTCAGAAGGAGCCAACTCTAGCATAGATTCACTCCCACTTAAACCAACCGTAAAAATGCCAAAGCCTTTGAACAGCAATCACCTAATAACAGCTGGGGAACTTTCACTATGAACGCTTATTTTCAAATTTCATTCTATCCATTTTTAAAGTTTTAAAAACATTTTAATGCCCCTTTTCCACAGAGCAACTTCACCACAAGATTCATTAGGATTGAGGAGTCTAGATTTCAGAGACAAAATAAGTGGGTTTTGGTGAAGAAGACAGAGAAGCAGGCTAAACATTGTGGAAAGAGAGAAGCAGTAGAGAGCCCAGTAGAATATTTTCTTACATTCACAAAAGATTTTAATAGGTCTCACCATTGCAACTTTCCTACAAACAGAATGGCATAATTCCACACCAGCCTCTGCATGACCCAGGGGGCAAGCCTGCAACACTGCACCCCATCAGATATACTGGGCTGTGATACTTTGAAGAGACAAGAAAATGAGTTTTCTAGTTATTTATGTAAGCAATTCAGAAAGCACATCCACCAGTTTCTCTTCTCAGAGAGATTTTATTTTTGTGGGGACTTTTCAAGGACAAAGGATTCAATTTCAAAACTTTACCAAGGAAAAGAAAAAAAAGATGAAAACCCCATCACACTACTGTAGCAACCAGTAATGCTGCACCAATTGCTACCATTGATAACTTCTTGGTGTCCCTGGCACAAAGCAGGGCCCCAGTCAAATGTGATGATGACAGCACTGACTGCTCGGCCTCACTTCCGCAGCATTCCTGATGGATGCTGTGCTGCTGGTGTGGCATGGCATCTTCTTCCGGGTACCTAGAGCCCCTGCCTCCAGAAGATAAACTCCTGGTGCAACAAGGAGTCAATAATGAAATTCAAGAATAGTGGACTTGTGTTTCCTTCAGGCAAATTAATGGGAGGATTCAAGTTCACAGAAAGATTTGAAATGGAAGGTAGGAAGGAAAACAACTGATAAAACACACTCTCAGAGCCTTGCAGGGTGCAGTGTACGTATTCTACCCTCAAAGATGTTGTACATCTGTTTGTACAGACGGGGATCTCTGTACTCTGCCCTGAGGAGCTCTGGGTGACAGCCCAATACAAGGTACATGCACAGCAGCCAGCTGAGCCTGGCAAAAGGACATGATGTACTCCACACACTCACTGTTGGGGAGGGATGTCAGGGGGACCCTGGCCAGCCCCAGGGACACAGAAGGTACATCTGATCCCTGTGACTTTCAGGGACTAATCTTGCACTCTACAAGAGGAAAGGGGTTTAGCTTAAAGAATAGGCACACAGACTCAGAGCTGAGCCAGGAGCACTCATCGCACCGCCTGCATGAGCAGGGACCCAGCTCTGCCCAGAGGGGTGAAACCACAGGTGCCCATCAAACATGGGCATAGACATTTGCCCATCAGCCAGAGCTGACCCTGGAGCCAGCCAGCCAAACCCCGCGGTGCCCTCTCTACCTTTCCCCAGAGTGCAGGAGACCCAAAGCAGGACCATAAAGCTCCTTTGCATTTTCCCTTGCTTCCCAGTTCCCTGCACTGTAATTATCGCCAGCCATGGCAGACAGATAAGTGACAGGGGCAGAGAGGGCAGCAGGGAGGTGCTGGCCCTGCTGTCTGTAATGGTGGGGTCCTTCCCCGGTGGCACAGAGGCTGGCCATTAGGGGCAACACCTGTCACCAAGCCAGAAATCACAGGATCACAGATTTAAACATTTATAAAAGACACCATAAACAACTCCATCTCTCTGGTGACAGGAAGGATGTGCTTGACAGGCTGCTGGAGTGTGTGAACTAATGATGGGGACAGCAAGGCAGCAAGGTGCACACTGACTCGAAACAGAGACCAAGGGCATCTGAAAAGGTTATGTGTAGGGAAAAAAACCCCACACAGTTTTATCAGTATTTCTCTAGAAAACACAAGTGATAGAATATGAGATGGAAAGTATCAGTGTCACATTCTCAGCAGCACTGTGTCATACTACCAAAACCATCCTATTAAATACAATTAATGTGTTGCTGTACTGAGGTATTCCTGTGCCCAAGCCAAGAATAACAGAGTTGTTTGCTAAAGAACAGATGAACAAAGCATGAATCTGAGAAAGAGTTTACCAAAGCTAACTGAGAGGTTTCCAAAAGGCTACTGGACAGTGTAAATAAAAGAGAACTGAAAAAAAAAGTGTGGCTGTGCAGAAAAAGTGGGAGGTAGAGCTGAATTACCCCTTCTCAATATTTCCAAGGAATACCATTGCAAAGTTTTGACAATTATGAAGAATGCTAGCTAATCATGAAAATTCATCAAGTATGTCATAAAGTGACAGGGAAAGAGTACTTGACTGCTAAAACTGGATGAGCCACAAAACCTCCTGACAATCACTTACATAAATCACAGGAACATATCCATCATTTGACACAGAAGGTGCTTCCAGAGAGTAATATTTTTATGCCAAGAACAAGAAAGTTTGTATACCTCTTCTGGAATCACACCATATTGTGATCATTATCATATCAAAGCATTTCCGTGGGGAGAAAAAAAAAAGGGTTATGCTTTTGTGGTCTAAAACTCAAATATTTGCAACTGAGGCAGAGGACCTTCCTATCCACACCAAGGCAGCATGAGCAAGGCAAAGCCACATGCCAACAATGCCGGGCTGCCGCTTGCATGTGAGTAATGAGGAATGACAGCAAACACACACTTTACACAGTGACACTTCGATCCAGGAAGTAGCACCAGATTACAAATGTTAATCCTAAATGGTTTACAACATTACTGGAACAAAAGAAACACGGCAGAAGGTTTATTGTGCTTTGTTTCAAGGACCTACATGTGGCATTATACCATATCAAAAGGTAAGAGCCCTTAAGTGAGTGCAACTGTGATTGTTTTGTTTTCAAATCTTACATTTGGTTTTGCATGTGTAACTAGAAATGTCCTAGTTTATTTTGTTGTTTTTAAGCTTGTTTCTCTCCCTGCCACACCCCCTATCCCAACTATTCCAAATAAAAATTTGTAATGTTATTAATATAAAATTTCACTTCTCACTACAAATACAAACCCAAGTTAAGAACTTGCAATCTACTTGAAGTGCTGTTTGGCTTTTCATTAAAGGAAACCCAGCTCACCTCCTGTGAACCTCCTGCTCCTCAGAGCTGATCCCAGTCAGCAGCCAGAACTTCTGTGCTCTTTAGAGGTTTGGTTGTATCCACCCCACACTGGGACTCTGCATGCTTCCCATTAGAGCAACTCACTGACTTCCTTTTCCATAAATCCCTAGTGCAGATCAGGAAACAGCACATGGACTAACATGGCTTAGGAGGCTTAACAGCTTCAGCAACTCATCTTTGCACCATGGGTTCCCCTTTGGGAAGGGGTAACACAGAAGATACAGTAGATAGTTCTGCATATAGGGTAGCAGAAGGATGCAAAGAGTAGCAATAAAATACATATTTCTTGACACATTATTTCAAGAAGAAATAACCTGCAATCCACAGCTTATTTCCCTCCTTCTGCAATTTTTTTTTTGTTTTAATTCTGAGCCTTGACAGTAGCTCTCAATATCCCACCATGGAATTTTACATAACATTATGCATTGTCAACATCCTATGGAGTTTGAAGATGTCAATGATAGTTTAAAAAATAGCCCACTTGTTCTGTACTCTACCATTCTTGAAATGCTGCCAAGAGATAAATTGATAATTAAATCTCTATGCACATAAAAATATATCCCTCAGCTCACTAAAATGCATACACTCCAGCAGCACAATTAGTCTGAGATGACATCCTAGATTTTCTAGCTAACAAGGTCAAGAGAGAAAAGATGGGAAATCACACCTTTTCAACTGCAGTCTTTACTGGCATATGTCTGTGAATGTTGGCTGTATTTCTTTTTTGAATTTAAAACTTGTCTTGCTAGCAAAAGGATAAAAAGATTGATTTTACAGTCCATACACTAAAATACAGCATGTTGAAAAACAGGCGCTAGAACAATATTCCACATGTCCCAGGAATTGCATCACAGTTCTCCTCATTTCCACGTAAAAATTTCTGCACAGTTGCCAACTACTCAAAAATGAAATAAAAAGAGGTTATGCCAATAGAAGTAAGGCATCTCCTTATAATACCATGGGCAAATTACCTTAGTTACCAGAACCACAGACAGGTGCATAGTTGAAAAACAACTTATCTTCAATTATTTTACAACAATGCTTGCCACCAAATGTGCTAAGCTAAATTACTGTCAGTGTACCTGTGGGTATGTGGAAGCACAGTAAACTGCTAAAACTCTTCAACAACAGCAGCTTTGCTTATGGCCACACAAAGGAAACAAAGAAGTCACTGATATTTGTACTTTACTCTGTTAATGTGACATTATTCTACAAAAACGAGTAACTCTGAAGTCCCAGTTCTTCAGATGACCTGCAGGATATGCAATATAATACAGCCCAGTAATTTTGCTCTTTACGTCTCCACAGAAAGGAATTACATTTCTCTGCACATGCTGTGATTTACAGCGTTCTGTTTTGTTTGTGCTCATAGATTCCTATTAAGGCCATTAAATCATATAGCCACTGATGGACTTCAATTAGCACTGGAAACACACAAAAAAGCTTTGTTAAAAATAAAGTTAACTCACAAAAGACATCTTTGAATCCACGTTTTCTCATACAACAAAACAAATAACCTGATGAAACAAAGTACAATGGGAAAGTAGTTGCAACCTTAATCATGGAGAAACACCCCATCAGTTCATAATGAGCACGGGATTGTCATTTATCCTGAAGCTCAGAACAAGGCATTGTCCATCCTCTCCGATAGCTCTTTGTTACTATCCCCATGATTGTTTGCAAGCATATTCAATCCAATTAACAGTTTTTAGTAGTAAGTATCTGGCCTTTGCTAGGAAATGTAATGAACTTTTTGGAGAGAAATCAGAACCTCTCACCGAATTGCCTTTCATTGCATAAGGAGTCCAACTCCTTCCCACCCCCAATCCCAGAGGATGGATTTTGTCACGGTCACTTCACTCAGGGCTGAACCCTCAGAAAGTCTGAAGAGACTCAGGATGGCCTAGAAAAATGTGTGTACCAGAAATTAATTTGAAACAATATATACAGCACAGTTTAAGTATAAATTCAAATTCACCAAAGGCTAAGTGGTGACAAGAATTCCAAACTCTGGCATTTGGCACCACTGGAATCAGAAAACCAAATGAGCCAAAAAGCAAAAAAATCATTATGCATTTCTATTTAACAGTCTACCTGCAATCAACTGCCAATACTACAAAATTTGGTGGGTTTTTTAAAAGTAATTCATTAAAATCCATCTTCAAGGTAACAAGAGAAAATAAAGAATTATGGTTAAATTAATGACCACAAAAACAAGTTAAGAAGCATGAGACAACCTTTACTACTGTGTTTGCTTTCTAGATGATGTAGAAGACAAATTGCTTCCCAGCATCTCCAAACCAATTATCTCATGGTTTAACACCTTTGCTGTACAAGTGTCTGCCTAGTGATTACAACAGACTAATCTTCTGCAACAAGACACAACTAGTTTTCCTTAAAAAAGCATCTAAAGTATCTACAGTCAAAATCATGAGATGGGAAACAAAAAACCCAAAACAAAAAAGAATAGTTCCTTTTCACCCATTTTCTTTCCTAAAAACAGCTGAAAATGATTCCTAAAATACTCAATTTTAAAAAACCTTGCATCAGTTGTCTTGGTCGAAAACCACATAATATGCTTTTAATTAGCATAAGAAAAATTCTTTATGTGTTTTTAAGAATAATAGATGGATTTAAATAGCAAGATATGCACAAAAGGAACTTTGAAACATTTGCACTGACAACAAAGTACCAACCCTATAAACCCCAACCACCAGGCACAGCACTTTTCCTCTTTTGCAGCTCTGGAAGGAATGGCTGTTTTAAGCAATGGATTCCAAATCAGACAATACCGGTCCTCAGAGATCCTGGAAAATAAGGAACTCAGTGAAGGACCACATCTTTAATAGCATGAACATTAATAGCAGGTTACTTTTTGAACAGCTGGCAGTGGGAGGAAGGAACTTTGTGGACTGCCAAGGAATTGAATTTGCCTGTTGGCAAGAATGCGTCGCTATTTGTGCGGTAAAAAACGAATGAGTGAATGCAGTCAGATCCCTGGTCCTCAACTTAAAACCTATGTAATGAGTCTAAGTTTTCTTTTTCCATCTCATCTTATAAAGCCATGGCCAGTTTAAACCTCGGGGAAAAAGAGGAAGTTCCAGAATAATGCAGATAAATTCTTAACTGCAGGTAGAGTCAGACACTGGTGATCTAGTGATTTATAATTAGTGGTGAAGAGTTATGAAGAAGGAAAAACTATATATTTGTGCTAAGGTAGCCACGGGGAACTTTTACAGAACAGGCTCTGCATTTTCCCATATAAAAGGAAAAACAAAACAATAAGCATTTTAATTGGAATCATCTTTGTAAGTTAAATATCCAGTCTCTCTTTGACTGAAAGCAACAACCCACATTTCAATCACAAACAGTTGCAAACTCGTGAATATCTTAATTTCCGGTTTTCTACACTAGACTTCTGGCATTTATTAAAAGTAACACAGGTTTCTACAAAGAGAACTGGCAGGCATCACGTTGCCTGGTAAAAATAAAACCAGGGATCAAGAAAGAACAATACTTTTGTTCAGAACTGCCATCTTTTTGCAGGGAGATGGCCATGCCTTCTTTTGCAAGCATGCACTTCAACGAATCTCTGTATAGTTCAAGTAAATCAACTGACCTAATTAGCAGACCACAAACCACAGGACAAACAAGGGAAAGCTTCCTTGGCAAGTGTGTCTGCCTTTCCATTGGTGCCTAGGACCACACTAGGTTTATTACTACAAAAATGTTCTACATAGATCATATTTTGACTGAGTGTCTAGGAATACAGCTCTTTCCTTTCTGGGTACTTTAACAACTTTTTAGAATCAGTAAGAAAACCAGTTCTGATGGCAGCTTTTTGGAGAGAAAAGGAACTGGGCAAAACACTGTCAGCTGTCAGGTAGGGTCCTGCACCTCCCACCTACTTCTTTCCACCAATTTAGCATATCCACATTAGCAGATGGAAAGATGACAAAGATTTATTTGCTCAAAAACACCTCTCTAGCCAGCAGCAGACAGCTGCCCTCTATCTCAGGGAGAAAGCTCTATTCTGACAGGCACATCGAATGCATTTGTCAATATATATTTGGACATGTTGATACCTGCTGCCTGTCTCATCCCCAAGTGGGACCTCTTCCCATACCATGTGATGTGCAATCTCCACATACACTCACATAGTTACACATCTTTGATCCATCTAAGCTCAAGACACAACAACTCTTCTACAATATTCTTACCCTGACATTTGACAACTGCAGGAGAGAGACCAGCTATTTCAAAGCAAGATGAATCTCAAGCAAGTGAACAACACAGGAGGAAGAAGAAAGACACACTTCCCAATAAGCCAAACACCTTGATCAGACATGTGCCCAGACTACTGTAATTTAAGGGGAGCAAGAGATCCAGATTTGAATTTTGCAATTTGGGGTGGATCACTCCAGGCCACCTTTTCCATCTTCTTCCACAAGCTCGTAGCTTTCAGTCAAGGCAGATTACAGCTAACACAGTCATACAATTTAGCTGATCCAATAAAATGATCCAGATGGGAAAGATTCTTCCTCAAATGCCTTGCTATCTTGATTAGATAATCCAGTTTCTTTGCGCTGCTAGGAGGCAGGCACATACACATTGACTCACTGAATGACTCTGGGCAAAGTTCAGCTATCTCCTTGCACCTACACCCAGTTTAGCATGACTGTTCCTTGCTCCTTCACTACTTGCCACATCAGCTCCTTGAGATTCTGCAAAATGCTGAAGTGAGGCAAAACTCTGTCTCACATGATCTCTCAATAAAATTGATCTTTGGAAAAGGTCTTAGCCTTCTCTGGAGTCTTTTGTTTCAGCCTCCATACTATTCACGCCAAATAAAAGAGGCTACACATAGTAACTAAGCCAAGAAAGGAAAAAAGTCCAGATGGTTTAGTAAGGCGTTTGACATGATTACAAAAAGTTTCCAAAAACTAGTAACTTTCATGGACTAAGCTGTGTCCTACATTAGCAGAATGTGTTTTCCATTATCTCCTTTGGTCTTTTGAAACCTCCCGAAAGCTCAACATTTCAGATAGTAATTTGCTTTATGTCTGTTAATTCTTGCTACATTCTTCACAGAAAATGCTCCTTTTCCTTCACAACAGACGTTTCAGAAATCTCCTTCTGTTCGTTTTCTGAGAAGCTCCACACGTTCTAGATGTGCTTCTCTAAGAAAAGCTCCACTGAACAGGGTAAACACATGCAGACATAACTAGCCTAGGCAAGAGGAAGGTACTTAAAACTGCCTCAAAATAAGACACAAATACAGCCATATCCACAGCTTCTACATGCAAATAAGAGACAAAGTTGTTAAGGAAAGTTCTAGACCTTCATTCAGGATCCACAGCTGGAGTGAGACATTTAGGATGGGTCTCCTGACACCTAACTTCAGGCACCTGAAAGCCAGGCACTGTAAGTCACCTATACAGACTCTCTGAGTCAAGAAAAAGAGATGGATTTCCTCAAAACCCAGTTTATTCCATCTGTCCATGGCTGCAGTGGCATGGATGTAAACCATGTGGATACCAGCCTCAGGAGGGCAACACGAGCCCCTGGAGCTGCTCTCTTCACTGTGTAGAACAGGAGGTTGGTCACCCATCCTGGATGAGGTATTAAGGTTTCAGAAGACTAATTCAGAGCACTACTAACTCCTCTTTAACAGCAGGTACTTTATACACCTCAGAGATGTTATACACTTTCATACACAGATCTCACTCAGCACATCTTGTAAACAGATACTGGAAGAAATTATTGACGGAAGTAGCACTCACCAGAGCACCGTACTGTTGTGACATGCCAGTGGCACACAATCACCACTCAGCCAGGTCATCAGTCAGATGCTGCAGCTTTAAGCTTGCTTTATATACCAGAACAGGCATAGATGAGCATGTCCTGTAATAGTCTGTACAGCTCACTGCCTTGTTTGGCACATCTGAAAGCAAAGACTGTATAAGCAAAACAGAAGCTGATCTAGTGATAGAAGCATAGTAGCAGGAAACGAGTACTGAAAGCTTCTTTACAGGCAGAAAGATACCTCCCAAAGGAAATAGCTGCCTTTCTTCTTCCCAGCACAAAAACGATGTGGCAGTCATGAATGAGTAAAAAGAAGAGGAAACAACACAAAAGGAACTGAAAACAGCCTAAAGCCCATTGTGCAAACCATGGACTTTCGACCCGAGAGCACAGTCTTCGAGAACTGCTGCCACTGGGCTAACTAAGCTGAAACAACCTGCTGTTCCCAGGCCACAAGGTAACACCTCACAATAAATGGCTGTGGAGTGAGTTGTTATGAAACAAGAATAGCTTCACACACCATGCATGCAAAATCCAACACGCAACATCCATTCCTCAAAGGAACAGCAGTAAGACAGAAAGCCTGAATTTACTCAGAATACAATCACTCATTTTATTTATCAGTTCAGAGCATGCAAATCTTAAGGCACTTTGTGAACAGAGTACAATTTCTGACCCACAATGATGGTTTAATATATGCTCAAGCTAGACACCAGCATCCTCCCAAGTGGAACCGAAATATATCAGGCTCTTATACAAACACTGAAGCAGTATTACTAATCTAGAAATCCCGGCATAACTACTGCAGTCATTTAAAAAAAAACAAACAAACAAAAAAAAAACCAAAACAAAACAAAACAAAACAAAAAAAAACCAACACCAAAAAAAAAAAAAAAAACAAAACAACAACAACCCAGTCCTGACACAGAACAGATCAAAACTAAAGTTTAGAAGAAAAACAATATATGGATATAACCAAATGCGAAAAATTCAGAAGGCTGTTTCACAGCTATCTGGGTCTAGATAACAGTGGGTCTATTCTGTGTTCCAAGATATTGTCATTAATACTCCAGCATTTTAATTTTTTGGACCTACAAATCAGGATCATGTTCAAGAATATCTTCTATCCAATAGTGTGAATATTTTGCGTTCTTGGGAAGCCAGGTTTTGTAGACATCAACCTGCCAGACCATGTTAGGGTTAGTGAACAGAGGTGCCAACAGCTAGGATCTGAAATTTAGCTCAGTGGTCGTATTTCTGAAGGTCAGTAGACAAGGAGCACAGAACTGCCAGAGCAACACAAGGAGCCTGAGGGAAAGGGCTGCTGCTGGCCACAACAGTGGACTACTGCTGCCTCAACGCAGGACTTGGTGCTATTACCAGAACAGTTTTCAAATTGACTCTTTGCAAGGGGTGGAAAGGAAGGTAAGAACCACTGCTTTGTTTTGGATGGTGTCCTAGTTTGGACAAATCTGGAGGAAAAAAAGCTGTGCACTGGAAAAAGGATAAACCAATATAAAGATGCTGATTTTACAATGCTGAAGTATGCCTGTTACTCTGAGCACCTTCATTACAAAAGAAAACACTGAAGGGAGAGCTGCAGAAGAAAAGACACACGTCAAGACTTCCCACCTGTGCCAGAGCCTTTCTGAACACCACCCTTACAAACACCTTGGCTGTTCAGACACACATGTGAAACTGCTAGAGTGGTCAGGGCGAAAAGGGAAATCTTTCTCACCCACTGCCAGGTGGTTTTGACAACTTTCATATTCAAATTTCCACATGGTAGAAGTCTTCAGTTTACAAGCTTCCCTTGACCTCATCAGAAAGAACAAGTTTGTGCTCACTAACACCCAAGTCATAACTCAACCACAAAGTATGACTAGAGCAAAACCATGCCCCGAGTATGCAGCCCACGTTGCACGGCTGCACAATCTCAAACCAACACCGCCCTTCAGAGCTAGCCCTGCTGCAGAGCCACCAGGTCCCCAGAGGGGAGACCAATCTTTTCTGCCACTCCATGCCTTGCCCCTCTGAATGGTTTCTTGTCTGTATAACCCAGGCAGTGGAAAATTCCTTTGGGACATTCACGCTGCATGACTTTATCAACTGTCTTATCAGAGAGATGGAGGGGTGAGAAGGTAGGAAGCATTGCAGGGAATTTAATAAGAATTTAATAAGAAATACATAAGGGCAAAGTCAAGTGCCTCTGGCAACATTGTTTTTGCCTTTCAGGTGTTGATTTAAAAAAACCTAGATGTACTAGACATATCAAGACAAACACAGGAGAGTCAGAGGAAATAGCAAAATAAACACATAAACAGAGGAGTTTTGGAAAGGTAATTAACTCTAACATGTTCATTTTCTAATACAAATGTAGATTTTACTTAAAACTTAATTTATTTTGCTTGCATTTTTCCAACACACACATATAAGCAAGTTGTTGCTAGTGGGCTTACTCAGCTATGAACACTACACTACTGCTATCAGTAAGATCAATCATGCACTAAATTGCTACTGAAAACATATTCTCTCTTCTGGCTTTATTTCTCCACATGGTTAAGCTGCTATTTTCTACCGTACATTTTTTATGTAGGGAGTAACTGCATTTTGAAGTCGCCTACAACTTAACCACTGGCTTTTGAACAAGGCTCAGTATGAATTTTTTTTTTCCCCATACTGTGGTGATACCAAAAGCTGTGGCAAATATGAACACACAGGTTGTGGTCATGTTTTGTTTGGGACCGTGCTGGTTAACCAAGGAGTTAACAAGCTCTTAAGCAGAACTACGTTATCTTTGTCAGTTTTCACTGACACACAATATTCTCTTTCCTCTCTTCAGAACAAGCAGGTTTCAACTACTTCTCTCACTTAGAAACTAATTAAATAATGATTACACTTTAAAAAATTGTATGAACAAAAAATACTATCAACAGTCTAGCACCACCACTAGAAAATTAAAAGATATTTAAATAGAAGGTTCCCAAAGCCTCTACTTGACTTTGATTTACCAGCAGCTAAAATTCCAGGAGGAACCTGGGCACTCTTTAAAGGTTTCCAGCTTGTTAAGCAAAGATGCATGAAGGGAATGTGAGGCAGCAGGGTCAAGGATAACCCTGTGGCAGGTGCTTCTGATGCTACAAATATTGTTGGACCCAACTACTACATTAAAGATATCCAGAATGGAAGTTTATTTTTCTAGCAATTGTTCGGTGATTTAGGTTTGTAGGTTTTTTTCCCAATAGACTGACTATTGTTCACTGCTTCTTTTGGAGATTTAAAGTAGGCCTGGAAGGCTGGGGGCTAGGGAAGCAGAACTGGGTTTTGCAGTTAATTTTTACATTACAGAAAATAAACGGAATCTGTTTTCCCCCAGTGGGATACTAAAATGCGAGTCTTAAATTTTGATTTAACTGAAGGCTTTGAGGTGTTCCATTTGGGCTCGCTCCTTGTGAAAACTCATTAAGATGCTGAATTTAAATCTCCTTTATAAAAGCTTGACACTCTCATTCAATTGTTTTTATCCCCTCACAGTTTACAATTGTGGTAATAAGTTCAGCCCGCCAGCGTGTGCCTGGCCCATTTCTAACATGTTCTCCGCTACATCTCATGACACTGTCAGCAACACCACAGCAACTCTGCAGCTTACAGAAAACTCGGCACACCAGAAAAAGAGGAAACAAAAGACTGCAACATTATACTGAGACCTGAGAAACAAGCAAGCATTGCTACCCATCATTTAAGGTGTGGCTCAGCACTGGGTTAGCAAGTTTAGGTTTTGTAACACCAAGCAACACAGGACTCCATTTTCTGACATCTTGAAGACTCACAATTCAGGAAGTAAGATCTCTGTATCTCTTCCAATTCTCCAGCTCTGTGATAACCTTTATTCTAACACTGACCTAGCCCTTATAGGTTGGATTTGGTAGTATGAAAGACATTAATCCTCACCCTCAGACAGAGGAAGGAATACAAAGCGAGTAGGTTTGGGGTGGTTCACAGGGCTGTATAATCCCGAGCACACCAGTTAACCTTCCCGTGCTTCATTCACCACCAGCAAAGCTGGGATAATGCTCAGATACTCCAAAAGCCTGCTACGAGGTTTAATTAACCAGCATTTGGGCCTTGGCTCAAAGGTACTGACGTGACCGATACAGTCACTCGGTTTCTCTGAAGTTGAGGGTGAAAAAGGGAGGTATTTTACAATGTACAGGGTCTCTGAGAGCACTGCTCATGATTGGTAACAACTTGTCTGCTAAGGGAGGGTGAAAGTATCCCAGTCAGGACATACAAGTGAGCAGGACAACCTAACACACCCAACCCTCAGGCCCCTTAAGTCCCTGCACAGGTGGGGACCTGCACCACACCAGGGGCCACCCAAGGCCCTCATCTCTACTCTGAACAGCTTTCAGAGGACAAACCACTGTCTCCTCTTTGCAAAACGAAATTAGAAGGGCACAAACTGAGAGGTCTAAATTGACAGAAATTCTCCAGCAGAGCTGGGATTTGAACCCGCTTCCAGACCAGGGCCTTATCTATTAGGCAAAGCTGTCCAAGAAGATAAGCTCTGTTTCCATGTCCTTGCTAAAAAAGATCTTTCATGTGTTTTTTTTTTTTTTTCCACAGTGACCTAACTCTTTCTCATTACTGTTTCCCTTGGAAACAAACATGTACTTTGCACAGTTTCCTCTGAATTCTATTTTTTTTAAGATTAATCTCTCCTAAAATTAAATAATTTTCTTTGTTTACTTGGTTCTCCATGGATCTCTCTGATAAATGCAGAATGAAAGGCAAATGGAGTTTAACAACCATGATACTGAATAACCTTGATTTATGGATCCCAGCACCACTCTGCACAGATCTGACTGAGGAGCCTAGTAATCTTGGCCTTGTGGTTAGACAAGGTGGGTGCTGGACAAGAAGCATGTCAATGTGGTTTTCAGGCCTTCCAAGCTACATTTTTACTCTTTTTTTCCTCCTGCTGAAGAAATATTTCCTAAACTTTACAACTGAATGAACTGCATGCTATCTCTTGGATGCCAGTCAGTATTCTCATCTCTCTTTTGGTAAAGAGTACATTTACGCATGTGCTGATGTCCATATTTTGGGGAGAAAATTATGCTGTATTGCATCAGAAGAAAACACTTTTCAGGAAAGAAATTATCAAAAGCAACTGTTCCGTCAGCTGGCTGATAGTTACAAAGTTGTCTATCTTGGTAATGTAAAGGCCGGGTCATGCTGCATGAGATACCTTACCTGAATGACAGAACCAGACGTAAAATCTCAGGTAGCTTCCCACTAGGAAAACCTTTTATGACCATGGACACACAGAGGAGAGTATACATTTTGTTTGTCCCAGAACAGGATACTTATGCTTACCTACCAGGAGACCTTTTTAGGTAGGACAGAAGCTTCACCTCTTTTGAAGGACCCTGCAATCTTAATACTGCCTGAGTTCTGTGCTATCACTGCTGCAAAAGTTTTGTGGTATCACCACTGTAAGGGTTCTGTCCTATCACCACTGCAAAAGTTCTGTGCTGTCACTGCTGCAAGGGTTCTCTGCTATCACTTCTCTCATCAGAACTGCCATTGGCTCCTGCTGCATCTCCACTGTAGGGTCAGAAGGTATCAGAGGTGAACATCAAGAAAGAAACAAGCTTAAAATATTTTGAAGAACCAAACATGCTATATAAGCAAGGCCGCCATAATTACTGCCTATAGCAAAGGAGGGCTGTAGCAAAACCAACAATCAACTTTGCAAGATCAGTACCCAGAGAAAATGGAAAGCCTGTGAATAGACAGCTCCCAAACTATAGCATTAGGTTTACAAAGCAAGACAGGTGGTATTCAATCCCCACCAAGCTTACCTGCTAAGTCACAGCAGAAAATACTAATATTCTTGACTGTTCTATCTCTTCATAAGCAATCACAACAAGAACACAGTATGTTCACAAGTGGATGAGAAATTAGGAATGACCTATGGCAAAATTTTGTTCACACTGCAGTATCTGTGTATGGTACACCTTGGAGCGCTGCTTATTTTGTGCAAAAGTTATAGACCCCACATCCTCTCATGCATCATTCAAGTTTATTTCTTTTTGGAACCACTAAGAGTTACAAATCCATTTATAAAATTCAGTGAGAAACAGTCAATTATCTTCCTTTCTTTTTAAAATATATTAAAATTAGAGTGCAGTAAAAGTCTAATTTCACTGTGTCAAGAGTACTACTCAAAATCAAGTGCTAAATTATTACTCACTTTCAATTCATCACTGTTTTGCAGAATTTACATTCATCAAATCTCAATAAAAACAACTTCACAAGGGTTGTAAACAAGGAGAGAAGCGAGAGCTGGACAAGACTATGTAATAAGAATAGCCATGCAAGCTAAGCTTCTATCCTTTTTCAGGCTGTAAACCTGTGCACTTTGCACCAAAACTGAAAAGCGGGAAGTAAATATAACAAATTTTTTCAGCTGCAATGAACTGCAGAAGCAAATGTTTTCCATTCTGTAAGCTTTAAGTTCTTTCAAAATTATTTTTACTCTTACGCCCATAAATAGCTAGGAAGCCAAAATTTATTTTAGCATTCACTTCCCTGCTCTTCTTGGAGGTGAAGGGAAGAAAGAAAGAATTGGCAAGACGCATTTAAACTCTAAAATAATCCTTTCAAATGACATTTTGCCAGGACGTTCCCTGCAATGTAACACAAAGGAATTAATGCAAATAGACTATCCTTATAAAGAGAACTGAAACATTCCCATTTTCTCTTTGGCCCTAAAACCTTTTACCAGAACCACTGTAAAATAGTTTCATTCAGGAACGTGAGCACAATACACCAGACTCTTTTCTTGTTTCAGAGATACTGAAGCTCTTATTGCTCTAATCCTCCCAACAAGCATCACATCACTCACAGCCCACTCAAACCCCAACCAGGGCCATGCAGACAGGCTGGCCTGCTTCCCCCTCCCACCCCACTGCCCCTGTTCACAGCCATCTCTTCCCGCACATCCTGATTTTCCCCAAAATTAAACTCATGACTGGTTTCAAAGCATCCTGCAGACTCTTTCCAAGTAGATGAGCAACTTGTGGCTTTGTCACAACATGGAGGCAAGAGCAGACATGTGCCTAGAGTGGCTGTGACGGCCCAGGAGAGCTGTCCTGTCCCGGCAGAGGTCTGAGGTGCCGGCTCCAAGCCACCTCTGCTGAGCAAACCCCAGTTCAACACCCAGCTGCTCAAACACCTCATCACCTCGCTGTCCCCAGCTATGGGAGACCTTCCTGCCCCAGAGGGTTCTGCTCCTGCCACAGGGAAAAATGAAGGGCAATGGGTACGAGTTACTTCTGGGGAGATTTCAGCTGGTCACAAGACAAAAAATTTTCACAATGAGAACACCCAGCCATTGGAATAATCTCACCAGGGAAGCGGCAAATTCTCCAGCATTGGATGTGTTTAGGATTCGGCTGGACAGGGTGCTGGGAATATTGTCTAGACCATGCTTTTGCCAAGAAAGGCTGGACCAGATGATCCTTGAGGTCCCTTCCAACTTCTTCTCTATGATTCCTATAGCACACAGGCTCTGCATGGGGTACATGAGGCCAGCCTGTGGGATGCCAGCTGAAGATGGATTGTTTTTTCTTCATTTAGCATAGAGGCCTGGGAAAAAAGATGCTACTGAAAGGCAAGTGGCTGACCAAATGAAACAAAGACACTTGACACCTCTGCTCCTTGTGATGCTCCCAGGGAGGAAACTGTCACCAAAACAGGGTCACCATGAAGCCAAGAAGCTACTTCAATTCACCTATGAAGTATTTTGACAGATACATGAGATTTAAGTGGCACCTAGGTCTCACACAACACAGGAAATTCAGCTTCCTACAGATTAAAACCTTTATTGGATGTTTATCTGCATGGCCTGAAAGCATTGCTCTCCAAAATGAAGACTTGCATCTGACAGAATTCAGCTATTGAACAACATACCATGGCTCACCCTTAAGGCTCTGTAATATTATATCCATTAAATGGTGCATTTTTCCAAGCAGCCTATGGAGTTATGAGAAGCTACAATTTTCTCCATGTCTGTCAGTGAGACGCTCTCCAATACCTGTGGCCCAATGCAGAAGTGCAGCACTGTGGACCACTACAACATTCCCATATCATCCTTTCCATCAGGCTTCACAATCCAAAAGAACCTTGTGGAGGAGAAACTGAGAAAAGAGCATCCTCATTCCTGCCTCCTCCCATGTCCTTTTTAAAATTTCATTTTATTTTGCTGTCCCTTTTTTTCCAATTACTTTTATTTACTTGCATATTTAGATGCTGCAATCCCTGCTCTGCAGAGCTAAGAGCTGGCTTGCAGGCAGGCTACCAGCCATTGCTTGGAGCAATCAGAAAAGCCTATGTTCACCACCACCACCCTGCAAAGGTGGTGGTGGTGAACATAGGCTTCCTGAGGACAATAAGCCATAAAGAGGCCAGGAGTGAAAACCACAACTCCGTGCGAAATCTTCAAAGGCAGAGCTTCACCCAACTTTTCTGCTTTCTTTTCTGTAAAAAGTAACTCTTGTATGCCAACAAATCACTGACAAAGCATCCCCCTTATTTTAGCTGTTATACTTATTTGCAGTATTTGAAGTACTATAGAGGTGAAAAGCAATAGACATTCCACTTCTTTAAAGACTCAAAGAAAGAATGGGCTAAATTGTGGTTTCAGCATAAACCAGCATATCAGAGTAATGTGGAATAAACTTCCTAATTTAGTGTATTCTGGTTTTATTGAAAACACGAGCTGTATGTTTACGTGGCAGCTATACGCAGTATTTATACTGTCCATATGACACAGAAATTGGAGGCCCACTGGAGAAAAATAAGTAGAAGGTGGCTGTTTCACTCACTGAAGTTTGGGGTTGTATCAGTTTCATACAAAGAAGAGATGAGGAAGATGCTCCATTTCCTTCTTCTCACTTGACAGTGCTGGTTGTTTAAGGACTTTTCAATTCCTTGGGTGAAACATAGCTGAACATTTCCAGACCAAAACCTTGCAGCAGCTGCACCAGCCTCTGAACATCTGGGTCAGCCCCATCAGTCCCTCTTCAAACTACCCATCTGAATGAGGACCACAGGACTCTTGTAGAACACCAGCTTCCAAAGTCAGCAGTGTACACAAAAAGCTGTCTTTCACAGAAAAGGAGCTTTTAAGAAGCACTTTAAGTATTGAAGTGTGGCAGTCACTTTATCTTCACTAGATCTGGTGCACAATTGGTTTTACCTGAACCTATGTTGGGTTCAACGGTGTAAAGCAAAATTCTTCAGTGACGATGGAGAAGGGAAGTAGGACCAAAGGCTCTGTTCAGCAATCTGGATACAGGGGGAAAAGATGGTTTAAAAGAAGAATTGGCTTGTGGACAGATCTCCTCTTTGTATCTCCAGTCACCATAGTATAGATACTAACCACACCATTCAAACCCTACTAAACAAAGGCAGAAGCATTAGGTAAGCTGTAATTTCACAGGCCCTGCACTGTATTCTTCACAGTGGACTGCAAGCATCACTCATAATGCTAAGCAGCATGCAACCACAGCCATCAGGTCTTTTTAGAAGTCAGCTCTGCAAATCCAACATGCTCACAGAACTCATGACTTAAAACAGACAGATGACCCCACTCTTATTCCTACAGACCATTTCCCACAAAACCATTTTGTAGCAAGGGCACCATGACAGTTCCAAGGGAGAGGGCACATGGGTGGTTGTACATGCCCATGGGCGTGCTTGCTGCAAGAGTAGGACAAAGGCAAACACACCTGGGGAAATTTCCAATGCCAAAAGAATGCAGAATGGTACCTCTGAACTTTGCCACAGTACAGCATCCAAAACAAGAAAAAAAGAAAAAAAGCTGTTCATTTTTCAGACAAACTGTGCATGCAGCTTTTCCACAGGTAGTGGAAATAACAACATTTGTTCCTCTATGAAAGCATCACCTCTGCTAAGACTTGTTTTAAGCACAAGTCCAAACCCATATTCATCTAAGCCAAGTACAAGTCATATCCTCTTCAAGTAACTACCATCTGAACTAAGCATCTCATCTCTGCAGAGCTCATGGTAGAGCTTAAGGGCCTGAGTCATCTGACCTATTTTTAATGTCACATCTGGAGCGCGCATTTCTCTCTAGCAAGTGTCACACAAATCCAGACAACCCACCTGGCACAAAACACCTCTAACATTTCATGTCTCCAGTTTATTTGGTCAGCAGAACTGATGATACTCAAGGCCATGCTTCCAACCATGCTAAACCTTAACAGTGGTCACCTGGGGTGGATACACCAGTCACAGTGAAGGGGCCGGCCGGATGGCTGAGCACAGACAGGCTGCCAACAGTGTGAACACGCCACACTCAATGCATGGCTACCCCAAGGCACGCACATAGCATGGATTACCAAGATCATTACACTTTCGTACATTTCCTCACTGCAGACACTGAGAAGGGCTTGGCTGAGGCAGAAGATAAACCCTGTCCCTGCTTTGCTGGATTAGATACATTCACTCACACACCAGTTACAGCTTCAAGTTCAAGAGATTTCCCTTTCCTTTCTCTTGAATGTTTCTTGTTAGAGGAGATTGAGGGAGTAGGACACCTAGGGATCAGAACCTAATGGATTCCAGCACAGAATCTGAGTCTCAAAATCAAATCCTGCTGTCACTGAAATGTTGCTAGGTATCTTTGTTATTCTTTCCAGTATCTGTCTTCTTATTTTGGTGCTGTCAGAATGATCATGTTTTAGACAGCGAATGCCCTGGGTGCCACCATTACCATGCTCCCAGGAGCTCATGTGGCATTTCCAGCACCCAGGACATAAACAGGGATTACTGCAGCACACACCCCTGCGTGGGAACTTGCAGGGTGCAAGGACTAAACAGCAAAATATTAAAAAGCCACAGACAAATTGCTATGGTAATTAGATTATACAGTTGTCATGAAAGTGTTTGGTTGCAGCGTGCATTCATTAGAAGTATAATCAAACAATTGCATAAAAAAGATGGTTTTTTTAGCATGCACATGTTTCACTATCAGCAACAGCACAAAGATTATCAGTGGCTGCATCTCTGACTCCCAAGGACTTGTTAGCTCCAGCTATCGATCCATGAACTAAATATATTTTTCTGGGAATTTCTGGCTAGGAATGTCCATACTGACCCAAACTACTGCAGGTGTAATAGGTCATTTGTGGACTGTAACATTGCTCTCAGTGTTCATCAGGTTCATGCCTCTGAACACATTATTACCCACCAGTCTCCCCCATTAAGTAGCAAACTGCTGGGATTTGATTCTCTCTTTGTTTGAGGGTACTTACTTGGAAGGGGTGATGGGCTACTAACATCAGGGTTTAACTCAAGTACACAAAAGCCAGGAAATTCACAGCCAGGGCTGAAAATGTGTGCTGACACAGCAGCATTATCTCCTGCCATTAAGCCTTTCCTGGATCTTTTGGCACAACTGCCTGGGTTAAAGCCTGCATGTCAGCAGAGATTTTTCAGACTTTGCCACTAATTTACTTGCTTTACTTAAGTCGCTAGTATCACTCAGATATATTTTTCTTAATAATATATGAACACCTCATGAAGGCAAAGCACATACGCACACATATCCCCACACCCAACACCTTTCCTTCACCTTCCTTCTCCCCAGGGCTGTGAATACAGCATGAACCAACTTGCAAAATCTCAGCTGTCCTTCCAGAGTGGACACAGAAGGGGATTAAGCAGTGCTGAATAGTGCTGACACGCAGACCTGGGCAACCGTAGCAATTGGTATTTCAGAGTAGCGTCACAACCAGCTTTGGCTCCCCTCCCAAACCCAGGAAGGTGGG
Source organism: Struthidea cinerea (assembly GCA_013397865.1). Taxonomy (NCBI): domain Eukaryota; kingdom Metazoa; phylum Chordata; class Aves; order Passeriformes; family Corcoracidae; genus Struthidea; species Struthidea cinerea. The sequence goes on from VZTI01004836.1 coordinate 251,296, forward strand.
TGGGAGGAGGACCCTGGGGATTAGCCATGGCATAGCTCTCCTAAGGGGCAGAGATGCTAAAAATGGTGCTTGGGGAACTGCTCTTGGCTCTTTTAGTCACCCTCACTGAATTAATTTAGTCGCTCTTTTAATAGGAGGGTGAGGATAGGAAGCTTTGGGGGCCTTCACTGGGAAGTGACTTCCCAGAAAGGGGATATTCTCCATTCCAAGGGCAGAAGTGGGCCTGGGCTGGCTGCAGGTGGGGACAGCCATGGCCACTGCCTGCCCCTTTTTCCTGGTGTCCCAGCCCCTCCAGGGGCTTCTCAAATCTAAAAATACTATAGGAGAAAAAGAAAGCCCAGAGCAATAAGAAGGTGAGGTTTTTCCCATTTCTGCTTGTGTGACTATGAGCTACACAATGGGGGATGGCTGAAAATGGGTTAAATTGTGAAACCACCCCAGCAGGTGAGCCCACTCCTGCAGGAGAGCTCTCCTGGACACAGGCTCCTGGCAGCCATGGAAGAGTGTCAGGCTGCCTCACTCCCACCCTGCCTCCACTGGTCTCCCACCACAATCAGCAAGTGCCCAGCACAGCCTCACCGAGTCCCCAGGGCCCAGCACATACAAAACGTCCCCCACTGGAGCAGCCCCACACCTGCATGGCCTGGATCAGGACCTGCTGCCTCAGGAATGGTGAAGCCTTGGTCATAGAGGCTGAAAAAGGGAAGGGGACCCACGTAGAAGTAAGGAGCCAGAGGAGGCTGTCTGGGTTAAACAAGTGACAGCACAGCAGCCCATAACTCCTTTCCATACAATTTAAATGTTCTGCCAAGCAATGGCAGCCCCATCTGTCTGCAGGGCTGAGATAGGGAATACATACACATTTTCTCCATCTACTTTTAAAATCCAGAAGAAGATTTAAGTCAAATTTAAGAAATTACTTAAATGAAGCAAATGACCCAGAGATCCTATCTCATCAAGAACAAAACTAGCTAACTTGGCCCTCTAAAGAGGAACTTAGAAATTCCAAACTAATCTAATTAGAGACTTTATCTTGTTGGTTACAAGGCCCTTGTTATAGATTTACCACTAAATTAAAAAATTAGGAGGTTACTTACACCGGCACAAAATTTACCAGCTTAATACAAAGGACTTGCTAGAATGACTCAACATCAAATAAAAGAGCAGGGTTGGATTTTACAGTTTTAAAGACATGTAGTTAATATAATCTATAAATAACTGAAATAGCGTTTCTGAGTGAAAGGGCCATTGTTCATTTTTATCACGGATATGAAGTCAAGTGCTGTCGTGAAAGAGGGGAGATTTTCCAATGGAACATTATAGATTTATTTTATAATAAAACCAACCCAACAATATGGAAGGATACCTTCAGGCAGTAGTTTAAGGTATGCTTCAGTACAAAGGCAGGGGCTTTGACAATATGGATGTCAAAGAGATGAACCTAACCAACACACACTGGAAAGACAAAGCAGACACTAGTGACAGACAAATCTGAATTTTATTTGGACTCTAAAATCCTACAGAGTTAATGTTACTGTTAATATAATATAGCTGCTTAGGAGGATTTTTCTGATTAATATTAGCCATTTTGGACAATTACACTTAAGCAGTTTCATTTTCAGTTGGAGCCTAGACCTGAATCAGTCCTTAGCTTTAAACCAAATCAGTTCCCAGTTCTGATTCACTGGGCAACCACAAAAACATTTGTCTTATCACAGAGAAGGCAGAGGTACATTTAGAGGCAGATGTGTTCCTTTTGATGGCAGTGGCATCATTTCGATAGTAAAGCAACAGTAAAAATTCATCAAGGGGTTAAACTCCTCTCTGAAAATGCCACTGCAATAGTAATAGCTGTCAGGACCAGGCCATGTCTTGGGCCAGAGAGTCTTAACCAAACAAGCCTGCATCTTCACCCATTAATCCAACTGGAAACCAGTGGGTCTGTGCAGAACCCACAGCACTGTCGACTGCTAAGGAGAGCAGAGCTCCCAAGATTGACAGGGCTGGTAGGAAAGCAGGCACCCGCCCAATTAGTCTGCCCCGCAAGGCTGGCCAGCTGATGTTAGTCCTGTGGGGAAATTAACCCCTGGCTCCAAGCACACAAGAGATTAAAAACCTCAGGTTCAGAACACTAAATCTGCCTTGCAATTAACTGGAATAAACAGATGAACAACAGGGTGGATGAGGTTGCTTCAAAGTGGTAGCCTTACAGTCGTGCAATAAACAGGAAAACAAACAAAAAATAAAATTCAAAGCCATGAGACATCACCCTCCCCCCATACATGTTTTATTCCATCGATGGCAGAGGACTCAGTCAGTCAAGATCTGCAAATTGGTAGGCAGTACATTCTGTGCTGTCTGTCAGTATTACAGATCCTAAAGGGCTGAATAAATAATTGAAGAATAAATAATTGTGCTAGGGCTTTGTCTCATGGGCCATTTTTATAGATTGCTGTCTAATGATAGCACCATCTGTGACGCTCTGCATTAATATGGGATAAAATTACATAGTGCTTTGTTTGTTCTGACACTGTGATGTTATGATGTCTCTTAATATTATCTTGAATAAAAGGCTAGAGCAATGGTGGAAGTGTCCCAATTGCTTGTAAACTCTCATTTAGGGAAATCCAAGTTTAAGCAACATTTTTCCCCCAGGGACAGGACAGGGAAGAGTGGGGAAGCCTGGATGTTTCTAACACATGTCTTATCAAGGTGATTAAAAAGAGAGGAGCTTGTTACTAACATTTTTGTTATGCATGTCCAATTCAGAGACTGCAGGTTAGCAGTCCTTTGCTGACAAGATGGCAGCCAGGCTAACCTCCAGAAAAACTACACCACAGCCCCAGCTCCTTTCTCAGCGCAGAGAGGAAGGCAAAGAGATCAAGCATAGATTCTCACTCCCTAAATCCAAAGGAAGTAAGATTACTTATATCAGTTTAATTTGGCATGGAAGCATACCAAAGGTCATGGGAGGTACCTGCAAGGAGACAAAAGCTTTTTGCATAGGAAAGAAAGCAAGCTCAATACAGCCACCACTTGCTTTCCAGTAATGCTTTACACTTCTTAACAATTCTCCACCCAAGAAACATTTTCTTATTTATTCTTAGAAAGTAAAACCTGAAGCCATGAATACTCACCAGTAGTACTCCTGCCTTCTGCGCACTTTTCCATGCCTGCAGGACACCAGGGGTATTTCCCTTCCTTCCTGAAAAGGTCTTGTGGACATCATCTCTCCCTCCCTCCTCAGCTAAAGGCACAGGGAGCCAGGCAGAGTGGCTCCAAGCAGCCCCAGCCCCTCACTGCTACATGTCTGGGACTGCTGCAATGAGCAGCTGTGGCTGGTAGAGTAGTAGGTCTGCGAGACAGAACAAATGCATTTGCTGCCTCAAAGCTATTACCTACCTGTGGAGCAGTCGTGAAATTTTAAGTAGGTTTTGCAAAGTCCAATCTCACTGTCGTCACAATCCAGCGTCACTCCAGGGAGGCTGCAATGAGAAGTGCTTTGGCCTCTCAAGCCCCAGCCCTCCGTTCCCACGTACTCCTCAGCAGCTGCCTCCAGAACCAAACATTTCAATTTTCACATCCTAGCAAAGCAAACCCAGAAGAGATGTTGGGCAGATGGGGCCCCTGCAGTTATGATACCCGCAATGTCACAACTGTGACCACAGGCTTCAGGAACTAATTGGCAAAGCGGGAGGTTTCAAACTCTCCATTCATCAGGTTTAGCTTAGTGTCAGAAGTACAGAGACCAAACAGTGTTTGCAGGAGGCTTTGGAGAACAGTGTTGTGGCTGCTTCAGTCAAAGGGATGATGGCAAAGGAAAAGCCTCTTGCTCCCAAGCCTTCCTAGTCCATCAAATATTTTTCTAACCCTCAGTCCCAGCCTCACACCAAGAGCTGAAATACAAACTAAGCCAGAATGTGTGGTTATAACTTGGCTGTAGCAAGTTACACCTAAATTAACTATTAGAAAGAGACCTACTGACACAATCCCCAGCAGGAAGATGTCTTCAAATAGCACAAAGCTTCTCTGAACAGAAAACACATGCAGCATCCTACACCTGGTCTCGCCAGCATGGACCATGGTTGAGATAACTGCAGAAGTACTCAATGGTTATAGTAGCACGCCCCTCAGTGTCACTCAAACCTCAGAAACACAAGTGTGTGACACAGGCTGCTAAAGCACACCACCATAACCAGCAGGGGTGGAAACCCGCTTCTGCACAAAGGGCATGCTGGGGCTTTCCAACAGATTTGGCCACCTACACATTAACCAGCACCAGCACGTGCACGTATGGAAATCAATTCAACAGTGACCAAAGTTTGCATAAAACTAACCGAAGAACTTCACCCCCAAATTTGTATTGAAGAAGATACGTAGATAGCCAGAGAAAGGGCCCATGTCCTGCCCACAGCTCTGACATGGAGATGTTGCACAGTTCAGACAAATTCCATCACCCACCCTGCAACTCCACTGGGCCAGCTGGGGACACAAACCCCTCCACCCTACAGTAATGGCAGGGCTGTTCCACATTAGCGTTTAGGAAACATTCAAATGTAGCTAAGCAGACGCCTCACTCACTTAGCAAAACTTATCCTGATGCTATTAACACCTCCACCTTTGCCCCATGCAGCTGGGGATCCGGGGCATTCATTATTCTTCCTCCTGGAAAATGTAAGAGAGCCTTCCTTGAGAACAAAACACAGCCTATGGATGTGCACAAGAAGTGGGGAACAGGAGACAACACAAACACTGAAAGATGACAAGGGAAAAAGTATTAATCGAACAAATTACCAACAAAGAGGACTTGGGCTACAAATCAAAGAATGTGGTTCCTTCAGCAAAGAAATAAAATACTCAGAGGGTATCCCAGACACTGTGGATCCACGTGCACCCTCAGAAGTGGCTCTGCCTTGCAGGCATTCCTCTGTTTCTGCTGCAGATAAAGAAGGCCCAGAGACCCATGAAGCATGGGGAATTCATCCCCTGGTGCCCAGGCGAGGCACGGGACAGCCATTGTGCTCAGTGAAGTTCAATTGCAAATCCTGTCGGAAATGGCACCGCTCCCTGAGGGCTACGGAGGAGGGCCAGGAAGAGGAGGAGAAGTTTAGGGCCTTGCTAAACTGCAGATAAAAAGTGAAGAGGAAGGTACAAGTCAGGTGTGCAGGGCATGTGGCCGCCACCTGGTCTGTGAGGGCAAATACCCACTTTTGTCAAAGCAGAGCAATGAAAAAAAGAATAAAAATAACAAAAAGTACTGCTCTTGACATTAAATATTCATGGCAACAGCTACGGTGCGGCTAATGGAAAATGGCCGTAAAACCTTTAAGAAGTTTGTTAATGCACACAGACTGGCAGAGGTCACAGCATGCTTGGTGCAAATCGGGAGCAATCGAACAAAAATAGTGTGTCCCTTTTCAAACCAGCACTAAAAAGGTGTCCATTTATTGCACCAAAACCACTGAAGGCACCAGGAAGGGTCATAAACACTCATTAACAGTATTCCTGGTAGCTGCTGCCCAGCTGCACAGCCATTAAAATCTCCCCTTACGATCCTGACACCAGATTTCAGTCACTGGCTGAGAGGACGCTCTCAGACCCAAGGACAGTGCTCCACAACTTCAATACCACCTTCCCTGGTCCCATGCTAAGAGGTAAGGACCAAAACCTACATAGTCCAGTAATCTCCATCCTTCAGTGAGGCTCTGACATGGTTAGTGCACAAAATACCTCTAAAGAAACACCACACGGGCCATTTGTCTTTGCTATCTCCATTTAGTAACAAAACCACATACAGACCTACACGTCCCTGTGCTTTTAGGAGTTCCAGACTCCTGATACTCTAATGCCAGACCAGCACAAATGCAATTTGCAGAAGCACTCAGTTCTCTTCCTTGCCCTTATCCTCAAAATAAATCGGTTACCCCAAACTGACAATTGTAAACTCCAATTTTTGCAGTTTCCATCACTGTTTTGCTCCGAATAGCAACAAAGTTCAACCTCCCACCCCATTCCAGGCCATGCAGGGGAATACTGGTGTTTCCTGGGCAGAGCAGCAGCTGAAGCAGTGCCAATCAAACTCCAGCTTCTCCCATCACACACCCATCTCTCTCCCAGCAGTGCAGCCAGAGGGAGTGGGTATTTCCAGGCAGCTTGGTGGGGTGGTACACTCCCTGTTGACAACACAGGACAGCACCATTTAAAACCACCTCTGGCTATTTTAACAGAGAGGTCCTGCAAGATCACATCAGGTGGAATAAAAAGCACCAGTTTTGAACACTGCATGCTGACTTTTGCCTCTCCTTCTTTCCAGCAGAAGAGCAGATACAGCCAACAACAGCAGCTTTCTGTTAGGGGCCCCATCTTGTACCACCTACACATCCATGAGCCCCAGCACAACATCAGTTCTCATATCCACCTTCCACCATTAATTCCATGCAAATAACAATCACAGAGCCCTGCCACCAGTCCAGACACAAAAGCAGTTAAAACCCTCTGACATCTGTGCAAATAACTGCAAATACTAACTGCAAGTGTATCTTTGAGGCTGCCAGGTAAGTGTTGCCTGCAGAAGGTCATCAGGCACATAACCACTTGCAGCCCAGAGACTGCACAGACACGCATGCCCAGGTGTTTCAAATGTACATTGGAAGACTTTAAAGCATAAAAAATTGTCCAGATTTCTCTTACTCCCTGTTGGCCAATAATTTTAAGCTTGCATCAGCACTGGACTTCAAATACTACAGCTAATGGCAAAGATGTATACACCAGTTGCTTTGTTTTACTCTGGATTTCAGAAAGCATAGTGCCCACATAAAATCATTTACAGTGCAAGAGTAGATCACATTATCACACCAACATATTAGTCACATTAATAATTTTTTTGTCAAGGATTTGAAGGCACAAGAATCATTCACTTCCACTGCTTGGTTCAATAATCTTTGCCAGTTTATTTATCTCCTACGGTTTGCTCAGCTTTCCAACCACTTGTGTAAAAAAGTTTTCTCTCTTTTACTTTTTAACTAAAAACAAAGTGGAAAAAAATTTGTGATTCACTCCCAGGACACAGAAAAATCCATTTGTGATGGAACAGAAACCACCAACACATGCAGTTTCCTAGAAAGTCAACAACTATTGGTAGGCCTTTTTATGTTAATAACCATAGCATTTCTTTGCTTAATTTTACATAGAAAAGGTCACCATCCATTACGTTTTCCTAACATTACTAAAATGTTACATTTTGACAAACATTCCTAACCCTCCATATTCTGCAGGTCCAAACACCAGACTTGCACTGTGGCAGAGCTTTCCAAGACATCATCATCTCCTGTGAATGCCAAAATCTCCAGTGGAACACAAGCACTGGTTAAACTATCCAGCACAAAAAGGGGCACAGGACTCTGGGTCAGGTTGTGCTGCTCTTGCCACTAGCACTCTAGCTAGGTCTGAAATGGATTTAGCAGAGTCAGGAATAAAGCCTGCAAAACCCACCGTGTTTCATGTGCTGAGTTGTCTGTTTGTGGCACCTGTGCTCTGTAAGACCAACTCTTTGACCTCTGAGGGTTTGTTTAGTTTTCACAGCTAACACATATGTAGTGCATGTTATTTCAGAGTTTGCAGTGACTTAATAATGAAGATGATTAAAAGCAAAGAAAAGGCAAGTTGGTGGGATGACAACCAGCAAAACAAAGAAAGTCACAGTGTATTCAATTCTATTTAAAATGTGTGTGTATATGCAGGAGGCATGTAAATGAAAACCATGATCTATACATCAGTTCTGAACATGCAGAGACACTTAAATCACACATACCCCACAGCAAAGAAAAATCTGGACACCACCAAATATAACATACTCCACCTACTCAGACTGTCTATTTCCCTTCCCACAGAGGATATGGCTCTGCAAATTTAACTTTGGTGCAAGAAATTTCAGTTTGGGTGAAAGCTTTTGTTTTTAATAACATCCATTTGGCTTCCAGAAGCAATGCCCAACACAGGTAGAGCAAGTTATAAGAGATTAACATAAAGCTTTAAGTTCATATTATGTCAAAATGTACCTCTCACCCATCCATGTGTGCTCCCAGGCATCGTTTTGACCACTCATTTCCCTCCTGGTTTCTTCCTTTTTAACTGACTCCTAGCAAAGATCTCAAACCACAAATGTACTTGCACACATTTTCCATACACAAACACCGCACTTTATTGTATTTAAATATGGGGAGAAAAGACAGATTGAGTGAACTATTCAAAGCCACAAGCACAGCACAGGAGAATTCATATTCAAGACCTTTCCAGATTCAAGTTCAGCATATTAGATCGTTCCTTCCTGCAATAGCGTTTTTCTTTATCTAGACTTTGCCACAACAACAAATCAAACCCCTCCACAGACAAACAGCATCAGAGATGCCATTACCCACAATAGACTTACATCAGGGATGAATATGACTGCAGTAACCAGAAGAAAAAAAGTGCTGAAAATAAGATATTAAGAGCCAAATTAATTGGTGACATAAGCAGGTACAAGTACATTGAGTGAAATGGAGTAGCTTATGCCTGCTATGAATATAACCATAAGCGTTTAGCAGGTTCTTCCTCAAGCCTTTGTTTAAGCAAATCTGAATTTATTAGTCTGCTGCTGAATAAATATGATAAACTCTTATTGAAATTATCCTCTGGTGAGCAGCAATAAATACTAGGCAATAGTCTTTCAAGTGATCCATTATCTTAAACTGGCTAAGAGCAACTCCAGGCTTTCTGCATGCACAGACAAAAGTTATATTCAGTACAAGTGACTACAAAATAGCATACTGCTGCGAGTTTGGGGATGCACATGGAAATATTTCCAAGCTCAGTACCAAACCAAGCAACTCAAGACATCTCATCTCCATGGAGTTCATATGGTAACGATACAGAACATTTTCATACATAATTTACAAACTACTATGAAAAGCTAGAGGTCAAAACTTCCAGGGCATAATGTAACAGGGAAAATGTGCATGGCATGCTGGATCAGCTTTTCTGATATTACGAAAAACTGAAGCAAAAACACAGGCAGCATTGGTAATTAGGAAGAAAAAAGTCAGCTTTTGTCAGATGCAGCACCCAACCGGCTTCAGAGTTTATTTCATTAACAAGTATTTAGACACACACACAGGCCTCAAACAGGAAAGCAGGGGGAGAAAAATCCTGGACAAAGAATCCAGTTTGTGCTCCATTATCCAAACACACACCCAGGGCCACTTTAGCACTTCCCAGTGTTCTCCAAATGCAATGTTTAACAAACCTGTGTGTTGTGAGACACTTTCAATCACTGCATTTTAATACCGTAGACAACAACATCCTTTGGATGTTTCCATCGCCAGAAGCTGAGGCTCAGGTGGCTGCTTAACCACCCCGTGCACAGGGACAGAAAGCAGGCAGTGCCTAATCTTCTACACCTTCCCTCCAAAGATATCACTTATGGCAAAGCTTCAACCACCATTAAACTCTTGGTGCAGCCATACTGAGTGGCACACTGAGGACTGCCCCCAGAGCCAGCGCTGCCTCCAGTCCCCTCCCTGCCTGGTCCTGCATTCCCCTTCCCACGTAGCAGCAAAGTGTCTCAAATACCACTGCAACACCTGCTTTCCAATGCAACCCTGCCTGATTCTTTGTACAAAATAAAAACCAAAACTGAAACACATAAGCATGTAATATAAAATTTGCATAATGGGTGTGAGACAGAAAATAAGACAATTTAACTGAAGTGATTACACAGACACAAACTCTCTGCCAAAGGGATATAAAACAAACATGCTCTGTTTAAAAATACATCTTGCACATCATTTTTACCATGTTTAAAAGAAAATCACACTCTTTAAACCATAGGCCTGGCTGCAACACCCAGGAAGCCTGTGGTGTAGATGGCATCTCCCTGCAGGCTGTGTTCCTTCTGCCTCCATACCGGTTTCACACCAGTTTCAGGTGAGATGGCACCTGAACAGAGCTGGATGCCTCAGTGTATAGCTGTCTCAGCACAAGCCCTGCCAGATCTACCTCAGATGATCACACTTCGGTGTTTTGGTTTGGTTTCTAATGAAATTTGAAGCAGTGGAGCAAGTTTACACAAGGTTTGTGCTTTGAAATCCCATGCTTGTGGTGCACCATTCAGCACTGACAGCTCTCAGATTTGGTTTGTTTGTGAATTAAGATGCCACACACAAGTGCCCTCACAGCAGAAGTTCTCCAGGTCAACATGGAGGTGTTTCAAGCCATGATGAGCATTTCTGTTGCAGGCATATTTGTTTCAACTATATCACATTAAAAACTGGGAGAGTAACCTTCTCACTTCCTCACTACCCAAACAGTGCAACCCTACTTGTTGTAGCAAACATGAGAGGAAACAGAGCTGACAGGGAAGAAAAAGCTATTACAATAAAAGATGTAGTGCTGCTTTTCTAATTCTTAATTCTCCCCCACCTTCCATCCTTGGGTTTTCACACACAACATGTATCTCCTTGAGAGCTCCTTAATGCTTGCCCTGCTTCTTTTGATGCCCAGAAGATGTCTCACCCAGTACAAATCAACCCTGGTGTGGGGTTCAGTTTCAGAACATTGTTCCCCTACCTTTCCCCCTGCCCCTAGTCCTGGCCACTCCCTCGGGCTCTCCCCTGTTGGTTCCTGTACCCCAACCCCGCCCTTGTACCGCCCCTGAGCCCTGGGGAAAAAGGCCCTTCTCCCTGGCCACCTGGTCTCTCTCTCTCTCTCTACCTCCGGGGGCTGCATGGACCAGACGCAACGATTAAACATCTTCTAATACCCCCATGGAGAGAACCCTTCTCACCTCCTTTGTCGTCGCTGTGTTTGTAAGGCTGACAGCTGGCCGGAGCAAAGTGCTGAGCTGTCCAAGATGGACTATGGAAGGGCAGAGAAATTCTGCTCTGTCCTAGAAGCCTCGGCTGAGCTCTCAGGGAAAGCTGCAGCTTGTTAGACAACACCTAAGCGCTTACAACACTCTGGCGCTGGGCCACCCCAGCAGGACAGAGGATGTCGCTGTGATGTACCGTCAACGGCGAGTAACAACACAATCCAAGTTCAAGAAGAAAGTAGTTATTTAATTAACTATAATTGGACTTACATAACTTGGTTCCCAAAGATGACAGGAGGTTATTGGATCTTGGACCAGCCACCCCCCGTCCCATTGGCTAAAGCTCACAACACCTACTTAAAAATATTATTTCACTGTGTACCGTAACAACTCTGAAAAATAGATCCCAGGTGCACAGATAAAACCTAGTTTACAAAAAACCCATAGCAGTGTTTATCATAGCTTTCATGAGAACCACAGAGTTCTCACAGAATGCTGCAGAAAGCTGAAAAATTTCTCTACCAAAGCTTTTCAGCATCTACAAGAGGTCATCTCACACACCCTGGCACAGCTCAACCAGAGACCCCTTTTTCTATAGAAGAAAGCATAAACTTTCATGCCCTTGATCCTGAGTATACCCTCTGCTACAGGGGTCTGTTTTACTGTTTAAAGCAATATGTGCATTGTTTTTCTTCTAAGCCACTCCTACTTTAGGGTCATCTTTATTATCTCCCCCTAACTCCAAAAATTACAAGGTTCATCAGCAGACTAATTCCTAACAAAGATGCTGATAAACAGAAATAGGTCAGACAACAGCTCTGTCTATACTTAAGAAAATATTGCACTGTCTGCAGCCTCCAGCTCTTCACTTTGGCTTTCCTTTGGAATCTCAAAAATGGCACCTTTGTCTATGAATTCTTCTATCTCAAACACCCCTGCAAGTTTACTGCTATTTGCCTGTGAAAACACCAGTAACTGAGAATATCCTCTGCCAAAGGCAGCTGTTGCCTTGATTCAGCCCTTTTGCGTTGAAGCCTCCACCTGACAGAAGTACGTCTGTCCTTTCCTCTGCTTGTTTTCAACCTACCCAACAAGCAGATGCACAGAGACAGCATCTACATGAAGATGTTTCATCAGAAGTACACCGCTCTGACAGCAGACTGCCAGTATTCAGTAAAACCCATCCAGGAAACAGCTGCATTTCAGAACCAGATCTTAGGAGTCTCTTTTCCTCCTCCCTTCTTCCCACCGGTCTTGTTTCACCCGAGTATCTTCCCCCAGCAGTTGTAAGGAAAAGCAGATACAAGAATACACCATTGCCACTAATGAATTCACTCAGTCATGTCACTAACAGTCCCACTTAACTGTACTGTAGTATTCCTTTGGCAGCTTCTCCCACCATAATGTAGTAACAACTCACCACACTGTCCCAAGCGGGCCACCAGGGCTCAGTTTACCACGTCTCTTTATTCCCACACGAACCACCTGAAATGCTATCCCACTTGACTCTTACTGCCCTGTAATTAAAAATATAGTCAAGATGAGAGTAGTCTCATCTTTCATGACCAACCCATAGACATAAGGTCAAATAAAGAAATCACTGCATGGGGATACACCAGCAGTACACTCAGTACAGGCAAACTGGACATTAATCATGAAGTCCTAAATAATGATTTCAGACTTTTGTAGCAGAGAAATTAAGTCAGGATTATATATACAGCTGGCCCTAAATAATAATAAAAAAAAACCCCAAACCCAACCTCTGGCTACAAACACAGTTGCCTTACCTTGCAACACTAAGCTTTTGTTTACTGTCCTAAGCATTCAAACACAAAAATCTGGATTCTTCCTCCCCATGTTTTAAGTATTTGTCCAGGCCATTTCCAACTTTTCCCTTTTAGCATTCCCTAAGAAACAGCTACACTCGCTGTCCTACTATTGCTAGACACTCAGGCTCAGCTATGGAAAAAGACCAGAGGGGTGACATGAGTATGCAGAAGGGGATCTGGCAACAGGAGTCTTGAGAAACCTGACCTTCATTTTCTGTTCTGAATCAGCTTACAGGGAAACCTCAGTAAGCTGCTTGGGGCTGCCACCTCCCAAAACCCAGCACCTGGGGCAACAATGGCATACAGTGCCTCCCATCCCTTCCACCACCAGCTCAGCCTGCTTCTCTGGGCCAACTCAACTACATGTAGCAAGATGTCATCATAGTCACTCGTATTTGAGCTGACACCGTGAATGTAGTGAGAGCCCAAAGGAATCACTTCCCAGTAAATGTAAATCACAGACACACAACCTTTTATCTCCCCACACCACAATCCCAGGCTTCCGGCATCAGCCCTCTGAACACCCCCATCCTCTTAAGAGTTCGACAGGGAATATATCATGTTCCCCAGCACCAGGCCACAACACAGTGAGATTTGTGTATGCTGCCTGTGGATGGGGAGGGGGGAATTGTGATCGTTTTGTTGTGTACACTGACCTACACCACCACCGTGTTCCTTAATACCAACATGCATCACACCGATCACCCACAGTCCCAATGTGGTAAGTATCAAGCATGAGGACACCAATCCCATTTCTGCCAAAGCAGCCACAGCACATGGTGTGATATTCCTGCCTGGAAGATGTTTGCTTGATCTAGTCAAACCAGAACTGCTCTAAGAGATGACATCCACCCTTTACAAAGTCTGGGACCACAACACTCCCTGTGCAGCATGTCTCAGTGACTTTGGCTTTAGAGGCCAATTCCCAACTGGAGATCATACTGCTTGCAGTAGTGATGCCTGCTCCATCTGCACCATTGATGGGTCATGGTCACACCTGACCCCACAGATGTGCTTTCATTCAAAAAATTTCCTTTGAGTAAGCTTTCCAATTCCCAACTGGAGATCATACTGCTTGCAGTAGTGATGCCTGCTCCATCTGCACCATTGATGGGTCATGGTCACACCTGACCCCACAGATGTGCTTTCATTCAAAAAATTTCCTTTGAGTAAGCTTTACTTCTTCCTTGCAGGGGTTAAAAGCAAACTAACTGAGCAATGGTGGCTTCCCCTTAAGTCTTTCAAGTCTTCCATTCAGCTCGTGTTTTCTGAGAAGCACAGCTGAACTCAAAAGTTGTCAGAACACAAATACCTCCCAGAGCTACAGCTGCAGACATTTTGGACCACTCACCCTCCTGAGCCTGGAACCGAGAACCAGACAAGGAAGTCCACAGCTTGGTGCTGGATTGTGGAAGCTCTGAAATCCCCATTTCCTGATAGATCTGCTATCAGCTCCAGCAGAGCCAGGAGATCCCCCACCTGCCCAAGCTCAAAGGAAAAACATGGAGTAGTTTGAAGTTGATGTTTTAAGGGTAAGAGAGCAGAGATCTTCAGTGTGTGTCATACTTCCTACAAAGAGTCTTACAAGTGACTCAAGCTGCCCAAAGTGAGTTCAAGCCAGCCCTTTCTTCCCTCTCTTTTTCATCCTGCTTCTTTTCACAGGAGCACACTCCTAATGATGGAAAAGTTTGAGTTAAAAGTGTCATCTGCATAAAGGTTGCCTAGATACTTTGAAGATGCATGCCATAGGATGTGTGCAAATAACAGGATTTCACTTTACATTGCATTTAAAACAAAATGCGCCAAAAGCGATCACTCTGCACACAGTGGGAAAGAGAACAAATAATGAGTCCGTGCCACACTGATAGCAGGACTGAAGCTAAACGCTTCACTTCATTTACACTGGTAAAGCGAAACCCAATTATTCCTGAGAAATAAGAAGTCTGAATCAGAAGCCATCCGAACTTTTAAATGCAATTCTGTTGCTGTGAATGCAAAGCAAGACTGGTCTCAGAACATTCTGGAGACATGAATGAATTAAGGACCAGTAAACTCTCCAGGGAGATATCTCCCTACTCTACAACTAAGTGGAGCAATATCCCAGATAAAAAATACAACAGTCAAATTCCAAACCTTGCATGAAAAAGAAAATGGAACATTTTATACTGTGTGGGGATGACAAACATCTCAGATCATTTGACTTGTATCTGGACTCTGCAGCCCCTGACACACATGGCACATTCAGCTTATAGGTTATATGAGACTTTGGTGCAAAAGGATGCATTTACACATCAGCCTGCAATGTGGCATCCATCCCCCACTTCTCAGGCTTCTGTTTGAATAGATCAAAGACTTCTGGCCATGGAAAGCAACATCACATAAGGCAGCTGGGTGCCTCCTAGCACCTCCCCTGCTGCTGCTGGCCATGCTCTGGCTGAGGACCCACAGCAGCCACAACAGTGCTGTTAAACAGCTAAAGTCAGCAATGTGTAGATTACACCAGTATCCCCAGATACAATGAAAAAAAAGCATATTTCAAGGAAAATGTATTTCAAGGAAATTACTCCAATACAGGGCAGCAGCAGCTCAGCACATGGCTGTGCCCAGGCACTGCTGCTGCCCAGAAAGCAGGACTTGGTGGGGCAGCATCTCCTTGTCCCAAAAGTGGGTCCCTACACCTGTGCAGCCTCTGCAGAACGAAAGATGCAGGGAATGAAGCACTTTAAGGAGATTTTTCTCTCTACGGTGCTATCATTTGGCAGTTTGTTATGTGCTCCCAACCCCATTGTTTCTGAGACTTGCAGAACAAAAGCAGCCACTCATCAAGATTCAAAATTACAAGGCCTGTCTTGCAGAGAGAAAGCAATACCTAAGTCATATCTGGTTTTGAGAAGGCTACAATTCACATAAAAGCTGAGCAAAGCTCTCTTCTATGACTTTAATTGTGCACAGAAGAACAGGATTGAAGGAAACATATTCCAAAGCATGCTGAAGTTGAAGGTGTGATGCAGGCCCACAGCTTCCAGCTTTCATTACAAAAAAGTGGATTCTTGCTTACTAGCATTTTAAAGAAAAATAAAAAACTAGTAAGTTTGGACTGTGAGTTTTCTAGAAGGATTTGGTTTTCACACTTCATCTTTAGACAGCCATTAGCCACTTGCATGTCTCACTTTACTACCTAATTGGTTTAAATGATCTGGTTTAACTTTTTCCCAGAAAAATATACCACTAGCATGTGGTGGAAGGGCTTTGCACGGTTACAGCAAGCCAAAGGCAAGCAAAATGGCATAGTCGCCTACAAACAAAGAGCAAGCAGCAAATCTAAGGTGAAATGAGTATAATTAGCTCTTCAAAACTGCTGAATCCTGTGCTGGGGGTCCTGATGACCAAACTGGAGGTAGATCAAGCCAGCGATTCTCTGAGAAATGAAGACACACAGCAGTTAAAGTCTGTTCAGAAATGCAGTGAGGGCCAAATCAAGGAGTCCTAACACACATCCAAGCACGAGTGTGGACCCATGACACCTGTCCTTCACACTGCCAAGGACGAGCAGCATGTAGAAAGGGCTCAAACCCAATTTTAAGGCCTACAGCTTAGAAATGGTGAATCGTTCATGTAGCCCACAGATTTTCTTCCCTCTTACTTTACCAAAGCTTTCAAATAAAACCTGTTGTTTGTAAGGGAAAAACTTCTAAAAGGAACAGAAAGACTACTCTCACTACTGGAGCTCTAGAAATCACTGGATGTCTAGAGATCAAGTAGTGCTATCCTGTGCATGCATTCACACCACCTTATACTGTTATACACGAGGGTTTAAAACACTGTAATAACTGATTCTGTGTTAATCTGGAGAGGGGCTAAAACCGTACAAAGGCATCTTTATCTTACAAGCAGACAAAAACAAGGCAGGAACAAGCTCATTCCTAGGCTTATAAAACAAGCCTTTACAGATAATTATGTTTTATTACTTTCCATTTTATGAGGATTGTGTTATACAAAACAAATACCAGATGCCTATTTGTTGCATTTGGGGGAGAGGAGGAATCACCGCAAGCATTGCTGTAAGCAGCCCTGCTTTTAATTAAATACAATAAATGCATAAAAATTAATACTGTTGGAAACCAGCAGGTAGGAAGCAAACGGATGAACGGTAGCTGCTGGAAGACCCCCTCCCTTCCAAGCTCCTGAGGCAGGAGCAGCCACTCACCAGCCTATTGCTCAGGGCAGGGGCTCTCTGACCAAGGCTCCTTACATGTGCATTTCCCTTTCATGCATTTCCATTAATGCCAAACTTTGCAGATAACCAAAAGCTTAAAAAAAAAAAGGGGAGGTGGGGTAAGCAGGATTTAATGCTAATTTTGTTAAAGAGACACCCATGTACTCAGTCAGGAAAACCTGCAAGTAAAAGTCAAGTTCTTAAAGATGGGATAAAGATGGAGAAAGAGAGGAGAAAAAGCAATGAGGTGCAAAGGGATTTCTGGCAACCTTAAAATAAAGCAACCATCCAAAATGCAGTGTAACCTTCAACGGTTACCTTGCCAGACTCATACAAAACACTGCCAAATGGCCTGACAGAGGGTGCAGGACAGGCCTCTACACCTGAGATGAAGGACATGCGTCTGAAACAGGGGGACACAACCAGAGGGAGGCACACAAAGCATGCCCAGTAACAAGCAAAAATGGGACGCAGTTCCTCAAGGACAGTAAAACACAGCCAACTTTCCAGCAACTACCAGATGACAGCCATCCACCTCCCCAGAGGCACCACTACAAAATCTATTTCCTATTTTCAATGGTGGTTTCCTTTTTCATTTTAATTGCATTATGATTAAATCATGGGCTGACCATAGACACTTCTTTACTTAAGGCTAATACCAGCCCTACACTGTAAATCCAGTTTTCAACATTGTGTCTGATAATGCTTTAAAGTTCTGCAGAAGAGACTGAAATTGTGTACACAGGATCTCATTGCAGTGGGAGTCAACTTCCATTTTTTTTAAGGAGAGATTTTTTAAAACATGGCACAGCAATAAATGCAAGGTGAACAGTAGTAGGATGGTTTTCATGCTTTGCTGCTCATTTTCAGGTTTCCATCTGTTCTATTTATGAAAGCTGAGGATGGGTCTCTTCTATTATCCTCCACCAGTACATATCCTCAACCTACTTCCTAATCAAGTTTGTTTACAAATATTCATTAAGTTCCATACTTTATTGGCCCAGTCAGGTAATTGTAAGACCACTGTACCACAAGCTGCAATTACAGTAATCAGTGCATTGATTATTGTGAAACATAGTTACCCTGAGACCAAAGTTAAAATAAGAACTATTGCTATAACCAGTAACTACACCAACAGAGCAACCTGGGATCACAACACTATCTCTGAATTCTTAAATCACCAGTTTTAGACCCAAACAACACACACAATTTCACTGTGAATTATTTTACTATGACCTGTGTCATAAAGAATTTTCATTAAAAATGAAAGAGTAAAAAACCTGTTTGCTAGAAAGGGTTATTATTACAGGCCATCAGAAACAGCTAATAAAAGCTGAAAACCTATTTTCACTACAATTCACTAATGTTGTGATAGAGAAAGTCAAGAGACAAGTGCCCTGGTTGTTTTGGTTCTCAGCAGCAGTAACTGAAATGGGCATCAGCAGGCACTAAGGAAGAGTCCTGTCAAAAATGGCAGGAGCAGAGTGCAATAATTTTTTGATACCTTCAGGGCAAATAGTTAAGACAAGGACCAGGTCCCCCTGCACAAACACAGAGCAAGAGTCGACCCAGACCTTGGGGTCCTCAACTGCCAAGTTCCACGGCAAAGACAAACCAGGATCTGAGGAGAAGCAACAGCTGAAAAAATAGCCAGCCCCCTAGTTAGCTCCACATCAAGAGACATGCACTGAGAGTTTAGAGGTGAGTGAGAGTTTGGGGCTTCTACTGAGCTGAGGGGACCTGAAGCCCTCACACTGGGTGCAGAGGTCAGAGAGCAGCACCCGCGTGCGGCTGAGTGAGAGATGCTGCCTGCCCCAGCCAAGGGACCCGTTGCCAAGGTACGACACATTGGGTCTCTGACCATGCAAGGCCCAGCTGGGGACAACCAGGTGCTGCTCAGACCTTCCAGCTCTCATCCTGCCTACAGCAACCCAGAAACAACATTTATAGGCAGACGGGACAATAAGGTGGCAAGTTACTCTCAGCTGAAGGTGAACGACCAGCTCCTGCTATCCACAACTCAGGTATTTGTCTCTTCACGCACCACATCTGCAAAAGCCATCTTCCAAGGAACAAAGCTAAGATTTTATTACTGCTCTCTGCAAGTAGATTTTGGGAAGGCCATAGAAAAGTAATTGCATTTGTGTGCGCGTGAACTCACAAATTAACCCCAGGAACTCTGTTTATGGCAGGGGGTCATTTATAAGGAGTAGTGAGAGCAGCAAGCACACACACCCCTGACTTTGATGTGTCACCCACCTGCCTTCACACAGCTCCAGCCGCTTGTGCTCTTTGATTACCCAAGCCTTCCCCGCCACCACTTCACTCAGCTGCTTTCATCCTGCCACAACAACAGCACCGTGAGAAGAAAGGGGGAGAGGGAAGAGAGCAAGAAAGAGAAATAAAAGGAAAAAGAGATTTGGGGCTGGAAAAGTCAGCTTGGTAGAGGAATCTGGAAAGAACTGACAGGCTGTCAGGCAGAGATGAAAGCACCAGAAATAAGGGATGTGTCACATGCTTATTAAAATGGTGGCATGATTCTCATAACGAAAGCACATCTTCGGCACCTGCATGAAAGAGCCACCCAACAGTCTAGGACAGCTAAATTTAGTGTCATTTTTATCTTTTGTCAAATATACATAAAAGCTTCTGAAGGACACCTGTCCAACAAAAAACTGTAACAAAAAGTATTTTAAAATGTTACTTAAACTGATCCACAGGCCAGACTGACCATCAAGCCTGAAGTGATGCCGAGCAGTGAAGAGAATCCTAACACCAGCTTGAATTAAAACTTGCAGAACTGTAGTAAAAAAAGTAGGCAGAGAAAGGGGATGAAGAACAGTTACAAAAATGCATGACTGCCTGAAATATTTCCCCATCGTCAAAAAATATCGCCTTGAAATTCCTACCTGCTTCATTCACCTTGCTGCTATCAGATTTTTTATTATCCTCACTTTTGAGAATTTTTCTGGCACTTAGTATGCAGGAGCAGTGCACAGGAATAGATCCTGCTGCCACAGATAATGCGGTTCTAAGGGAAACCCATCAATTGTTAATGGCCATGCAAATTGTTGAAACTAGAGAGTTATTCACAGTTATCTCGCTGTGATTTGGTAAGTGTCCATGCCTGATGTGATCACTCACTTGATATATTATTCCATTACAATTCAAGTAGTAGTCTTAGATTTGGGTTTAAAGAAAAAAAAATGTAAGGGAGCGTGGAAGGGTGAAGGGATGTTATTTGATTTAAATTATTTTAAACAGTCATACACACCTTCTTATGTAAAGTATGATAAATCTGTTCCTGAGACTACAGTCATGCCTTACTGAAACATTTAAATCCCTCCAACCAGAAACTAAAGGAGCTTAGTGTGCAACTTCAGACCATGATCCTGCAAAGCACTTTCTTATGTTTCAACCATACACACGGTGCACACACCCTTTGTAGCACTGGATCTTCCAGCTGCAGCTCACACCGCTTTACAGTTTCTGATCAGGGTTTTCTACTCCTTATGCAAAAATTTGCTGGCATTTAATAAGCTATAGGCATCTCCTCAAATCCATAATGCATGTACTCTCTCTTGCAGCAGCAACCTACTGATCATTAATTTTCAGCTTTATTGCAGCTCCAACATATCAGATGCGCCTTTTTTTGCATCTTGTCTAATATTTATTACTTTTAGCAAAGTGTACTTTAGTTTTTCTATTTTGTTTGCTGATTTTTAAACCAACCTTAAGGGGGAAGTGTTACTCTTCTTTATAAAATAATTCTGAAATCACAGTATTAAAAAATAAATCCTATAATTATGTTTCCCATTAGGATTAGATAAATTACATTTAATTAAAAAAAAATCTGCTAGCACCCAGCACAATGGTTGGTAGCAAACTCTTAAGATTAAACATTCATGTGTTTATCTTCCTGAAGCAGCTGATTGAGTCTATGAGGAGACACACCAAAACAAGCCTTCAGAGATATAAACTCAGACATTATAACAAAAATTTGTCCTTCCCTTCAGACAAGGATTCTGATTTTCAGAACCAGCCTCTGATTTTATTCTTGCAGACAACAAAAACTACAGTTTTGATAGGCTTTCTGGTAGTAACAAACTGAACTACCTGACTGCACCAGGAATTCCACTATTGTGATAAAATGTCTGCAATAATTTGCCAGGCAAAAACCAGTATCAGAAGTCAAGATCTTCTAGGAGAATGAAGAAAAACTGGATTCCTACCCAAACACTGCCACGCTCCCCTGTCTCCCACACTGCTGTTGGTCAGCTGAGTTCTCCATCAGCTTGAAGGCTACAGAGGCCATAATGCACACTGCAGCTCTAGCAAACTATTTATACCATGCTCCTTTTTACAGCCTCAGAGAACTAATTATTAACGGGACAGGATCCCCCATGGATACACTCAGAAAACACTACAGTATGCTATTTTCCTTTAGGAATTTATAGCTACGTGCAGGCCGTCAGCATCACGCTCTCAATTTTGTTTAGGAGCTGAAGAATGACTGATCTTATTGATTTGTGTCAACAGTCTGACATGGCCATATTGACCAGTTGTAATTTTGTAGGAGGAGCTGGGAAAGAAACTGGAGATTGCATTCTCTGTGGCACATCAACCTGCCCGAAGAGAAAATGATGTTAGAGATGCTGGTACAGCCATTGATGGGACCGCACTGGGACTCGAACCGACACAAGTAAGCAACGAGAGATTTCCCACGACCGTGTTTACAGCAAATCCACTGCTCAACACCCAACTGTATAATTATAATCTATTACAATTATGCAAAGAAGTAACATTTCAGAAAGGCCTTCTCATTTCCCATTCTTAGCATTGAATACTTTTGTTTTGCAGCCAATCAACTAAATTAGCCCTAATTCTGTTTCATTCATAAACACAAAGAGGATATTAGAGGGGGAAAAAGTGAATAAATGGGAAATTCACTTAGGAACCCAGGAATTATTTTGTTTTCATGTATTTCTGGACTAGAAACTGTCATGAAGAAGTAAGTCAACTTACAGCAGCTTTACTGAATTTGCTAACTGCACTGCAGGAGCCCTTGGAGGAGTGATCAGGAACAACAGTGCTTCAGTGCCTGGAAAAGCAGTGGCCTTTGGTAGCAGCTGAGTGAAGCAAGGAGAGTTAAAAGGTTCATAATACCAAACATGTCCTGACCCGGGACAAGTCAAACCCCAAAAAAACTTTAATGGTGATTTCCCCTTGCCAGATACACGGAGAAGAGCTGCTTTATACTGCTTCTGACAACTATCACCTTTTATTGGAAAATAATTTTAGACCTATACTCACTGATGCTTCCTGAGAAGGGGATACAGAAAACATAAATTAGTGGTATTTCAGTTTTATACAGGCTCTGAACATTATAAAGCACTAAAGCAAACCCCCAAAATGCTTAGGAAAAGCAAAGACTTCTTTCCATTTTAAAAGTATATGGAAACATAACCATGGTTTATGTTATGGCAATCCTGGCTGCTGGACTGCAGTCCCAAGACCACATCTGCTACAGGCTGGAGAAGGCAGGAGCAGCTCCTGCGACAGCCCTGCCAGCACCACACTTTTCCCAGGGACTGCAGGAGGGTTGAGAAGTCTGTCTTACTGGAGTATGAAATGGGAGCCTGATTTAGCCAACACGAACAGCCCACCTCTACTGCCTTTCAGGGAACGCCCATTTAGCATCCTGGCCAAAGAGACAGCACTAAACCACCCAAAAAACTGATGCTAAATCTCAGCAAGAGGTGGTGGGAGAGACAAGTGGGGAAACACAAGATGCTTAAAGAAAATGGCATCTTCTTTATCCTGTTATTGAGGAGGCCTAACCCTCTTGACTGGCTTACAGCTATGCTTTCTTATTCTAAAAAATGATAACATTTTAGGAAGTTAGATTGCACTTGGAAAGCCATCAGCCTGGCAGCACTCATACCAGTTTTTTCCCAGCAAAGAAGTTAAGACACAACATCGTGCTGAGATAAGGCCTGTATTTCTTAAAACACTACTTCCCCCTTCTCATGTGAAACAAATCTCTTCTCTTTCATTCTCATTTGGAATTCATTTCTTAAAGTAGTTTCTCCTGCACCACAGCAGTGTGCTGATCCCCCACCTCTTGGCCTCCAAGCACTCTCATAGGCTCTGTGGCACCCGTGCCAAAATACCAGGACAGTTTCTTTCATGCTTGGCTGTTAACCCTTATGAACTACAATTTGCTCTATAAGCGGAAGGTTGGATCCCACCAACCTCTGGCTGGGATCTTTAATTGCTCCTGTGTACACCTGGTGTCACAGGCACCTCCTGCCACAGCTCCCTCCTCCCTCCCTCCCTTCTCCAGAGACGTGGGGATGAGTTGTATCAGTATTACGTACCATCAATGCTGCCTACCATTGACTGAGGAGGCTCCTAAATTAAGGGCAAAAAAGTGATGGTACATGTCCTGTTCCGTCCTGAAATCTGGACTGAAAAAAGAGCAACACAAAACCTCAAATAAAAGCACAGCATAGCTGGATGAACAGAGGAAGAGGAACAAATCTATTGCTCAGTGTAAACCATGAGGTTTTGAAACCTATATGTCCCAAATACTTGGCAATGTGGAAAGGTGCAGAACCTTAAATATAACCTGAAGTTATATTCACACATTCCCACAGGCTAAACTAATCTCCATACGACATGAGACAAGAGTATAAATCTTGCATCATCATCTAGATATACCTAAGTCCTTGAGAAGTCAGTCACCTAAGCAGCTCAGAACAAGGCATTTAACTGCATTCACAGGCCAGTCAGTTATCCACGTGCCCACCAATTATTTTTCTCTGTTTAGCAAAACAGTTTGTTTACCCAAGACCACAAAACTCTGTGGATTTTCTGAAAGAAACTCTTCAGAGAGAAAGGGAAAACAATCACAGATAAGACTCCAGAAATCATCAGATTACAGCACATTCTCTTGACTCACATCTGTTGAGTAAGTAAGTGCTTCGTGCCAACCAGTTTCATTTACTTCCCTCTCCCGCAAGCGGCTGCTGGTTTACTTTCCAGTGGGCTGTTCCAGGACTGTATGTGAGGCAAAAGGATTATTTCCAGCAGAGTCAGATCAGTAGTCTTTTTTGCTCAGGTTTGTATTGAGCTGAAACTCCTCTTGTTCAATCCCATTCTCCCAGCAAGATGCAAACAGGCCCACAGCTCAGAACACCCTCAGTGCAGCAGGAAGCAGCAGGCAGCTGCATGCAACCCCCAAATTCAACCACCCCTCTCCCTTCAGAGCAGTTTCAGTGAAGCTTACTTTAGGCCACTACAAAATGTCCTGCAGAAGTTGGAGTTTGCCCTGTGAAACACCTGGCCAGGGAGGGTAAGAAGGCAGGACCACCATGGGACGCTCTGCAGCACCTTCTTGCTGAGGGCACCTCGCGGGGGGCACAAGAGCAATTTGTCTTGCCAAAATAGGTAGCTGGAACTGTTAGCTCAGTTCTGATCTGGGTTCAACAAGCCCTTGAAACTACTTGTTTCAAGATTAATTCTACTTAAAATGATGACTCAGATTATTTTTTTCTTTGAGTTTCGTTCTATCGTCAAGTGTCTCTTCAGTGATGAGTATATATCAATAAACTATCCTAGATGAATTTTCCTAGCCAGGAAAAATAAAAGCAGAGCCCCTCCAGCTGCAAAATCAGTGTTCACATACATTCTGCATGCAGAAAACACCTGCTGCAGACCAGATCACCCATCTACTGTAATGCTTTGTCACCACACAGCCTCTTATGAGATGCTTCATAGAAAGACACAGAAAGGCCTGGGGCAACCAATTATAATAATAACTCACCCAACAAGAAAACTTAATTACTTGAGGTTAGGAGGGTGCCTGGTTTAAGGCCTGCGGGCAGGCTGGGCTCCTCTGCCAGTGCCTGTCCCTACACACCCGGCCACACACGCGGCAGTGCCCAGCACTGCTCGCACAGGGAACACGCTCACGCATCCACCTGCTCCCACACCTCTACCAAGAGGGAACAGCCTGGTGCTAACGGCCAGGCTGAGGATTGCACGGCTGGCTGTGAGCTCAGGGATGCTCCTGTCGCCCCTGCTCCCAGGTCCTGCCAGGGCATCAGCCTGGAGTCTCTGGAAGCTCCTACCCCTCAGGGCCCTACTTGCATTAAATCAGCATCAACAGGCACATAAGGACATTCTGCAATACAGAGCAAGAGGAAGAACACAATAGAGCAAGTCCTATATTCTCAGACATTCACTAAAGCTTTGTTATTTACCTGCTTACTGCATTTTGGATAAATGCATTTGGATAAATGTATAAACCAGGCAAATTTCCAGTTTCTCAAAAATCGATATGGAAAAGTAGTCTGCTGGGGACAGGTCTCTGTAGGAGCCAAGATACTCTGGGAAAATGCCCAAGCTCTCTCAGTTTTTGAGTTTTATCCAAGCTCCCAAAACAGCCTGGTGATATACAAGATGCATGAACTGGTCCCCATGTCATTTCATACGTCCTGAACAACAGCCACCCTGAACCTGGATGATTTCTCAGACCTGTCCTAAATACCTGCAAATAAGCTGACTTGTGAAGGCTTTTAGATAATTCAAAAAATAATCCAGTGAGTGATTAAGTGTGGCATTGACATTTGTATTTTAGCACAATACACAGAAGCTCAGTATATTTAAAATACAAGAATTTCACCTTTATTTGAAACATGCACATACATGCATATGGAGTGTTCAGATTATCATCACATGTTGGATGGGCAAGCCCAAGCCTTACTTCATGTTCTCATGACAGTCTTCTGAGTGGCAAAGTCATCCCTCATGTCTACTTCTACCACTTCTTTTTTTCAGTATGTGTATTTTATTCCTAGCAGAAAGAAAGCAAAACTAAAACTTGCTTTTCTTCCCATTCTGTGCCTATTGCAGGCCTGTGACCTTTACTCAGGATTTTCAAGGGTGGGAGGTTCAGCTGTGATTGGCACACGTTCCGCCAGTAGAGTGCACACCAGGTAAACCTACCGGGTACCAGGCATCAATGAAAATGTTCAGCTGGATATATTCTCCTGTAAAAGTACACATCCAACCCTGCCTAGTGCTACTGTGTGCCCTGCAGAGATGTCTCACTAGTATAAGCATGCAGGGTGCTGCTGCTCTCTCCCTCTTCTGCCATTATCCAGCAGCCCCAGGTAAATCTCGGAGCAGCTCCTTCCAAAGGCTCCTCCTCCACTACCACATGCCTCCAACCACCTCTGGCAGAACTAGTCCCACCTCATAAGGTCCTGCATGTTTTACCTTCCTTTCTCAGTTCAGTCAGGATCACACAGGCTTTTTGAGCACTGACTAGTCAAAAATCTAAGTCTATAAGGAACCCCTCACTATACTATCTGTCCTCCACCACAGTTCCTTTTTCTCCAAAAATACATTTTTTCTCATTTCTCCTCCTCCATTCTACTCTCTACTTTTTTTTCCCCTTGTTTCATTCTCGTCATTTAGATATGGATGAGGAAAAAGTCTCCTTGAATGAGCTTCTGGTGAGACATTATGTTTTTGGATACTGTCAACCTACCCTCTCCATATTCCAAGGGCAAGGTTGCTATAGGTCAGGGGATATGCCACAGACATTATTTTACTTTCCTAGAAAGGCCCTCATTTTGGTGCAAACCTCTTCTCTGCATCTGGCTTTACTAGAACATCGCATTCCTCCATTTCTTTTGGTATCCATAGTCATTTATATTACCTTCCAAAAAGTAATTATTTGGAACCAGTTAAGCCTGTATATGAATTCTGCCTTTGTTTAAAACACATTGTACATATATATATATTTAGACTGTCATTAAATATTTAAGAGGCTGTCTTCAAACTTCAGCAGCAGCAGCTTTTATTCACTTAACCCTTTGTGAAATAGAAAGCTTGAGGCTGAAATCTTATTGTGGAGGAACTCAGAAAGCCCAGCTGCCCTAGTGCTGGGTGACAAAGGCCAATTCTGACAACCAAGGACATTGTAAAGAAAACCAGAGGTTTCCTTTGTTTTCCTTTATATCCTGTTTGCTAGCAGTCTAATCATGATAATGTAATTCATTTTAGTCTGCCTCAGCTTTATCTGCTGAGATGCATAACTAGGATGCAAATTAATTAGCTGTGACATACAGATGGATCTTTCAATACAATTCACAGAGACAGTCAAATACACACATGCCCATCCCTCCTTCCCCCAAATGAAGTAAGACACTTACACATTTTTCCAGGTCAGGAAGTCACCTTTCTTGGCTTTTTCAATCTCCTAGAGAGGAAACACCACATCCAGCAAACAGGTGGACCTCATGCAAACCCAACACCAAATACTACGCCCTAGATGAAACCCCATCACAAGTAACTCGTGTTCTGTGGAGCCCCAAGCCCAACACATCATAACACCACTACCCTGCTGACACAAGGTTAGCTTGTTTTAAAATCTGGTCACTTAATTTACCTGGCTTGGCAAGGCCTCTACCTAGACCACATCATTCATACATCACCCTGGCAAGCACTCATATCTCAAGGCCAGCGCTCCATGGCCAGGGCACCCACACTCCTGTCCTTAACATGAAGTGGTGTAAGTATCACAGCAGATGATGGAAAAATCGGCATAGAAAAGCACAATATTCAACTCCCAATTGTATATGGATATACAAATAGACATATCCTGGAGAGTATGTTTCCCCTTCTTTTAGATTAAAACCTTGAGGATGCATTGTTAAATCCAAGCCCCAAACACCTCAGAACAGCCACTCTGTGTACAGTTTTCAAGGCCCAGATGTATTTAGAGACACTTCTTTCCCAAGCACTACAGCCTCATTGATGATTGGATTCTGCTTTATGTGGGATGAAAAATGGAGCTCCTTCTATGGCTTTCACACCTGACTTACACATCAGCACAGAAGCATTTCAACTGGACGGCTGTGTCCTTGCCACCTTGGGGATGCAACCCTGTCAGATTTTATAAAGGGAGTGGAGCACCAGGCATGGCCCTTACCGGCACAGAAGAGCCAGAAACGCAGGCCCTGGCAGGATGCAATGCTGGGAGAGCAGCAGATGGCACACTCTGCTGTGCATCGGCACCGAGGCATGAGTGAGAAGGGGCAGCAGCACGCTCTGCCAGGTGCCCTTGCTCCGGTAAGATGCTGGGTCAAAGAGCTGCAGCATCTGCAGTTGTTCACTAGAGCAAACCCCTTCACCTCAGCAGCCTGACCACAGACCGAGCCTGCCTCAATTCTTGGAGTAATCTTATTTTCTTGTCAGCATCAGTTTTTAGTTCCTGTCTTTTAACAGCAGCATTGCAACAAATGTTGAAGCCCCCCACCCCAGATACAGCCGCATCCTAGCGGCAAGTATGCTTCTTGTATGAATAACTCAGTTGGGTTCATGCTGTCGTATCCCCTGAGGGCTGCTATGTACAAATCTCACCACAAAATAAGTGGCAAAGACACTTTAGGAGGAGCAGAACTCACAGAGAGAGGTCTACCTTTTATTAGACCAAGTGGCATAGATGTAAAAGAATGGACTCGTGGAACCATAGGCAGGTATATTTGGTTTTATGACAACTTGACAGCACACATACTGTAGTATACAGCAAAAAACCAGTATTTTTCCCATCT
Organism: Struthidea cinerea; assembly: GCA_013397865.1. Lineage (NCBI taxonomy): Eukaryota > Metazoa > Chordata > Aves > Passeriformes > Corcoracidae > Struthidea > Struthidea cinerea. The sequence goes on from VZTI01004836.1 coordinate 279,814, forward strand.
GTAAATTAGCTTCAATTGCTGAGATCTAAAAACGAAAAACCAACACACCCTCAAAGTCTGCCATTGCCAGGCCTCCCTTCGTTCCCAAACAAATATTCCCTGAAGGCGATCACAAGCCAAAGGGACTTCCTGGTGACAAATAACATGATCCTAGCTTCGTATCTCTACTGATCACCCGGCACTGATGCTCTATCGCTTCCACGTGTGCATCATTTCACCACTCACCCATCAGTTTTCTGAAAACGAATGGGATTAAAAGTCCACTGAGTATTTGCATTGCTCTTTCCTCCCCCTCTGCAGCAGAATTACAGTAACCAAAAGGTGAGCAGAGTTCACCCAGGCAGTTCACGCAGGCTTCCCGACTTTGCAATGCTGACCCTCCCGGTCTCTTCCCAACCCCCGGGGATAGTTTCGGTGGAGAAACAGACAGCCAGTCGGAAATTTTCACCAGCATTAATGCCAACGTAGTTTCTTCCCAAATGCTCTCCAGAAGTATTTTTCCACCCACGTTCCCCTGTGCACCACAAAACCCTCCAGCCACTGGCAGCTCTGGGTGCAGCTCCACTGCACATCACCCAGTGCTGTACAGCTGGTCTGTTTTAATTCAGTGTGTAATTCATGCTACCCAGGAAATATTCTCGTGTGAAAAACTTCATACACCGGCACCTATTCTGCAGCAAACATAGCGGTGGTCGGCATTTAAATGAACTAATCAGCTGCAAACGGCTTAGTCAGCATCGCAGTCCTGGATGTAATTCCCAGAAGCGATTTTCCCGGCAGCTATTATTTACAAACCTGAAAAGCGGACTGGAAAACAAGGGCAGCAGTACAGCGAGACAAAATTTGGCTTCACAGTGACATTACCAACAAACAAAAATAAAAGTCGAGGGAAGCCAAGCAACCAGGCGTTCAGAAAAAGCACACGCTGAGCTCGCATCACTGGTGTATCCTCTCACACTTGAAAACCAGAAACTCAAGACACAGGACACGAACACAGCCAGCACTCATTTTTCCTTCTTTCTTTACTGATACTGCGCTGGTTTGAACTGAGAGTTAAAACACGGCAACGCAAGTTACTGGTTTGTAATATCTGTAGATATACACAGACACAGGTCACACGCCGGGCAAGTGCTTTTTGGAGAGTGCATCCCAGCCATCGCCCTCAGCAACCAACCCACTTCGGGAGCCTGGCTCACATGCGACCTGGAGAGAGCTGAGGACTCGTACAAACTTTGTCTCAGGGCACGCAAGGCACAGGACATCTGGCCTAAGAGGCGCTGGGGGAACAAAAGGCAGTGTCAAATGCCAGTGCATCCTCTAATAGCACCTCCGCCGCTGGCAACATTTGGAAAGCCATCGGGCTGCGGATGCAGGTCATCAGTCCCTGGGCAAGCAACGCCACGGCTGCAGGACACCGCATCGCCCTTCAACGCCTCCCCGCCAGCTCCCCCAGTCAAGGCAGCACAGAGCCAGCCGGCAGCCTCACATGTGACGGGCGAAGCCACCGACTCGCCCAAAGGAGTGATGAATGCTTCCCTCTGGCCACTGCCAGCGCATCGGCACACATCTGCTCACATCTGCCCGGCGGCCCGGGCCGCCTGCAGCGTAGTGCATGCCGGCATGCCCTGGGGACACAAGCACGGGGAAGGGGCATCGCTCACTTACTTTTCGTATTCGGCGTTGTCTCGATCGCAGCGCGAATCCTTGTGCTTTTGCCAGTCTTTGCCATGCTTGCAGGTGGTCAGGAGGACAACATCCTCTCCGTTATGGACGTGATATAAGGCATTCCTGGTGTCTGACCCTATCCCCGTCAGGTACCTTTTCCCCTTGAATACCAACATGTACTTCCTGAGAGGAGGGATGGTGTTAAACCTCAAAAATCCCTTCTCCCCTCCTGTCCTAGGATGATCCTTAGAAAAGAGCGGGATAGAAACGTCAAAGTTGGGTCTGAAGTTTTCAGTACTGATGCTGGCTTTGGCCAGCATAGCCTGGCCAATGTCGAACCCCACATCCTCAGTGTAGTCGGGCCAGGTGCCGGAGTATAAATTAAAAATTAGGTGGTTTCTGCCGTTGTTCCACAGGTGGAGGCTCTGCACTTTGGAGCGGAGGTTGTGCACATACTGGGGCGAGAGCTGGTCCCGGTCCAGCGTGTCCAAGCTGAGGACGAATAGACAGGCCTGCCCGGGGTCCGAGGTGTAGAACCGGGAGCCCTCGATAGCGGCCAGGACGTTTTGGTAGCTCTCGGCGATCTTCTCCCCCTTCTGCTGCGGGTACACGTAGACCTTGAAGCCGTTTTTCCGGCACTGAGCGAAGTCGAAGCAGGACTCCATACGGCAGCGGCGCCCGCGGTAGAGGCCGGCGCTGGCGTCCCGTCGCTGGCGGGGGGAGACGCGCCCGCCGCCCTCGGGCCCCGGGCGCTCG